>VYXD01005237.1:4782261-4833865 GCA_013397195.1 Hylia prasina
AAAAAACAACCCAGAGACAAGGTCTCCTTGGGCCCCCAATCAGCAACAAAAAAGGCAGCAACCAGACAGCCATTTAGTGAACATCTCAAAGCTATCTACCGTCTGCTGGAGGGGCTTTAAAGGCATCAGATTTGTGTGTTTGGCTCAAGCCAAGTGAATTGTAGTCTAAAGCTTTTCCTTGAATTCAAGGCTGTGTTTACTGCAGTCAGGGCGAGGGGAAGGAGGCAATCCCAAAGCCCTCCCTCCTCCTCTTCCCCCACCCTGCAAGCCCCAGGCTTGAAACTTGATTTAAAAAAAAAAATACAAGATTGAATTTCAGTTTGCAGGATTAGGGAGATGACTTTTAGGGGCTGCTTGTTGGAAAAAAAGGAAAGCAAAGCAGCTGGGAGGGATTAGGCTGAGCTGGCGTCTGCACTTTCAACTGATTCAATTTTGCTCCACAAGACATTGTATCTGAGCCTTTCTGGAGACTATTCAAAGCAAATCATTTTCATTTTACCATTTGGTAAGTGATCAGAGTCTATTTTTAGTGTCTTGGAAGCGTCGGGGGTTTTCTCTCTATCCTTTTCTTTTAATTTCTTTTCTTCTTCTTTTTTTTTTTCTTTCTCCACTTTCTTCCACAATTGAGTATCTGCATTTGGGGCATCAAGAACAGGCATGTTTGGAGGGAATGCTTACCACAGCCAGCAGCTTAAATTTATTTTATGCCTCACTTACAGAAGAAAGGGCACCAGAGAAAGAGGTTTGGGCTGGCAGGGCTGTCAAACCACTCTCTTAAAAAGTCTCCCAGAGCCCAGACTCTGCCTCAGTTTGGGTGTTTTTTGGGTGATTCCTTATGATTTTGGCAGATCCCAGCACTGCATGTGGGTCCCAGCAGCCCGTGGGGCTGTCAGCACAGGTTGGGGTCCCTGTGCCCCGGAGCTGTGAGGGGCAGGGGGGGCGAGGGGGGGATACATTCGAGGGTACAAGCTGATTTTCTCCAGGTAATCCCCACCTTCCACTCTCCCTCCAAGGTTAATTTGACAACTCAGAGGTGTTTTGCAACACCTTTGGTGCCTTGGTTGCATTTTTCATTGAAAAAAACAAATCGGAAAAACTTCTTGAAAATAAGAAAAGGAAGAAAAAGTCTTACCACTTGGGAGTAAGACTTTTCCTTTCAGTTTAAACGCGTTTTTCCACATTTTGTTTTTCTTAATATCACTTTACTGCAAACAAAAGAGTTTGAAGTGTCACTTCCTTCCTTCCTTCCTTCCTTCCTTCCTTCCTTCCCTCCTTCCCTCCCTCTTTCTTTCTCTCTTTCTCTCTCTGTCTCATTCTTGGAGATGTTTGGTGTGGTACATTGCTTCACAACTGAAACCATTTTACAAAAAGGGGCAGGGGCTGGGTGAGGGTCTCACAGCATCCTCTGGCCCTCCACAAACACAGCAGCTCCCTTAGACTTTGGGGAGGACAAGGGCTTTTGCAAGCAATGGTTAAAAGCCTTTCTCTTGCTGGCTTTGCCACAGATTCATTGTGTGCCTTTAGGGCAAGTTATTTATTGTCTTTGCACCTTCTCTTACATAAAATGCTTGTAGCAGAGAACAGAAAATGATAAATGCTGGGGCGTTTTCCACCTCACACTCTATTGCAAAATATCACTTTGCCCCAGGAGCATGAGTGCCTTCTCTGCTGCCTAACCCAGATATGGCAGATAAACAATGCAATATCAAACGTTGCATTTCCAAATCAAAAAATCGAGCCTTTGGATAAGAGTTCTTCAGGATGAATATTTTTCCTTCTTCTGTTATATTCTCTAGGAGGTTTTTCCTACTAGTGATCTGTATAAAGCATTTGCTTTGTGTAACAGGGTGCAGACTGCACTCCAAATCAGGTGGGTGGGTTTATTCAGTTTAGTTTGTAAAACAGGGGAAGGCACAGTCTGTCCCTGAAGGGCATCCATGGGCACTGTGGGATGTTTGGGCAGGAGCCCTCTTGGGACCACCAGCCCTTTGGGACACACAGGGCCACTCACAGTGAGCACTTACACTGCAAGATGCAGCTCAAAAGGATGGAGCAAAACAACAAGGAGAAATGTAATAAAACACCCCCTCTGTGCAGGGGGGAGAACAGTGCCTGAGGCCCTAAGAGCACCAGATCCTGAAAATAAGCTGTGGATGAAGGCAGGACACCATCCCCTGCCATGAGAAGGACCTTCAGGAAGGTTTGGTGAGATGCCTAGGATCAGCTAGTCCTTAAAAATGAGGGAAAAGCCTCTCCTGCCTTGTTCTTGCTGCCCTGGGCTGAGCCTGCAGCCTGGCTGGGTGTTTTGGCCACAGAAATCCTCCACCCTGCAGCCAGGCAGCAAGAGCTGAGAGCCACTGTAATAGCAACAATTCTTTATTCACAAGCTGGAGCAAAAAAGGATCTGCAAGCAGGGGGAGAGAAGGGGGTGGAGGGCAAAACACAACTGATCTTGTAAAAGAGACCCTTAAAAAATGCCATACATGAAGGCCCTTGCTCAAGCTTTTATTTATCAGTCTGCAGTCAGAAGAGGAGAATGCAATAAGTGCGTGACACACAGGGAACTGGGGGAAGGAGGGTCTCTTCTAATAAAAAAGAATGGACCTGAACAAAGAAAAAGGTTCTGCTAAACCAATGGTGGCAGATGGCATCAGCCCCACCATGTTCCCTTTCAATTGCGGGAAAATATAGTAAAGCAATTTAATGAAAACGCTTAAATAAGCAAACAGTGCAGTTAATTGAACCCATATGCATTAGGAAGGAAATCTAAAGTATACTGATTCATTAAGTTTTATATAACTGTAAACCCCCAGAACCTAAGACAGAGTAAGAAGCCATGATGAAGTGCCAGCTAGAAGGGGACCTTCTACCCAGCCTCACTTCGATCTGTTTTGTTATGACAAGAACAAGTGGTTTTAACAAGTACACCATAAATCAGGAGTGTGCACTCCAGCCTGGAGTCTTCCAGGTACCAAACTCTGTTGCAAACTCACATTCCTTTTCCTCTGGTAGACTTTTTTATTTTCCAAGACAGAAATAACTGGAACTTGGATGCTGCCATCTGCAAAGAAAATAAGCAGGGAAGTGCTGGTCCTTGAGGTCTTTATTATGTTTTTGTATTCAAGAAAACTTGGTGTTGCATCTGGATGACACTCCCTGAGACACTTAACTGGGGGCTACATGTCCCTCCCACCTGGCTTTGGCAGGTAAAACAAACTCTTTTGTTTGGCAATGAGCGTGACTCCCCAGCTGCAACTTTTGGGAAACAGGATAGACAGAAAGCTGGGACTGGAAAGGCAACTGCTATACTCACAGTTTAAAAACCACCCATAAATAAAATCCTGAGGAGAAAGCAGCTCTGGCACCACTGAAGCAAGCTGAAAAGCTTCCTTTGATTACAAGAAGGGCAGAACTTCAGATCAGGAGATCAGGAAACCTCTGGGTGTGTTTGGTTCAGGATTTGCCTTGTGTGATTTGGAACTGGAGGTATTGACTCTGTTAGCTGCTTTCACGGAGTTCTCCCTGGCTCATGAAACAAGATTTGTTCAATTTCAGAGAAATCTGGTTTACAGCAAATAAAACCCAGCAAGTGATGATGAATTGATCCCAAAGCACAACTGTGAGCTGGGTTTTGGATTTTTTGGGGATGCTGATTCCAAGTGTCGTTGCAGTGAGCAAAGACCTTCATCCTCAGTGATCTGGGTCTGAAATGAAGGTGACCTACAGCCAAGAGAAGAGTCTCAAGGTAATTGGAAGGGCATCCAGAGCACCCAGGCTGGTTCCTGGAGGTCATCAGGAACCTGTGAAGACACTTGGCCTGAGGCCTTTCCCATCCATATTCACCTGCTATGTACAACTCAGCACATAGAGGATGTAACAGGAGAAAAAACTGCAAACCCAAAAATTGCAAAAATTAACTTTTCATTCATAAATGTTGACAATGGAGGCTAAACCATTGCACAATGCAACTCTTGCTATTTGGGACTTAAAAAAAACCCAAGCACTTGAAAATTAGTGCAAAGAAAGCAGACATCTTTAATGAACATGCAGAACACTATAGAAAAAATTATTGATTTAAAAAAAAAACAATAAAAAAGATGACAGATTTCAAGGTTGGGTCTTCCTAAAGACTTACAAATATAATGGGGTTTTTGTCTCTCTACGGGTGGTGCTGTGGGGTCCCAAGGTTGGGGAGTGTTGGGGACATGGAGGTGCTTGGGGTTACCTCACCCTGTCACCCAGAGCAGCTCAGCTGTGCAGCAAAATAGGTGCAGCCCCAGTCTGGAGGGAAAAGCTCTGCTGGTAGGTGACTACTGCAGCCCCTGTTTGAATTTCCTGGATGTCAGGCACAGTTAATGTCAGGGAGACAGAGGGAGAGCTGAATTGTTGGCCCCAATTCAACAAGGCACTTAAGCACAAGCTTAACTGTAAGTACGTACTTAAGTCCCTCCTTATATAGCAGAACATATGTTAACACCTCGATGAAGCCTGGGCTAAGTGCATGCTCAAAGTTAAGCGTCTGCTTAAGAGCTTTGTTGAATCAGGACTGTTGTTTACTTCCAACAATTGATGTCTCCTGGAGTATCCACAGTTCTAGTTGCAAACCTCACGCATCTGTTTTCTCTTAAGATTATTAATAGAGTCATTCTTTAAAAAACACACTTGACAATCTGCAATTGCTGCCTTCAGGAGAGCAGGGAACCAACAAGGCAGGAGCATTTCCATAGAGATGCCTCATGCCCTTCATTTTTCCATTTTATTCTAGGGAGTTTAAGGGAAAGCAACAGCGTTGCAAAACAATGTGGAGTCACCAACAATAGAAATTATCCAAATTCAACTTGATTACAAAAAAATGTGCTTCCAGTTTTGAGAACCATAGAGATTGCTGGGATATAAACTTATAAATGACAAATTACTTGTGTAAATGTGTGTCAGGCTAGTATATATACATGCAAACCACCTAAATATAAAATTGGTCCAATAAATCAAAGAGCTATGTCAGGAAATCTTGAGCTATCAGACATGGCTTAACTCCACCACCAGGTAGCAGAAGGGACATTTTAGGGAAATTAGGATAATTCACAATTTGTGTTATTTACAGTTATTCTCATTCCCAAGATGATGAACGCCCAAAGAAATAATGCTCCTTGTTAAAATGGACAATAACGAGTTTGGGATGTCGGGATGCTCTCAGGGATCAGGTAAGGCACAGAGCAACATTTTGTGTCTCTACTCACCTTTTTTTAAGGTTTATTTTCTTTTGCCTGGTTGTTGGGCATCCGTCCTGTGCTCTGCTCCCCTCTGGGAACAAAGCTGCTCCCTCTGTTTCTCCAGGCAGATGTCCACATCTCCATTTAGGTCCCAGGGTGGATCTGGGGACCCGCCGAGGCGCTGCAGTGTCCCCAGAGAGGCGGGTGGCCATCCCAGCTGCAGCTTCTCTGCCCAGGGCTGGGGTCTGTCACCAGCTGTCCTGGCCCTGCTGGGTGATTTCCCAGCAATGCTGGAGACTTAGACCACAATAGAGGGAAATCACTAAAGCTGAATTGCTCCAAGTAAGTCCTCAGCAGGGTTTGACTGGTAAATATTTAACAAGGAGAACTCCCTATCCTCTCCTGGTACGTATTAAACTAATACATTTATTTTAACAAGGGAAACGGTTTCCCCAAGCTCCCGCTCAATTTGAGCCCTTGACTTCTACAAAAGCCTCAGTAAGGTTGGCTTCCTGGGGCTCAGTAATTCACTGGGACTAAATGAGAGATGGCTCTGAGCCATGAACTTGGAGTCTGGAGGCGACAGGACCTCCCCAAGGTTGGGGAGAGCTCAGTACTGGGGTTTCCATTCCTGCCTGCCTTCAGACTGGTCCAACACCCACCTCAGGACATCCCTGCCACCACCAGCTTCTGGCCACTTCAGCCATCCTGTGGAGCCATGTTGACTGTACCCCATCACAGCTTCCATGTGCTGGACGCAGTTCTCATGCCAAGTTCTCCCCACAGAAGCTTTGCAAAGCACCAGCTCCACCAGCACCCATCCCACACTTCCTCAACCCTCAGTCCTTTCTGTGCCTCTCCCCGTGCTCAGATGGAGCCAGGTGTCGTGGGCATGGTGATGCTGGGAGAGCAGCTCGCATCCCTTGGCCCCCAGCTGGTGCTGCTGAGGGATTGTTTCCCCTTGACTCTGCTCTTCCCTCCATTCCATGGACCAGAGGAGGACTGGCAATCCCCTCAGCAGAAGTGCTTTCACTACCAGTGATCCTCTGAGATGCTCAAAGCTCTTTCTGCTCAGGAAACCCTGCTGAGCCATCTCCTCATGCTTTCCACCTGAACAGGACACACAAGTGCAGCCCCTCACGTGGGAGCTTGGCTCTCCACAAGACCTTCCCGCAGGACCTGGGGCTCTGTGAGCTGTGTCCCTTTGTGCTCCAAGCAGGAAGGTGGTTGCCCAGTGAATGCTGCCGCTGCAAAACACTCCCTGAACAGCTCAGAGGACACACCACTGGTGCCACAGCCCACCCATGGGCACCCACAGACTGCGTGGCTGCGTTCCCTGCCATGGCATTGCTGCTGCTGGGGGCCCCAGAGATGGTCCCATCCCTCACAGGCAGTGGAAGCTCCTTGTGCTGCTGCCTGCCATCCCAGCTGGCAGAGCCCTGTGCTGCCCTTGTGGGCTGCAGGCAGGCTCTGAGGCTGCTGGACTCTCTCTAGCTCCTCACTCAGATTTTTTCAGACTTTCCCTCAAGGAAGTAAGAATCTCTGAAAGCAACTCCCAACTTTGCATCTTTGCTCCGAGCCATCCCATTACTCCAGCACTTCCACTCTGACTCACGGGTAGAGGGCAGGTTTGAACAACTGTGGCTGTTTCTGCCAAGGCAATTATGACTCCTGGCATCACAGCCCAAAAGTCTCTGGGAAAATTTCCCTGCTCAGCTTACCCTGGTTGTGTGAGATGATGTGTGACATTCCCAGGAGAGATGCAGGCACTTGAGGGGGGAAACAGAAGATGTGAGACCTTGATCCATTGGGAAGAGTTCTCTGGTTCCATAACCATCTTCTGCAAACTTTGGCATCTCTCCCCACGCCTGATGGGTAAGTAGTGCTGGGAGATCCTTTCAGGTGATGCTGTGAGCATGAAAACTTGCTGTGGTCTGAGCATCTGACTTCTTGTCTCCTGCCACTACGATCTGACACATTTACCCTTTGTCACCAATAAAATGTCTCTAAGTACCCCTTCCCCAAATATTCCAGTCTGCCTTCATTTCTTCCCATTATTTCATAAATGCCCCTCTTGAAAAGAGAAGGGGCAGACAAGGAATCAGGGGATACAAGGAATCAGGAGATGCAAGGAATGGACAGTGCCATGCTCTGACCCTCACAAGCAAACAGAAAGTCCATCCCTGATCCTATCCCCACCTGTCCCAGCCCACAGCAGGCAGTGAGGTCTCTCCTGCTGCCAACAACATCAGTAGGAAAATCCTTTCCACTCTGCTTTTCTGGGATTGTGATTCCAGCAAGCCTTACAGCAGCTTGGCAGTACAGTAAATAAGAAACAGATTTCCAAATGTTTTGATTTACCATCTTTTTCTTTGTAGCATCTAAGCCCGGGGGCTGAGGACCTGACTCCAGAAAGTCTCCATCCAGATCAGCAACCTGCACCCTCAGGCAGTAACCCCAGGGTGAGGCAGGACCTGGCATGGGCTCAGCCTGCCAGGGCAGTATCCCAGAGGAGAGTGTGCCATGCAGAGCAGCAGCTCACCAGGCCAACAGAAATCCACATGAGTCTGTTCAGAAGTGCCCAGTTCCAGTGCAAAATGGAAAATTGGACGGAAAAGAAGCCTCTGGAGCACATCCCATGCTGAGGGTGGTAAGCCATGAAACATTCCCTGCAGTTGCTTCTGTGCTGGTCTGTGATGTTGTGCTGTTCCTCTCATCATTGTCCCCAGCTGCACTTTCCCACATGCTCTTTCACACCCGTGAGAATTCTAATGACAGGTCTCAGGGTGCTGGGACTGATCCTCTTCCCATGTTCACATCAGTCCAAGATAACTTCATCAGCTGGAGCAAGCCCTGGTGCATGGGCTGCAAGAGGAGTAGGAATGGCAGGATTCACGTACTGATGATCCCTTTTATAACAGAAACCCCATTTTCAGGACTTTTCCTAATCTTCTTTTAACTGGACTCTCCACTTTTTGAAGTAGGGAAGTTCCCACTGAGTTCAAACCCTTCCCTATAATATTCCTTGAGAAGGCTCCAGGTAACAGGACTTTATGTATCAGAGCATGATGCTACCTATGAGAGGCATATCAAATACAGCATCCATCTGAAGATTACCTCCTGTGTAGAGTGAGGCTGGACTTCACTCAGCAGCACAATTTTGGAACAAACTTCGAGCGCTTTCTCAAGTCAGATCTCTGTGGGACGTGGTTATGTTGCAGAATAAAGACTGTTTTCTCTGTCTGATTCACCCAGGTGATGACCAAGCTCATGAAGCATTCCTCAGCCCATGTGTTATTCACAGATCTTTTATCCAACACCTTCTGCCAGCACAGGAAAAAATCATACTTCAACCTAATGATTGCAGAGGGAACCCGCTTCTCTGTCCATGTCTCATTGCCATGTAACTACATTGCTCAGGTTCTGCAGCCTTGGAGAAATAAGTCATGACACCTCAAGGAAGTCCTCTGGAGAAGACCAGTCACAGGGCTGCATATAAAACTTCCAAATTTTATCCTCATAAATGAATTTTTCTCCTTTGAATACAATACTTCACACATTGCAGATTTGGGTCTTGAATACATCAGAGTCAGTTAATGGGCTCAGATTAGTCCTACCCTGGTTTCAGCCAAAGCCAAAGTGGCAGCAGTAAGAGATGCAGCCTCCAACACCAACATGTCTTTGGGGAGAGTCCTGTTGTCTGCTGTGCAAGGATGACTTGCAAAGTAGGCAGATAAAGTGCTTATGAATTTCATAATGCTGGCACTCAGATGCAGGGTAATCCCAGGGATCATGGAGGGAATATTTTGGCGGCAGAGCTTCAAAGCAGTGTCTAAATGCTGCAGGAACTGATGCTGGCATGGATTTATTTCCCAACCAACATTTTCTCTACTATTTTCCTAGCTACTACAGCCTTTGTTTTAATCTCAGGTGTCAAAACAGGGCAAAGTGGATCAGAGGTGGACAGTGCCATGCTAGAGGGGACAATTCCTGATTCCTGTGTGAGCTGGACACACGGGGAAGGGAGGACCTGGAATTTGTCACCCTCCAAACCAGGCTCACAGGTGCTTTTCATGCTGTTACTTTGTGCTGGCACTTATGAACCTGCTGGAACCTCACAGCAGCATCACAGCTCTGTGTGTGCAGTGTGGTAGGCACAGGCTGGAAAGCAAAACCAGTGTGGGCAGCTTGTGTGAGCAGTACAGTGGTATCCAAAATCCAGCCACATGCAGAGTAGGATCACACACCAATAAATAAGACAAAAGAGTTATGGTGGGCAGTGCTCTATATGAAATAGGCAAAGTCCCATTGGGTTATAGGACAAAATCAACATCACCCTGGTGAGTAACTTGGGAAGTAATTAAGAGCAGTTTTATAGGTGCCAGATCCTGCTGAGCGATAGACCAGTAAAACTGTGTCTGAGTCTTCTGAGGGATGGATGTGAGGATGGAACACACAGGCCAGGCTCACGCTGCAGGTGTGACATGCCCATGCCCACCTCCTCTGACACCTGGAGAGCTCAGGGCACTTTACATGGGACCCAGTTACCCTCTCACTCCCATGCTGCACATTCAGGATCAGCTCCTGAAGCTGATTCACACAAGGCACTAACCAAAAATAAAGGGCCAAAAGGCTGGACCAAAATCTTGAAGCAGTTAAGCTTTGAGAGCACAGTGAAGGAGCAGTGCTCCCAGGGTGGGCAAGCCCTGCATCCCTCTGATCTGATCACCAAATACCTCCAGGCTGGGCATCCAGGAATAGAGGTAACTGGGAAGAGCCCGGGGTTTCCCCAGATCCAGGCTTTGGGGTTTAGCAGTTCAGCCTCAGCAGAATGGGCAGGAGGCTCCTCCCAAGAAGGCAAAAGGAAACACAGCAGTGGCACCCACCAAGCCATTGGGTCCTCGCTCCCTGAATCCCGCAGCCAGTGCTTGGCTGACCCAGCACCAGGGCCTGGGTAGCCAGCTCATGTTCCCAGACCAAGGAAACATTTTTACCACGCCAATTTAAACCATCAATAATTGTCTGTCCAAACCCTCCCACGCTTCCAACATTATGTAAATAGAAGTGAATTAAAATTATTTTTTTTCCATCGCTGTTTGAAATGTGCGATGCTTTTTCTAAACTGCCCCATGAGCAGAAGAGAGAGTGGGGTCTGAAACAGTTCCCTGGCCTCCAGCCAGGTCCCAGCAAGTACTTCATATCTCACTTCAAGACAGTCAGAGCAAGGGTTTAAGAGGCTTTGAACACAAACAGCATTAGGTTAGCTAAGTCCTGCTTTGACCAGTGGCGAGCAATGGAGACATAAACAGATTTCATTTGAACCGGGCTTAATGTAGCTGGGTTTACAGAGTCCCAGCTGATTTGCACATACATCAGAGGTGGTGTATATTTAGGGTGGCAGCGTGGCCCCAAGGGGAGGGCAGCCATCCGTGTAGGTGCCCCGGCGCCGGCGCTGACCCCCGTGCACCCCTCAGCAGTCCCCACCTCTCCTTTATCTGCAAAATGGAAAGAGCTGACCTACTTCACAGAGCAAACCTGGAATCAATTAATGTCTAGCCTGCATTTAGGAGAGGCAAAACACTATATAAACATTATGTATCATTTAGCTTCTGAGGAAAAGCCATCGCCTGACAAAAGGGGCCTCTCCTTCCTATTTTATGAAGTCTGGTTCACACTGGTGCAGGCATCCTTGACTTTTTTGGCCAGGTCTAATTTTCACCAGCCCAGATTGCAGGAGACTTCAACTCACAAAGTGCATTAATTTCCCTCATTAATAAGTGGAGGTCTCCTTGCTGAGACCCCCCATTTCTGATCTGGCTGCTCAGCCAGTGTCCCCAGGACAAAGCTGAGGGCAGCATCACACTGTCTGTTCAGCAGCACACGGCTGCTGGCTCCTCCCAAGAGCAAAGACATCGTTCAGAGGGCTGCTTCTCACTGCCCTGCCTGCCTGAACAGAGGAGCTGAGCAACATCCCAACACACCACTTCTCTGAGCAACCTGTGCCAGTGCCTCCCCACCTTCACAGGGAAGAATTCCCTTCTAATATCTAATGTAAATCTACCCTCCATAAGCTTAAAGCCATTCCTTCTTCTCCTGTCACTTTATGCCCTTGTAAGCAGTCTCTCTCCATCTCTCTTGTAGCCACTCTAGGCACTGGAAGAGGATCTGAGGTCTCCCTGGTGCCTTCTTTTCTCCAGGCTGAGCAATCCCAGCTCTCTCAATCCACTGTCAGCTTAGAGGATTTTACCACTCTCTACCTTTTAGGTAGTTATTTGTGATGCTGGCCCTTCTATTTGTCCCGAGTTACTCACAAAAAATACCTCCAGACCCTTTATGACATGTGTCCCTTCACACTGGTTACTCTCCTGCAGTCTCCTGCCCTTGCACACCATTCCTTCAGCCTGTCTGAGCCCTTCCTATAAACACAGGAAGGCTCAGGATTGTTTTTCACACTACACAAGAGTTTTCTCTCACCTGAAATAATGAAAACCAGGATTACCAACAGCCCACATCCTGAGCTGGGGGTGCCAGGCAGGGTGCTTCTGCTGCAGGTGCAGTGCTGCTTCTGAGAGCCAGCCCTGCATTTTTGGGCATCCAGGGGCAGCAGCAGTCCTGGCTCATGGATTCAAGGTGATCCTTCTCACTCACCCAAACACAAATGCTGCAGGAATTCCTGCAAATCCCTGTTCAGTGGCAACAGTGATGTGGCCCAAATAGAGCCAGTGATGCTGATGACTCAGTCATACCCTTTTTAGAGGGATTTGCTAATTTAAATAAGCAAAGGTCCTTTAACCTTGGCACCATTAGCTCTGAAACCTGCAATAACTATTTCTAGGGGTAGTGTTTGCTCCTCCCCGTTTGGCTCTGTCCTTGAAGCCATCACAGGAGCAAACCTGCCATTCAGAGAAAATTCCAAACAATTCTTTTTGTGTCACCCACAGACCACAGAGTTGGGCTACCCCTAGTAAAACAAAATTTTAAAAGGAGGAGAAGAAGTTTAAAGAAATAATTGGCAAGAAAAACCACCTGGAGTTTGTACATACAGAGTTATGTGGGCTGTGTTTCTGGAGGAGTGAACAGTTGGCATGGCTGGGGGAAGATCAGATACTCCACACACCACTGATTTTCCATCCCACTGGACCATATGCTGTGGAGATGTCAGAGAAAAGCAGGTTTTCATCTCATCTCTCCACCAAAAGGGTCGCATCAGGAATAAGAGCACCACATGTGTTTCCATCATGTTGGCAAAGTTTTAGGAAGTATCCCTCATAAAACACAAAATGATTACAAATGAGAACATGAAAAACAAATTCAGCAGGAGCTTGTGTCACTGGTTTCTCCCTCACCCTTTTACGAGGAGCTCCTGTTCTCAGCTCTCAGCTGGTTTGGGGAAGGCTTTGGGGCACAAACACTACAAATGGCAGCCCAGGGCTGGCATCAGAAAGGCAGATTTTGGGGAGTAATGCAGACAAGCTCTGTGGGCATGGTGAGAGGCAGGCACAGCCTCAACAGTGGCACAAAGAGCTCTGCAAAGTGGATGCCCCTACAGACCCACTCTGGTCTGTAGGGATGCATCAATAATTTTGCTTAGATACTGCTCATGTTGGGGTTTCATTCATTTTATAGCTGGAAGCCATAATATAGGGAAAAAGAGGATATTTGCTAGAAATTCTGTCCTTTGAGGGTGGTGAGGCACTGGCACAAGTTGCCCAAAGAAGCTGTCGATGTCCCAGCTTGGAAGTGTTACAGGACAGGCTGGACAGGACTTGGAGCAGCCTGGGCAGGTGGAAAGTGTTCCTGCCCATGGCAGCAGGGCTGAAATTAGAGGTTCTTTAAGGTTCCTTCCAACCCAAACTGTTATGGGATTCTGTGTTCCTCTGGCAATGCTGAACTCCCACTGATTGTGCAGAATCACAAGAAATGGTCGTACAAAACTGAGAAAAACTCACCTGATGTTATACCAGCAACACTATCAAAGGCACAACTCATGGCTGCCTGATGGTCATTGGAGGTGTGAGCCCGTTTGCACAGGAGCAGAGGAGAACCCCTGAGTCCTCAGCATACCTGCTGCAAGGCACACCCCGTCTCCCTCCACCACCCAGCCAAGAGAGAGCCAAACCCCAAATGTACATTCCCCTGGGCACTTTGCTCCCTTTGGTCGCCCCCACAGTCATTTCTTGGTCCTTGCCATAGCACAAGAACAGGAGACCCGAGCTGGGGGCGAAGTGCAGCCAGTCCTGCTCTGCTAATCCCCACTGCCTGCATGACTGGAGGGGTCAGGGCACCTCAGCCTTCACCATCCCTGGCACATCAGCCTGTGCCACCCAAGGCACCATGCCCAGGCCTTGGGGTGCAGCTGTGTCCTGGCACACCTCGTGCTGCACACAGGAACGGCTGCTGCTCACAGGTCTCCTCTTTCCTTCTCCGATTACCCCGAGCTGCGTGGGTGTGTTTGCACTGGAACTGCCAGACGAGGCCAAGCAGGTTGTTCCAAGGTGCTAATCAGCATCAGAGCACAGGAACAAGCTGCTTTGTCCTGAGGTAGCACAGCCCATTTCCTTAGTGCGGGTTGCTTTGCTGACTCGGAGCAGCTCGAGGCTGCTGGATCTTAGAAAGAGGGAGCTGGCAGGGAGAGCACTGGAGGCCTGGGCTCCAGTCCCAGCCTTGCCACAAGGTTTCCAGGAAAAGGACCTGGGCTGTGATCCCTTCCCAGCCCACAGCTGCTCCAGCTCTCAGTGGCGACGTTCCTGCCTCCATCAGCAGCTGCCCTCAGCACAGGGCCAGAGCTGATGGCTGCACTTCTACCCATTCAGCTCACAGAAAAAAGAGAAGATATTTTCAGAAATCTTTTCAATCATAAAGGCTTATTTGTCAATCATTCTGCCTTATTTCAATGAAGGTTTGAAGCACAAGTTGTAGGCAGAGATCTGCCACATTGCTGAGGGAAAGCCCAGAACAGCCCGGACTAGTGCTGTAAGAAGAAGGCAAGTCCTCCTCACTTCCCAAACTTTAAAGCAAGCACATTGTCCAGCCCCACTGTTCCCATAATCCTGGAATGAGCTCTCATCTCCCTCCCAGGTGTGCTGAGAGGAGGGACACGTGAGCCAGACCACAAGGATGGAGACCTGCTCAGGGGTCTGCACTCAGGGGAGATCCAAGTCTCTGAGAATCCCAGGACATGCTGGGGCCAGGCACAGTGAACAACAGTGAAAAACAGTGAATTTTCCAGCAGGAAATTGATCACATTTGGGATGAACCTTGATCCCACACCGACACTGCATGGTGCTGGGAAATGACATTAGCCCTCCTAATGGGAGCAAAACCATTCTATTTCCAGCACGTGCCGTATGATGGTGCCTTCCTGGACTCTCAGCACTGCTCATGCTGAGAGCAGACACATTTTCCCCAGGGAAAACAGACTCAAAATATCCATTTGTTCCAAGAAAATAATTCACTACCTCTAAAGGGTGTCTTGTTCTGTGACTTGGAGTCTCTTGTGAGAGCTGCCCTACCATTACTGTTCAGTGTGTCATCCTGGAGGTCCAGGAAGGGCAAATACAGGTCAATAAATGGGATGGTGAAACAAAACCCATCCATGATGATAATATCAGAGTGGCATTAAGTCTTTTTGATGTCATCCAGCAGCTCACTGAAATCTTTAGTGATTTTGTGCTGTGAGAAAGAACAAGCTCAGGAAGAAAGCACTGCCAGCAGGAAGGAGGTGACACTTGGGTCTGTCACCCCATAGAACCCTCCATTTGCTTCACACCAGCTGTTGCCTGGAGAGAGGTTTGTCTGTGATCCCCATCCCCAACGCACTTTTGGAGAAGGCAGATGTGCCAGGCAGGGCAGGAGCTCCTGGGTGCTGATGGCTTGGGGATGCTCATCCCAAGGGAGCAGCCTGGGGTCTCCCCAGGGCCCACCCAGGCAGGCAGGACCTGCAGCTCTGCAGGGACCCCTGCCCTTGTGTGGGACCCAAACCACTCACCCACTCAGTCTAGTACTGGACCAGTGTCTTTCTGGCCCAAAGGCAAGAACACTCTCAAGCAAGTCATCCTGAACTGGTTATTTTTAAATTACATTTGCCAAGAGCAAGGATGAGCAGAAGAGATGGGGGAAGCAGGGAGTCACGTTGCTCTAATCATTTATATTTCAGTGACAGCTTTACTGCATTTATTTCAAGTCAGCTTTGCAAAAGCCCTTTATCAAGCAGTGGAGAGCTCTGCTGCAGAATGTGTTTCAAGTCCATAGTAGCATTTTGGATGTGTCACATCACTGGGCTGCAAGAGCACAGGAAGGAGGAGCACAACCTCCTGTGAGTGCTCACAGAAAGTGAGTCCAAGCCATTCTGGACAGGGTTCTTGGCTTGACATGACCTAAAAGAGTTTCTTTCTAAACTTCCCTTTGAAGCCAAACAAACTCAGACAAATCACAGCAAAACTGATTAAGAGCTTTCCCCCACCTTTATAGTACTTTAAGGTCTGTGTGCCATTTGAATAATTTTAGCTGCACATGTGATGCACCTGCCAAGGAGGTGTATAGGATTTACAGCCTGGATAATTATAAAAGTGGGCAAGGAAGGAAAAGGAAAATTTTCCTCCACTGAAAGTAGTTTATCCACATCTTTCCCTGCTAAACAACATCTGACATTTGCAGACAGTGCTGACTGCCCACAGCCCACCTGCTCCAGTGTGAGAGGATTGGTTACTCACGTTCTGGGCACAAACTGGGGACAGAATAATATCTCTGCTGCCCTCAGTGCCTGGCTGTTCCTCTCCTGCCATGCAGGATGGTTCAGGATGAGAGACAGGAGTCTGCAATCATCTCTCACCTCTAAACCTACTGAGTTTGGTACAAACTCCTGGAGAAGCCAGCAGAGACCTTTCCTGCCTCCCTGCACACCAAGGTCTCTGGCAGGCACAGCTCAGGACTAGCAGGGGAACAAAAGCCATTCAGCCCCCAAAATCAAGTGACGTTTTTGCCAGGTTATGTCATGACATTGGGCAAGTTTGGGCGGGGGCACACGGTCATAAAGAAAACCAGCCACCCAGAGCTGGGGGTGACAGGGGGGCCATAAAACTCTCCCAGCAACTGCAGGCAGGCCAGTGCCTCCCATGCAGGACCATCAGCTCATTTGGGGCTGCCAAGGATTCTTCGCCTGCCTCAGGACCTGCTGCAGAGTCCTGTGAGCTCTTATTGAGAAGGAGCTTTGTGGTTCACAGCCTGCACAAGCAGTAAACTACATCGGAATTAATCCCAAATATATTTTTAAAAAGGAGAAAAGTTGATTCTTTTAGGTTTTTTTCCCCCCGCCTCTTTCTTTTTTCGCAGAAAAACCTGGCTTTTTGGAAGTTTATTTTGAAATTGAAATAAGGCTGAGTGGGGCCTATGCTGAAACAGGGATCGCAGCTAACAGAACTTCTCTGTATGGAGTACAACAAGGAAATTATTTCCTCAAGGTGGAAATTTATTGCTCCAAGGTGGAAGGCAGAGTGTTTTAAAGAGGTTTTTAATTAATAAAGGGAAACGTGCCAAGAATGTGTTGCATGTTTGAGCTCTCTGCATTAAATACTGCTAACCTTTTGAGGGCTAATTTAGGCTTCAATTAATAAACAACAATACCCACAGAGGCATAAACAGCCTCCTGCACCTTCAGCAAAATGCATTTCGATGGCTCTCTCACATTTTAAACAAATTTTAGGCAAAGAGGTGTTGTCTCTTGGGGTGCCAAATAGCTCAGGGCACTTGTCTCCTCAGGTCAGGACACAAAGCCAAGTACCACATGCCCATGGAGCTGCAGAACAGCAGTGTGGCAGGGCTTGGCAGGATATTTATAACATCCCTGGAACAGGAAGGGACTGTGAGACACTAAAGAATTTTTCTGTTTGGCATTTTTTCCCGCAGTAATGCCATTCTAGGCATTCTCACTGAAAGCCAGGATGCAATTTCCCAGTGGTCCCAGTCCCTTAGGTGTTAAGTCTCACTGACTTCCATCAAAACCTAATCCTGCATGGCCCAGATTTTCAAAGGCATTTAGGCTCTTAAACTTGCAGATTTGTGCTGAGTGGGATTTTTTCAAAGCACCTCAACATTTTAAATGTCTCAGGGGGGAATGGTGCCAAATCTTATCCTACAGGTTTTCTTCCTCATGGTCCCCAGGTGAGGCATCTCCTGGCACTGGGTTCCACAAGTTCAAAGTGTGAGGCTCCACCAACAAACACACACTTACCCTGCTGTAAATTTCTCCCCACTTTGCCTTGCATCAATTTTCTCTCTCATAGACAATCAGCCCAAATTGGAGCATCTAATCCCCCATGCCTAAATCATTCATTATTTTGTGCACTTCTGCATGTCCTCCTTTCTCCCAGTGACACAGAATAATTAACATATAAAAATCTGGTGATAAGTGAAGTTTACGATCCAAACTAGAGGAATGAAGGCTCAGAAGTGAACATTATAAGAGCCCTGTGCCCATAAACATCCCACTTCTGGTGGGCTACCCAGCCAATTAATTACAGGCAGAAATTCTGGCTGAGCATTCATTGCCCACATAAGCTCCTTGATGCAAAATAAACCTCCAGAGTCGTCAGGAGAAAATGAAGTAGGAGATGGTGTGCTGGAGAGAAAAATAGGAATAGACATGGCCTGTGTTTTATAGGTTTGGGGGTTTTTTTGTGTGTCTACCCCACTGTAGTAAAAAAAGAAAAAGCCTCCTCCTTTAGGGAAAAAGAAACTGCAAGAATACAATGGCCAAACCATTGGCTTCTCAAAAAATCAGGAATTATTAATTTTCACCTTTTCTCATAAGCTGTAACAAGCATCAGCCCCTCTTGGACCATGCAGCCCCTGACACCTGGGTACAGGAGAGCCTCACCCAGCTCCTGGGTTTGGATCCCCCTCTCTGGTGTGGCTTGACCATTAAGCAGGGTTCCACACTCATCCCTCTGCTGTACCAGAGGAGCTGGAGCATGCAGGGGGTCTGGAAACCTTTGGCTGCCCCCTCCAGGGTGTGTGTAGTGCTGTCCACAGGTGAGACACACGGGGCAAAGGCAATGAGGAGCATGAGCTGAGATCACTGAACCCCAGAATGGTTTGGACTGGAAGGGACCTTAAAACCATCTCGTTTCATCCTCTGCCATGGGCAGAGATGCCACCCACCAGATCAGATTGCTTAGGGCCCCATCCCACCTGGCACTGAACACTTCCAAGAATGGGACAGCCACAAGTTTTCTGGGAAAACTGTGCCAGTGTCTCACCACCCTCAGAGTGAACAATTCTCTCCTAACATCTAATCTAAATCTGACAGTGTGAAGCCATTCCCCCTTGTCCAGTCACTTCAGGCCCTTGTCCAAAGACCCCCTCAAGCTCTTTTGTAGCCCCTTTAGGCACTGGGGGGGCTCTCAGACCTTCTCTTCTCCAGGCTGAGCAGCCCCAACTCTCCCAGCCTGTCCCCAGGGCTCCATCCCTCTGAGCACCTTCTTGGCCTCCTCTGGACCTGTTCCATCAGGCCCTTGGGCTGTGCTGAGCACCCCAGTGCTCGTCACAGTGATGCAGGTGAGGTGTCCCGAGAGTGGAGTAGAGGGGGAGAGTCCCCTCCCTCGACCTGCTGGTGATGCTGGTCCTGAAGCAGCCCAGGGAGCACCTGGCTGTAAGAAGCTGCTTTGTGCCTGTCAGCAGGGGATGGGACTTGTGCACAGCTTCAGCAAAAGCTCATTGGTGTAAGCAGTGAGAAAGATCTGTTACCTGGAGAGAGGGGGAGATGAGCCCAGACAGCTGCTGTGGCTGCCAGACCCTGTAACTGAGCCAACACGCTCACATTAAATGTCCCACACAGCATCTCTCTGCCCACAGGGACAGTTCCAAGTGTGAGGCAGCTCACTCTGCCATAGTCATCACCATGGGTCACTGCCCATTCAGGAGGGTCCTGCCCACCTGCCCACACATCATGCACCCCACTGGCCCCTTGGAGCCTGGCACGTGCCACTCACTTCCCTGCAGGGAGCCTGGTCCTGCAGCCAGAGCTCTCAGAAACCTCCACTGCTCGTGACTGGGTTTCTTGACATTAGCCAGGCCTGGCTACATATTACTGGGATATACGATTAAGGCTCAGAGGTTTGCATACAGTAGCTGGCTTTTGTAAGACAAGGAAATCAAGGAGTGTGACCAAGAGGCATTTTTCAATGTGAAAATTGAGCATTAAAAGGGTGCTTAAGCCAGCTGAGCCAAAACCACAAGGGAGAAAGGGCTGCCTAGTAAAGGAGCAAACAAATGCATTTTAACAATGGTAAGCATCAAACAGGTGAGGGGATCAGAAGCTGAAATGCATTTCATGCAGAGTCTGGGCCAGTGCAGGCAATGGCTCAGGGGAGGACAGTGAACTGGCAGCCACCCCAAGTGCCCACAGGGGCCAAACCCCCATGCCCTGCACCCATCCCTTGCAACAGCTTCAAGTAAATGCTATAAGGATCTAATCAGAAAATTAGAGGCAACATATTCATCATAGGAAGGATCTGGATGCTCCACGTGCCATTTCCACAATGGCTCCATGAAACTGCTGGATGCTTCTCACTTTCCCCAGGTGACTCTTGGCATGGCTGGGAGGGTGGAATTTGCTGTTTGATGCCACCACCTTATGAGGTCACTTCCAGAAGAAACCACATAGGCAAATGCTGAGGTAAATTCCTGGATAGACAGAATTCCAGCATTAGCACAGGCTGATTATTCTTGATTTACTGGGTTTGCATTGCTGAGCAGTTTAGGCACACACCTGCACCAATCAGGAGGAGGAAATCAGCCATGGTGATGGTGTGTGGACATGGGTATCATCCCTCCTGACATCCCAGGGGAACAGCCTGCCTCCATGCAAGGTGGGAGCAGCCAGCAGTGAGATGCAGAGCATCCCCCCATCCTGTCACCTGGCTAAAAGCAAAAACTGCCCAGCACTCCCATGAGGAGCTGTGCCTTTGAGCTTGAGGGGGTTGTCCTCCCTTCTTTGTGCACCCATCATGTTTTTGCTCTCACTGGGACCCTTCCCAAGGCTCCAGCATCCCTGCAGTCTATGTGGACCAGCTGACTCTGACCAGAGAACCTCTGGCAGCCATTCCTGGGCTCTTTCCAGAGTTCACTTGCAAACGAGTTGCCAGTTCCTCACCAAAGAATCCAGCTCTGTGACAGACCTTCAGCTTTTATGTAAACGTGCCAGTGGGATAGCTCACATCCATGATTGCTCCTTGCCTTGGATCTTTAGAAGAAAGAGCATTAACAAGTGCCAATTTACTTCAGTTAGCCAGCAGCTCTGTGCTGCGAGTCTGGACACTCTGTGAGCACTTGTTCCAGGACACACACACATTTCCCCAGGTGTAACTTTGAGCAAGCCACAAACATTTGTTTCTTGGAGCAAACAGTGGTGAAAAATTGAAACTAGCTCATGCAGAAGAACTCATTAACTTCATTTAATTGACAATCCCCTCATTAATCTGAGGCTGAAAGGGCCAGAGGAAATGCACATACCTAGAAGAAGCTGTGGAATGTGCAAAGCTTTCAAAGTTGTTTTTTGCAGGGGCTGAGGACCTGGCAGGCTACAAGACAGCACAAAGACAGTGCTGGAGCAGGGATGGGGCAAACCCAGGAATTGTGCTCATCATCCAAATCCATGGATGCTGCACCCCTGACCTTGCACTGAGCCATGCACAGAAACCAGCCAAAAATTCCAGTGGGATCCTCCTGTAGTTTTACTCTATTGAACTCCCAAGGCTCCAGACACGGCTGATGAAGAGGCAGAGATGACCTACACAGCAGCCTAGACATGTCCCAAGGGATGCTGCGATCCCTCCAGCCCCACCCTGGAGCCAGGGATGTGTCATGGACATGTTAGAAGTAACCATGTCAATCTATCCTTCCAGTCTGGAGAGCTGGCTGGGTGAGGACACGTCCTGGTCAGCCTTCTCATGTCCAAACTGTCTGAGGTGAGAGAGGTTAATTAAAAGAACACCCACCTCTTCTTCAGCCACTCCAGCACCAATCTGGGCAGCCAGGAGGAGAAGAAAGGGCAGGAGGAAGGCTGCTGCATCCACACTGAGCCATAATTTACAAACTTTTGCTTTCTAATGTGTTCCTGCAGAGCTGTGGGACCCCATTCCCACAGTCCCATAGCACATCTGATGCCACTGCCTCTCATTTCAATATGATTTTTGCAGTTTACTGGACCTGAGCTCCCACTATGGGGAAAGAAAAGGATTATTCTCTGGCCCTGTTTCAGAGCTGTGAAGGTCTGATCTACAGCTTTGCAGGAGCCGAGCAGTGATCCCAACACACAGCACACTGCAGGCATCTCTCCTACTCTGCTCTCTCAGCCTCCAGTCTGTGCTTTTTAATTTCCTGTGGCCACAGAGCACCACTGGAGGGTCTCCCAGGGACAGGGTTTTCCATACACCATGGTCTAGGTTGGTGGAGGTGACACAGTAAGTTGTATCAGTCTCAGCACAGGGAAGTTGATGGCACAGAGGCTGCTTCTGATGGATTATGCAAATATTTCAAGACACAATTAGCTTTAAAGCAAAAAAACCCCTAACACTCCAGGGGAATATTTAATCTGGTGGCTGGTGATCTGAACCTGGAGCAAACCGGGAAAGGTGACTGCAGGAGCAGCAACTCTGCATTGGGGTGCAACTTTGCGTGCACTTGAGGAGCAGGTACGAAGCTGCCCCAGAGGAGAACCAGCACAGCAGAGGAAGCTGCATTCTGGGCAGCTGCTTGAGCCCTATCTTCACAGAGCAGCACAGCTCCAGTGAGGCCACCACTTGGGAAAGTCCCAGACTTTGTACACTGGTTACTTTTGCTCAGAGCAGAGCAGATTATGCTCTTCTCAAACGGAGCCTTAGGCTGAGTTTCCTGGCCCCAAACCAGTGCCTACCACTAAATCCTTGCTGTCCAAGTTTGCTGTGAAGTTCCAGCTCAGGGAGACTGTGCATTCCTTCCCCATTGTCCTGTTTTTATATCATTATCTACATTTCACAGCAGTGCTCACCTTGCTTACAGGTCTGTGGGATGCCACAGTTGTTGTCAAGAAATGACTACGGTATGGCTAAATGAATAAATTATGGCTAAACAAGCACTGACCATAAAACCTGAAGCATTTCAAAGCCGTCCTTCTCATTCCTAAGTATTTTTGCCTCTTTGCTGGTCAGGACTCTCAACATGCCCAGTACAGCTTTGTGCCATAGCCAGACAGTGCAGCTCTCTGAGCTGAATTAGTTGATGAGGATTTTTTCCTCAGAGTATGTAAATAAATATCAATATTCTAAACCAAGACCTCCCAGTAACTAAATATTATTTATCTTAAATTTATCTTCAAACTAAACAGCTTTGTCACATATGTACAATAATAAAGAAACAAATTACAAAGGAGGAATTTGATTTTATTGGTTTTATTCAAAGCCCACGCATTATATATCCATTCTGAACAACAGAATTTTCACAGTTCATTAGAGATGTTGTCAAAACTTTGGGTGAAGCTCATTTCACTTCCCCACCAGTAAGAGGAGACATCACAGCCTGGTTGTTTTAGTTTTATTAGCTCTCCACAACAGTGACAATTTTCAAACCATATCAGGGAAATCCTCCACTTCACTGGGGAAAGGCACTTTGTGAGAAAAGAACAGCTGAGCACGTAGTCTTGAATTTGGGTCTTTTTAGGTATTAACTTGATATCCCAAGCAGGGTTACTGACAATAAACCCCAATATCTTGCTTCCTGTGTGTGACCAATTAGCACGTGATGGCATGTTTGCTAGGGATTTACAAAAAATATCTTTCTCATTTTATCGACACAGTCACTTGGGCGGCAGCTCGTGGCATTTCGCATCCCAAAATATCTGAGAGACCACACACCTCGCACGTAGCCCCGATATAGATTCTGGCACTCGCGCATCTCACTTCTCGGTAGCCGCGGCTGTGCCGGCGGTGTCAGCTGAGCAATGCACTCCGGCATTTCGGAGGTGTCAATCTCCGGAGCGCCGCGCCCGGAGCTGCTGGCGGGGCAGGACACAGCACGCTGGGGACACCCTTCGGGGGGAGAGGCCCTCCTGAAAGCTTTAAGCAGGGTGAAATCTCCCTGCCGGCACTGGAAATCTGTCTCGGAGAGGATCAGAGGATAAAAACAGACATTTAAACCACCGAGGAAATTATTTGAAACGTTGTCAGTGGGATCTACAACTCCCGCAACAACGTTTGCAAAGAGTAATTCTAGCTATGAAAAAAAAAAAAAAAGTGGGTGAGCATAGCTTCAGTCAAGCCCAGCTTAGCAAGAATCCTGCTAATGCTGCTTTCTTCACCCCTGCAGCCCTGGCCAGGGCTCAGGGCACTTGGCCAAGCCACCCCCTCCTGATCCAGCAGGTACTGGAGCGTTACAGCACCAACAGTGGCTCAATCCTGCAGGGTGCTGAGCACTAACCTGGCCAAGCACTCAAACACACACTTCATTTAAAGGAGCTGGGAGCTCTCCGGGACTATTGTGTACTTGAGGTACCAGCGCTAAAGTTTTCTGCAGCTCCAAGATCCAGTCCTGCACTTGGGAGTGTCCAAGCCAGCCCGGATGGGGCCTGGAGCACACTGGTCTAGTGGAAGGTGACCCTGCCCACAGCAGGGGGTTGAAACAAGATGAGCTTTAAGGTTCCTTCCAACCCAAACCAGTCTGTGGTTATGTGATTCTATACTCTCAGGCAGAGAAAGGTTCTCATGCAGCAACTCTGGATACAGCTGTTCCTGCCAGTTGAGCTGCAGCTCCAGGGACACATCAGCAGCAGCTTGCACTGCTCTCCCCAGTGTCCTTACACTTGTCACTGGTCACTGGCAGAGATGATGGTACCAAGCCAGAAGGGACTGACCTGGCCAGGCTGCTCTTACATTGTTTGAAGTGCAGAGATGTACAAATCTATAGGAGGGAAGTGGCCACGCATGGGGGAAACTCACGGCAGCTGCCACCAGTCCCTGTGGGCTTGGGGAACACCAACACACATGGGTGGGCTCCTGGTTTTATCTCAGCTCAGTTTAGTTTCTAAAAAAGGATTGTTCAAAACTTATTTATTGCTGATTTATCCACTACACCCTCCTGCAGAGCCAGCAATGGGAAAGGACAGGCACACACATCCAAAGGGGTCTCAAGACTAAGGTATTGAAGGTCAGAAAAGCTCAGCCACTCCTTTTACATATTATCTTCCCTCTATGGGTTTTGCAAATCAGGATTACAAGGAAAGAGTGATCCCATTTAAACACAAAATATAGGTGGACACTGTATTAAAGCTATTTACATCCTGGTTAAACTGAGGCAGCAGCTTTGTCAATAAACTGAGCCAGCTTCACGTCTCTCTTGGTCAGCCCACCGCAGTCATGAGAAATCAGAGTTATCTGAACCTGTCACAAAGGAAAAGAAAGAGGTTACAAAGGCATTTTGATCTCTGACACCTAGGCTGAACAGCAGTTCACTGAAAATGCCATGTGCCTCCACAGTCAGCTGGTTTTATTCAGACCTCCTGGCAAGCACCAAGCTGGACCCTCCCTGCTCATGTAAACCAGAAGACGCTGTAGGTGAGGAGGCTTTCCAGAGCCTGGAATCTCACCAGATGAGCCCCTTTGCAGAATAACACAGGCTTTGCATTCTTGGGCTTCATCCAAGGAGAGGTGTCTGATTAAATCATTCACTCTTTACATTTAAATTCCATGGATCAGTTTCATGGAGAACCCAGGCCAGTGACCAAGCTGCCAAGAGCTGGGTCAGGGGCACACGTTTTGTTAAGAACCAGCATCTCAAAGCTGAAAAAATTCTTAAGCTTGCTGCAGATTAATGGGGGGCAAAAAAAAAAAACAAACAAAACAAAACAAACCCAAAAAAACCACCCCCCCCAAAAAACAAACAAATTCTGAATATTCTAGAAATCCAAGAAAATCAGGAAGAGTGGGTGATCAGTTTTTTTTCCAGTGATCATTTAATGTCCCTTGAACAGGGTGACATGAAGGGCTGATGAGGAAGTCTCTGCTGGGAGCTTCAGCTGCAGGGAGAGGTGGGATGTCCTGCTCTGGGGGTAGTGGTCTGAGCTACAGGCTGCTTGTCCATGTGTCCTTTCTTTTGGTATATTTTTAGTAGGATTGCCATATATTCACTAAATGCTACAACAAACAATGTGATACAATGCAATGAGAAGTATTAGAAAATAAAACTGAAGGGAGGGCCATAATTTCTCCCTTCACACAGCACCTTTCATTCGAGGGTTGCAGTAATCCTTGTAACCCTTGTAAATATGAGACCACCATCAGTTAGGTAATATTATAAACAAATTTTATAAGCTGCTATGTTGAGACATAGGAGCCTACAATTTTTAACAAATCAAATCTAAATTGAGACTGCCAGGCTCCCATTTAGGTACCAACAGTCTGCTACCCTACACCGCTGAGTTCCTGACTTGCTGCACAGACAGGAATGAGAGCTGGTGAGTAGTTTTAAAACAGTAATTTATTCAGGTTGGCTAAATAAGAGTTTAAAGGCTTCTGTTTTATTTTTAGATCTCAGTCAGAGAAGTGAAGCCACAGGCCCCAACCATACCACTGGCAGCAGGCGCAAAGAGCTTCATTCTTGATTCCTCACCACTGCAAATCTCATAATCTCTTTAAAATCTCAGCATCTCTTCATAGAGACACTACCCATTCCCTTACCTTGTAGACAAGCTACAAATAAAGGCAGAGAGGATGGGCTGGTGGTTTGGTCTCCTTAACTCCACTGCTGTGTGAGTAACTAGGGCTGGTGAACATGTTAAACACGTTACCTTGCTGTAGACATTAAACCATTCTGGGTGGTGATTCATCTTCTCTGCTTGTAGAGCAACCCGTGTCATAAATCCAAAAGCCTAGGGAAAGACAGAGCAAAGAGGAAAATACTCCACCTGCCAGGATTGGCAGTGCATTGGCAAGATTCACTCCAAAATCTCAAAATCTCCTCAAGATGCCCCAGATGGCTGCACCTGGGTTTGTGTGTGCTAAAGAGGCATTTGAACTTCTCATGCCACTGCTGCATTTCCCAGTATGGCTGAAATGATCCCCTGCAGACCCTGGTAAATCACCCTGCTCAATGTGACTTAGCCCAGGACTCAAAGCTATTGCACAACAGCAACGATTTTATCTCTGGCCTCAGCAGGGATTTTAAATATCCATCCCAAGTCCCCCATCCCCTACTGCATCTTAGAAATGTGCCATTTCTAATTAAGCATCATGCCACACTATGACCAACACTGCTTCCAGAAACACATCCCTCCATTTAACCATTTTGCTATCTATTTCACTGGGGAGAAAAAGGCAACAGGTGGGCTTGCCCCTCTGCTTTATGAGACATATTTTCCCTTTAAATGAGTTAAAATAGGTTTTCCAATCCTCTGTCCCTACATGCTCCCCCAGGATGCAGGTTTTATCATAGGCTCAAAAGGAAAATAATAGCAGGCCCTTGCCAAAATACTTAGAAGCAAATCACTGCACAATAAAGAAAATTAAAAAGTCCATGCAAATCAAGACTGTGATTATGTGGTGGGGCCTGATGGGCCTGGGAGCGTGAGCAGGATGCAGGCAGCTGGCTTTGTTCATACCAATCTCCATCCATCGGGTTCAGGACCTGAATTAACATGCAAACCTGGAGGAACATCCACATTACAGTCTGGTTCAGATTATAATACAAGCTACACAAAACCATACCTGATTTAGGTAGGTTTTTAGTGCTAATTTATGGAAGAGAATGTATATAGCCCACATTCCACCAAGTGATGGCCATTTCAAACAAACATGTGGTCAATGAGTAACATATAATGGTTGATAATAGTTTCAAGTCTTTTCCCCTCTCACAAATTGCAAAAACCTTTAAGGAAAAAAAAAGAATCGGTGCTTGGACGAAGAATGACTTTGTTGGTCACTTTGCCAGTCAAATGAATGCAAACGTTATAATCAGAGAAAATCATTCCAATGAGGTTTGTCATTTGGAAATCACCAAACTGTCAGCAATTAAAAAGCTTTTTTTCTTTGACCCAAGAGCTTTCCAAAATTCAGAAGAATCTAACTTCCCTTGAAGCTCTCGCTTGGTTTAGTTTTACTTTGAGTGAACAATTACTTTTAAAAATTTGCCCATGCTTCAGCAGCATGCTTTGAAGTAGAAAGATGCAAGTTGTGCATCAGATGTTAGCAATGATTTGGAAAAACTTCTCCATTAATAGTGTTGATTTAAATGTTTTTAGAGTGTACATGATCTTAATAAGAATGCTATTCTCAACACAGCAATTTATACACAGATATATCCTCAAAAGCTTAAAACAGTGATGTGTCTGCAACCAAACTGCCTGTACAGAAACAAATGGCAAGGGAAAAAATAAAAATAAATTTATAAAACCCCCTAACAGGTTTGTGTGCGCTCTGTTGATGTCTGTTCATCCCAGGAACTCACCCGCCCATGTACAGACCCAGGTCACACTGCAGTCACTGATGGTGAGACAATAATCACTGCTCCAACAAAAGCACACAGAGAGAACTACACAAGCAAATTACTCTTAAAAGTTAATTTGCTCTGTATACCTTCCTCCACAGTTCAGACAAATCCTCCTCATCAGCAGACCACCAAATCCCCCCAGCCAGTGTACCAGCATGACATCCCAGTGCCCCTTCCCCACAGAGAGTAGAGTCTTCAGCTGGATAAAATGCACATTGGTCACAAAACTGTTCATCCTACCGAAGACTGCTCAACTTGAGGCTGTCCAGGACATGAAAAGGGATAAATTCCAGCACAAAGGACTCTTCCCACACCACATCCTGCTGCTTGTTGCTCCAGCTGCCTGCAACTGTCCCAGCCAGGGCAATCCAAAACTGTCAGAGTGAAGGATGAAGCCTGCCCGCCTTCGTGCATGCCCTGCTCTGCTTGGAGACATTCTCCCTCATTGCACATTACCCACAGCAACTTACCCCGTGCATTTTAGTTTACTTTAATTACACACAAAATGTATCTCTCACTAAAAAAAATGAGCTATGGTTCTACTGTGCAGTTTCACCAACACAATCTCCATTTAGGTCATAAATACTTCCTTTGCTAATTAAATGAATTGGAACGCTATTGTTTATTAATCACCTCTATATTTGTAGAGCCTTAACCTTTCTTTGGGAAAATACAACTGGCTCTGAAAGGAAAAGATCTTTAGGTTTGATTAGATATGAAAACACTATTACACAAAATCAGTTTGGACATTTCTTCACGTCTTGAAACTTGATCGGTAATTTGGTCTAATTGGTGATCAAGGAAACTATCTTGTGATCAATTAAAGTAATTACTGCATTCCGGCAACACAACCAACCTTAATTTGAGCAGGAGTCTGCACTTCTTCAACTTTAATTAAAAATAATGAAAATTATTACGCAGTCTGCAGTGCAAGATCATTGTCAAGACTGAACTGATGGGCAGAGTTTATCAGACCATCACACATTTCTTGATGAAAATGGGACAACCACTTCACTCATGACAGTGAGACCCAACATAGCCTTGACTTTCACTCTGTTAGTAACAGGAATCTGCAGTCCCTTGGCCCCAGACGAGAACTTACTCTGATTTTTCCCTCAGAAATAAAAAGACAGAAGAAAGAAAGGTTTTGTGCATTTTCTAGAAGCCATAAGGAAGTATTAAAAGAGACATCTATCAAGTAAGTATTATGAAGTATTCTGTTTTTTCAGTAATAGGCATATTATACACATTTTTAACCTAACCCTTTTAGGACTTTTGGGCTAAAATAGTATCCAGACATTCAGGGAACTCCACATAAGTAGATCACACCACCCAAGGGGTGGCAGAGTGCAGAGTCCATGCAACAAACCATGAAGAGCAATGTAAGTAAGGAGTGAAGCCATCCTGCATGGACAAGATGCCTTGGATGCACTGGCATGTTTCTTTCCTTCATGTCTTTTAAACTCATGAAAGAAGAAACTAAAAGCTAACAGTGTTTCAGTCCTAACATCACATCTAAAATGTTTGTTAAATACTAGCAGCCCTAATATGTCTCCATGAGATAAAAATCTGGGCTACTCTGAGAAAAAGAAGCTAACTTAAAAAAGTGAAAAAAAGCCAAGGTAAACTTTAAAAGAATTCAGTCATCTCATAATATTTTGTGACTGGTCAAGCTGCTTTTGAAACTGATATAATCCACTATCACAAAATAAGACTTAATGTTACTTTTGTTGCCTGAGAATGGGAAAACCAGGGCCAGACACTTTGCTGTCAGAAGCGGGAGGAAAGACGAAATTCCATCCACCCCTCTGCTCCACACAGCGCTGCACAGCTCTGGGAGAACCGCGGGATCCCAGAGCTAATCTGCTATTTTTCTTCCTTTCACACTTCTTAAGCAAGGAATCCATTCATCTTAATACTTTTTAAACAGGCTGCTTTTGTACAATGCTTGCCAACATTATCTTGATGAGTTATACATCAAAGGCTCACAGGTCGTTGTGTTGTGCTCATACATCACCCACCACAAGTCCCCCGTGATGGATCACCCCGTGCATCTCCAGAAGAAAGCAGCTGACAGTACTTGACTCCAAGTGGAGATATTTAAGCAAAACAGCTGAAAGGCTCGACAATATAACCATGCACACTTTTTGTTTGTTTGTTTTAAAATGAAGTGTGCACTCGGGCTTCTTAAATCCTCCGGATGCCCAGCCAAGGAAAGCATGTGCTAATCACAAGTACATTAAGGTTCCTGCCTCCCATCTGTCATTATAACGCTGGAGGTAGCATTAACCCTGACCTTCTGCAGTATGAAGGCTACCTGTCTTCCCTTCCCCCGCCACCCAGGCTGCATCTGTACCATTTATCAGTGGGAAATTAATAAAGTACTCAGGTTACAGTGACACTGTCACACAGGAGATGACTACGCCTCACAGATTTGCTCTCTCCACTCACCTGAATAAAACGTATCCAGGGTACAGCATGTATTCTCCTTAGCAGTTTGACACTTGTAACAATAAAATCAACCATTAAGGTTCACTCCCAAACTCCAGAAGCTTTCACATATCCAGCTGACATTACTACCTAACAGTGAGCTACAAGTCAGCAGATAAAAGGAAAAAGGTCTTTAAAGTCAAGATATTGTAAGTCAGGATTAGCTGCTAGTCATGAGGGCTCTCACAACATTTTCTGTTACGGTCTCAGGAAAATATTAGATTTGTTTTATTTTGATTCTATTTTCTCCATCACTAAATACTTTTGTCATATAAATATGCATAAATCATGTCACAAAGCTACACTCCTTATGTGAAAATGACAACATAGTTAAAAAAAAAAAAAGAGGAATTTAACCAGTATTTAGGAAGGTGATGGCAGCACAGAAAGACACATATTCATTTCCAAAACCATGTGCCCATATAGGGATTCATCCCTGTTGGCATAATCTGCCTGAACCATCCTCAGGGACACTGGATCCACATGGCATTAGATATTTTCCTTCTTTTTTTTGTCTGTGTCTGGATTTATACACAACATAAATTAAGTGAACATCTTCTCCTTGCTGCCCCCCGTTTTAACATCAATCCACAAACAACAGAACATTAATTAAGAATGCAGATAATATCATGCACCAAAATAGAGCTAAACTCAGGTTACTCACATCCCACATCTCTCTGCTGAGGCTTCAAGGCACAGACATGGCAAATCAGGCATTGTGCCTACAATTCCCTACTCTCTCCATTCCACCCCATCCTGGCATGGGTAGCCAATAGGGTCTGAAGGTGAACAACACCTGATGAACCACTGATAGAAATTTGGTTTTCTCCTCTTTAATAGCTCGAGCAGCAAAATATTGTGAATGGAGGCAACCCTCCCCTTCCACAGCATCACTTGTGACTGGGGAAAGCAGTGCTCTTAACTCTGAAGGATACTATTAAGGTGAAAGGATAGAAAGGAAGGATAGAAAGGAAGATAGAAAGGAAGAATAATACTAGAGACACTCTGGCATAGACTGAGATGCCATTTCTGTCTTCACAGCAATACCTGAAACTGTAAAAACTCCCACAACTCCAATTTCCAACTGAATGGTTAATGCTTTTCTGCGTTTACAATGTTCTTTGAAAATCCAGAGCTGACCACTTGCATCTCCCATACTTATCTGCAAACATCATTTACACGTCATTTACATTTTTTAGAATGCTTTACACTCTAAAAAAGAGTTACCTATTTATATTCCTATTGCAGTTGTAAACATTGCTGTGTTAGATGTGCAGTGGAGAACGTGCAACCTTTTATACCATGTTCTCCAAAGAACACTGTTTCTGTCTCCCAACACTTGTTTACAATTATGTCAGTGAAGAAACCAGCTTGCCAGCTCTATATCAAACATTTTTGACAGCAAAAGCACAAACACTGATCTATTCTAAGTAGTTTGCCACTCTGTGTAATCTTGGAAAAGGCATTCTTGCCTTTGATTCTAAAAATGTTTATACTTCGTACATTATGCAAATAGTTTTTATATATTAAGAAATAATGCAAGCAAATCTCAAGTTAAATTAAATTCTTCAACAATAACCTTGCCAAAGCACTGATTTTCCTATTAAAAAAATTATTCCAATTTGTTGATCTTACATTGGATGAAACATACTGTAACAATCTTCATAATTTATGTCCTGTTGGGACACTATGATTTAAAGTAACATAATACAGACCAGCATCACTGCTAATCTAAACCACCTGACCAGATAAACAACAGTTTCCCCTTCTCTCTTCACTGAGAGTATTTCTGTTTATTGTCATATGATTTTCCAATTTGAAGAACGTGGAGCATAAATGGAGGCAGAGGGGAGTGGAGGCGGGAGGCACAGCCCTGCCCCGATGGGGATGTTTCTCACACAGGTACCGGCACAGTGTCAAGAGCAGCAGGAGATGACAGAAGGCAATTTCAGGAATGCTGTCCCAGGAAAAGCCCACACCACTCGTGGCAGAGGGAAGTTTGCACTCACTCAGCACCCTCTAGACCCAGCACAGCACTGGACACAACACAGATCTGACAGTGCTTGAGATGCAGCTCTCCAAAGGGATCTGAGCTCAAGGCTTCATCTTCTCAGCTCAGCACTGACCTAAGCTGTGACATCACAGACTCAGGACAGAATGGTTTGGAGTGGAAGGCACTTTAAACACCATCTAGTTCTAATCCCCTGCCACAGGCAGGAACATCTTCCACTGTCCCATCCAACCTGGTCTTGAATACTCCAGAGATGGGGCATTCACAGCTTTTCTGGGCAACCTGTGCCAGGGCCACACCACCCTCACAAGGAAAAACTTCTGTATCCAATCTAAATCTACCCTCTTTCACCTTAAAACCATTAACAGTCACAAAGCAGATTCAAGTGTCATTTGCCCCATCTGAGATTCAACCAGTTTGAAAAGAAGATTCAATTATTTGGCTATGGTCAATGGACATGGATCAATGCAAGGAAAGGGACTTTGAGGAAGGTAGAGAGCCCTCAGCTGCTGCACCTAAATCCTGCTCCTTGCTTCGCTCTCCTCCTCCTCTCAAGCTCATTAAGCATGTAAAAAACCCTTGTATGCAATCTGCACAACAAACCTCAACCTGATTTTTTCTAAGCCTGTTTATATCAGGAGTTTAACAACCATTGAATTTAAACCTTCTTTCTCCTACTGATAATAATAAAAACCAAAATGTTACACGTATTACCTTCTTCTTCATCACATCTTTACTTTTCCAGCAGCCTCCATGCTGAGGATATGCTAAGTGATTGCACTTTCCATGGTGGGCTTTCATGAACAGAACACAGATAATATGCTTGGTGATTAAATAAACAGACTTCACACCAAAACTAATCACCTGTTCCACCAGAAAGATTTATAGACCTGATGGAGTAGAAGTGAGAGAACATGGAGATGTCTTAAGGCAGCATAAATACTTTCTGGAAGTGATCAAAGTTTCAATGCCAATACAACCATATTACAAAATACATTCGTTTATTGGTAGATAAATATAATGATAGTTGCCCATAACAACTTCTGCAAAATAAGTAGATACCCTAAGCCCCAACCACATCTGGAAATAGGTAATGTGGTTTTTGTGATGCATCATTTCATATCAAAATATAGAAAATAAATGCTTTTATTTTTCATTTTTTTCCCCAGGTCCCTCAGCTTTTATAAACATAGAGTAATAAATATAATTTTATTTATTAAAAATTGTAGATCTCTAAATTACATTTTCCAGAAAAAAAGAGAGAAATAATCCCAGGTCTCAATACTGAACTAGAACATGGAAGAAATTCTTTAGCCACGTCATAATCTCAGTGCACTTCCCGAGCCATTTTTGTGTGTTTTGTGTTAAAAAATGGAATATAAAGGTTGCCCTAAGGACGTTTGCACCAAATAAAATAGCTATTTCAAGAAACATGACTTTTTAAAATGAGCTTTTTGCACCCTACCTAAAAACATGAAGTAACACAGTGAAGTCCCCATTAACTGAGCACCTGCTAAAGTAATCAGGCACTTAAAATAATAAACTCTCTTGGCTGCACAACTGAAAGAACAATGATAATTTGACTTGTTAAAACTAATGTTTGGTCCAGTAAATTAAACCCCTGGCTGTACTGTAATAAAGCCATCACACAAACCACAATAAAAATAAAGTAGTAACAAGGTGCAGGGAGTCCCCAGTTCCAGCCTTCTGAATTCAGGCACCTGAGTCCTCTGCTAAGGCAAAGGGCAATGAATCATCCTCAACAGCACAGTGCCAGCCCATGACACGAAGGTATCGTAAACCAGAGCAAATCAGAATTAATTTAACTGAATGTTCCACTTCTAAAAGTTTCTCAAACCCTCTGACTTTTACAGAGTGCAGGTATGGTGCAGAAGAACAGAGAAGTTCATTATCCCATCATGCCACATTTTGGATGAAACAGATTTGACTGGAGCAGAACAAAATATTCTGCAATTTTCCCCAGTGTTTTTTTTACTCATATGTGAAGGAATGATTTCATTCTGTAGACATGAAAGTGAGGTTCACATGCCATCCATGCTGTTGATAACACAGGGATGCTCAGACAAAATTCTCTTTTGGCCAAGATTACATATACTATCAGTTTAATATCCAACATCTTCTCTGCTGAGCATCCAAGGGCAATCATAGCCTGCCTCTGATAATCCTCTAAATCTCTGCCATTTATGATCCTAAGAACACATCAAAGAGTGGTAAGAAAGGCTTTGCTTTATGATGGATTAAGAGAAGATGTTGGTCTCATGACCATTTCATCTTCCACTATCCTGTCAGCTTTTTTTGTTTAGTTTGGTTTTTTAAAGACAAGTTCAGCAATTCAAACATGCAACAAAGAAAACTTGATGGAGATGTGAAGAATTTGGACAGGTCTTCTCATCATTCTCTTGGCCAAGCCAGAAGCTAAAAAGATCTAGATATCTGCAATAAAGCAAACTAAGGACCATTTACTGCAGATCCGGTCAGGGAATCATTTCACTCAACTCAACTGTTGAAGGTGTCCTACTGTACTGTCAGAACGAGTTTTAGTGTTTGACACCTCTGACAGTACAACAGTTTAGGTGATGCACAGGGGCAGTGAACTCAGGAGACCTGGGCCAGCACTGGGAGGCTGCTAATTCATATTGCACCATAAAATTCAAGTGTTATTTTGCTAACAAGACGTTTCAAGTCTAGAAGCAACAGATCATTTGGGGAAAAAGAGAAGGACAGACCAACAATTTTCCCAGACAAGATGGGGCGTCCTTCAAGCTCTGCACACTCGGGTCCCTGGCCTGGTTTGCCATGCACACTGTTCCTTCTGGGATCTGTAGGTCACCTTGACCTGAGCTTCATCTCCTGTCTCTGCTCTTTGGAAGAATGGCTGGAGCAGGTCACAGAGAAAAGGATAAAAGCAGCTACACTAAGCTGTGTTATTAGGACAAGGCTCACCTAACTGCCAACAATTCAGATACTCAACCTGCACTTAACAGTATCCACTGTCTTCTGACCTCCTCTTATGCTCCAAGCACATACCTAGAAGTGACAGAGTATTTTCAGTGAATAATATTTTGAGAAGTTCTATGGGAGTTTTGTTGGTTGTTTTTTTACCAGAACATAAATGTTTCTCTGGGCAACCCACATTCCTTGTACGTTGGTCCATCAGGAAACAGAGACAGGCTCGGGAGGGGAGGCAAATAGTAATTCTGAGTCCTCCAGTGAACACCAAATTTCTTTTAGAAATTCATATGAGTGCGCCACAAAGGGAAACCCTTTGTACAGCCCTTGGGGTTTTTTGTTAGATTGGGCATTACCATAAACCCAGCATTCTGGGCTTGTACAGTTAACAGTATTTTTGCTCACTACAAGCACCCACCCATTGTAAGACAGGGTAAATGTTCCCTCAACCAGAGATGCCTTGGACATACAGAGACATATATTTAACTGTCTGTTGTTATTCTCGCCCCAGTCCGAGGAAAATCACAGTAGATCATGTAATCAGGACTTTTTCCTCTGATCTTAGGAATAAATAACATTTTCCTTCAAAGCATCCTTAGCAATAAATAAACCCAACAGTGCAGTGCTGACTCAGCACAGGGCTTCCCACTCATCACTGTGTTCCCACCAAACCCCTCCAGGACATCACAACCAGCTTCGTGTTTGTCCAAAATGACTTTTCCTCTTAGCCAAACAGAACTAAGGAATAGAGTGCAAGGGGAAGAGCAAGAAAGGCAGCTCTCCCCCAAAAAAGCCAGGCAAAGTGGGTTTGCAGTTTTATAAAAGAGGACTAAAAAGCCTCCACTCGCCTCGCCCTGATAAACGACGGCCCCGCCAGTGGCTTTTCAGAGCAGATGTAACGTTTTAGCCAAACGTGATTGTTTGTGAAAGAAATAATTCTGATCAAAACCCGAAATTGCAGCCAGCAGAAGAGCTGCACTTCGTCACGCTAATCCGCCCTGACGGGGAGCGGCGAGCGGAGATTCCTACTGCGAGAGGAGCAGATGCGAAAGGTCAGCGCTGGCCCGCGACTTCAAACCCCTTAACGTGTAAAACAGTGTGCATTAAAGCCTGAACCGGCTCACGGCGGGATTAACGGATGTCCGCTAAGTGGGTTTGATGTGCTTTTGGTGAGTAATGGTTCGTTTTGAAATAGGGGCGTTGTAGTTTTATTCTACTTTATTCTGCCAGCCAAAGTCCATTTTTAATTACAGCTGCAGAGAATAATATCCCAAAGCGTGTTGCTCCTTTGTGGAGTATGAGAAAGTGAGAGCTGCTGGTGCTAAAGGCAATTTACAGTTTGAAACCGTAGGAAGGCGTTGCTCCAAAAGCAAGGGGATACAAAAGGTTAAACAACAGCATTGCATTTAACCAGCATCATTCCAATGCCCCCATAAAAATAAATTTTATTGCATAAAGGAGTTTCAAGAAACCAGTTTTCCTTAACTGAAAAGATAAAAACATTCATCTGAGTGACCATCTTCTTCAAAAGAGGCAGTAATACTTGCATTTTCCCAAATGAAGCTATTCAACTGAGTTCAAACCTACTGAATTTTTCATTCATTTTCCAAAGGTGTTTTGTCATGGCAATGAACTGTAGCTAAAATTAGATTGATTTGCTCCCATTTATCTCTTTGAGCACTGTCCATATGGCTGATAGAACATTATTTGTTCTGTTTAATTGAAACAATCAATCTGTGTAGCCAAAAAAAAAAGAAACTTTTGCTACAAATCTACAAGAGAGCTTGTGAGATCCAATAGACATTTTGACAAATAATTTCTTTTGCATTTTCAGATCGATGCATGCAACAAGCGTAAGACAAATGCTGTAATAATTTTTACTTGAGTGACAATAAATCCATCTGTTAAGAAAAGCATTTGTATTGGAGTCAACTGGAGAGCAGCCCAAAGGTCAGCTGGGCAGATTTTAAGATTTTAAGCAGTGGAGTGCATAAAAGGAGATACAACAGGTCTACTGAGGGGGGGAAACTCAGCAATTAGAAACACCACACCGCAATAATTATAAATAATAAAATATCGGTTTCTTCTAGGGAGAAATATGACTTAGCTCATCAAGAAAATGAGCATGCCAAATTACAGTTAAGTCACAAAACAAAAAACCAAACCTGATGCAAACTCTACCACAACCAGGATGGGACATTGTGCATGATGAAGGAAATGAAGGACATATGATGACTCATGAGTCTTCAATTGAAAGATCATTCTTTTTATTCAAATATGATTAATATTGTGACATTTTAGATAACCCTAGTGGTCTGACACCACTGGCAGTGCCACGATGAAATTATAATGGTGACATGGGTATTGTAACAGCACTTGTCACAGGCAGGTGAGACAAGGGTGGTGGCATCTGCACACGCAGACTCCAGCAAAGAGGAGACAGGATACTCAACAGCACAGAGAGGAACCATCACCTGAAGGAGCTACAGGAGAGATGAGGAGGGACTTCTTACAAGGGCACCGAGTGACAGAACAAGGGGGAATGGATTCAAACTGACAGAGGGCAGGGTTAGACTGGAGAAGGAATGAAATTCCTCCCTGTGAAGGTGCTGAGGCCCTGGCACAGGCTGCCCAGAGAAGCTGTGGCTGCCCCATCCCTGGAAGTGTTCAAGGCCGGGTTGGATGGGGCTTGTAGCAAACTGGGATAGTGGAAGGTGTCCCTGGCCATGGCAGGGGTTCAGAATGTGAAGTGCTTTGAGATCCCTTCCAACTCAAACCATTCTAGGATTCTAGGGGTTTGTACACAGCAGGCCATGATGCCTGTGAGAAGAAAACAAATACCTTATTTCCCAACTCCCAGGATTTAATTTCTTTTTAGACAAAACCAGATCACACATTTCCACCACTACAGACCTCCAAGCTTTGCGTCACTTCTCACCACGACTGCCAGTTAACTGGAAGCATCACTGGACACAGGACATACCGAACAGAGCTCCAGTGTCATCTCCTCCTTCTCCAAGGCCAAGGAAGGAGGATCTTGGTAAGCTTCCAAACAAGCCATCTCCCTGGAACATCACATTTCATTCCCCCTGCACTACCTTTGTCCCACAGGCAGTGGCAGGCAGCGGTGCAGGCAGGTGGATCATGTCCAGGTCCCACAGCTGTACCCTGACCTGCCGACTCAGAGGCGAGACTCTTACTTACTCAGTCAATCCCAAGAATAAACTCAAGGAAGGTGTGACCATCCAGGAATCATATATTTTTACTGTGCTTTGCTCTGAGACACTTGATGCAGTTCATTGAACTGCTTTTCAGCCTGCAGGTTAACCTCTGCCGGTCCCAGAAACTTCACTATCAGTTTCTAATAAAAGAAAATGTCAACAGGCAAATACGCCCGAAATTCATTATTTTCAATACAAAGATATTCCCAACTCTGTAAACCCACTCATAAATAATTCTGATTTATTATAAATCGGTTATTGTATTCATAAATGCTAGAAAGCTAGTGAACAACATAACTACCAACAGAAATACTTTCATAACTTTGCAGGTGCACAAATCACAGCATATGGGAGAGGACTCAAAGGATAATGGAAAATGAAGCAGTTTCAGAAAGCCCATATGAAAACCAGCACCTACCTAGCTGGATAAAAAAATAATTTATTTTTAGTCGACAGGCAATCAAATACAAAACCCTAGCAGAAGGAGCTGGCAGAGCAATACTACATTAAAAATAGCAATTCCTCCCAAAATGTATGAAAATGGGTCCAAGTTTCGATTAGCAGAAGTGACAGTTGGGCTGAGGCTGCTCAGGCTTTGAGGTTAAACACAACTGACACAGGCTGCACCTGAATCCAATCACTCCCCGGGCTCCAAGAAGATTCACACGCGAGGACTAAATTTGTCACAAATGGGTTGGTTTCCGATCCTCCTGTAGCCAACTTGCTTTATTCTGACCCCCATTTAACAAATCAACTTAATGGGCACTGGGAGTGCTATAAAACTTAACAATGGAGTGACTTTAACTTTTAAAATATAGTTATGAAGCAAAATGTTGGAGAGCTCCTTCAATACTGGAAATCAAATTAAAACTAGACATTTTTTAACAGTCTTGACAGATATAATCCTAGTTACCATGTAAATTTATGGTAAGCTGCTGTGATATTAGCCACAGGTGCTACTTTTAATATATGGCCTGCATCTGGCTGGGAATAAAATATCTCAAGAGGACTGAAAATGACCTCACTATCAGACAATGGAGAAGAAAAAACCCACAAGACCGCTGTGGCATATAAAAAGCTGGAGATGTGATCCACAACTGAATATTTACCATAAAATTCATTTTAACTCTGCAGATTGTAAGTTAAAAGATATCACGTTTTCAATACATAAAAGGCATGGACGTATTTCAGACAAACAGCCAAAAGATTAAGTACATAAAGTGGCAACAAAATACACTGCCTATATGTATAAAACCAAATTTTCCAACCGTTGATGAATGTAAAAAACAAAGCAACGTGCCAGGAGTAGAAAGAGGAAGGGAGGACGGACCCAGATTATATTTAAGGCACTGGCACCAAGTACTGCCATGGAAAGAAACCAAGTGTATGCACTGCATATCCTACCAAATTCGTTGGGATATGTAACTGGGATCATACAACAAGGATCATCAGTTTAAAGGGACAAATCTGAGCATGTCTCCCTACAGCCAAAAGAAAAAAAACTGGCATCACCAGGAGGGAGAAAAAGAAGACATGTACCATGCATAGTGATTTTTTTCTCCCAGATTCCAACTAAGATAGCAAATCTGGAAAGGAAATGCAAAGTGAGAATAACAACTTATTTAATACTTCTAGACTTTTTGCACATCTTTAAATATGTTCTCAAAACCCAAGACACAAATTGCACTGAGATACATGTGCCTCTACTCTTAGTGCACAGCATTTCCGTACTGTCCCCTCTACTCAGGCTCATCTTCCACCTCCACCCTCTGGCCCTAAAAGACAAAAAAATCTGAAAATATCTGAAATAGCTGTAAAACTCTTAGAGCATTTGATTTCCTGTCATTTTAGAAAATGACGTTAGAGGTCTTATGGAGACTTCCTACACAATCTTTTTTTTTTTTTTTTAAACAAACTTAATTAAAAACTTACCCTATAAAAGAAAGCAGCTGTAAATTCTGAACCTGACCATCAGCAAACTTGCCCACCTTTGTAATTTCCTAACTGCATTTGCTGCCTTGGTGTGATTACCTACGGAAACGCAATCACACAGGCAGTTGCCCCTTAAACCCTCTGGTCAAATCCAACCAAGTTTGACAAGAGACATGAAAGTCTCAGAGCTAAGATGTTCCTGCAAATTCAGGGAAAGTGAGCAGCTGGATATAGGACCCAAACTGAGCACTTGGCATCCTGCATTCACAGCCTTTTGCAGCCTAGGACTGGGCTTGAAATGAATCTTTAAACCTGTCCTCTCTTCCAGATCACTGCTCCCAAGGTGAACTGACCTGAAATGCTGGGAGAAGTTACCAGCATGATCTGGAGCCATAAATTAACTTTCTATCTCAGTTCCCAATTTTGTTTGAGCAGACTGGAAGCAGAGGGCTTGCTCCACTGGAAGAAAACCATTTTGTTTCAGCAGCACAAAGATGTGAATGGATGGGAGCATCCCTTCATGATGCTACACCATGGCCTGGAAGAGTGGCTGGTCTCGCCAGCCACTCACTCTTCTCTGCCCTGCAGCCTGGGAGAGAGGCCCCAGAGAAGCTCCCTGATGTGGCTGCAAGGTTTGTAGAGGCTCACGAGCACCTAGATGTATAGCAGGGATTGGGACTTGCTCCAAGCCCACCTCCTCTCCAAAACTTCACTCACAGCCAGAGGTTTCTGCCAAGCACATGTTCCTCTGGAAAACTCGGGGGCTTTGAGTGAGTGCACCCCAACGAGGGTGCTGGAGGTAAAAGACTCCAGTCTTAACTCATCACTGCCCACCTGCCACTCCACAATGACAACAGCTCAGGGCAATTGCAAGGCATAAGGAGGAAGGGAAGCATGGGTGCCATCAGAACAGCTCTTCTGGACACAGCACTCTCCTCTACAGGTGAACTGCCTTTTTCCCCCCACCAGTGATGTATTTTATTTTATACAAGATGCAGAACACCAACCCACCAGGAGCCTGCCTCACATAATGGGAACATACAGCCAACACCATCCAGTCCCCCAGGACTGGTGCTTGGTGGGCATCCACAGCAACAAAACCAACCAAAGGCTTTCAGCAGAAACCTCAAGCTGGTTTCCAGCTTATTTCAGAGAATTGTACCACCAAAGTCCGTTTTCATGAAAATGTATCTTCAGACTAACAAACACCATCAGTGCTTTCAAATTCTGGGTTACAAACCAATTCCCTGAGCCAGAAGTGTCATTAGCTTGTCAGCCATACAAAGGCAGCTCACTGTTAATCGCTTTTAACTGAGCTAATCTCAGCCTGAAAGCTTCAGCAATCTAAATAACTCTTCTTGTTTCACAGAAGTTTCATTTCATTCTCATGCTGAAAATAATATACATAAACCAAGCTCATGTCTACACATTTGCACAACTTTATAATAAAAGTTGTGTTTATATTCTTAACATCTGTTGACATACACAGACTTTGTAAACCTGGCATAGATTTTGAAGCCACAGAATTTTCCATGCATCATGAACATTATCTGCAAGAAGCAATAAAAAAAAGAAAGCAATGAATACATTAATCATACCAATATCATCTGCAAAACATAAATTTGAAATACCTTTCATGTCAGCTCAACTACTTTTTATTTTTTCTGTATTTTTGGGGGCGATTTTTTTTCCACACCTGATTTTACGCCATCTGTAGAATGGCAGCAAGACGATCACTGAGGAAATGACATTTCTCAGTCCTTTGACTTTTACTAAACACTTTAAATCTTGCAAATAGAATATTTATTACATTAAATAAAAGCAGTTGTACCTACAAGTTTCGTTTTTTCACTGCAGGACTAAATTCTCCCACAGTACAAGGCAGGTATAGCTCCACTTTTGTCATTTGTTTCCTAGGTTGTAGTAAACACAGCATTTACTAATAGTCATTACAAATACAAGCTTATGTACATGATTTAATAAAATCAGGCATACATGCATAATTTAAATTTATTTTCAGCTTCAACTTATCGAAAGGCAAATACCTGCTCTCTAATAAAAGCTAAGGATCTAATGCCCTTGGGATCTGCACGTTGAGCCTGCTCCTGAACTACGAGAACAGGAATGATTTCTGCCCTCTGCAACTGCAAAGGGAACCCCGCAGTAAATCCATAAACATCAACAAGTGAAATTCTGCCCTTAGATATTCACATCTATGCTTGATCCAACCAGAGCTGCCCAGAGCACCCACCTGCATGGCTTTTTCTCCCAACTGAGGGCAGAAATTCCATTTTGAAGCCAACTCCCAGCGTCTGCTCTCATTTCTGCTTACATCCATGAAAGCAGCTAAGAATGAAAGACACTGGTCTAACATTTCCAAACAGTTCAAGTGGCAATTTTTTAAAGTACTCTTCTCTTGACTACAGGTACTAGAAGTATAAACATATAATTCATCATTTACCAATAAGCTACTTTAAATATACTCAACTTCCTATACTGGAATGTGCTCATCCACCTTCAATTCAGGAAGATATATGGATATCTACCCATGCTGTAAGATAAATCTACACTGTAGAAAAAATGCAACTTTGTAAATTTTTGTCCAAGCAATGCATTTTTCAGATATCTGCTGATGCAGGACACTAATTTGTCTCCTCACCTATCTGTTGGCAGACAGGGACTGTCTAAATCCATCTGATCAAACTGAGTTACTCATTTACAGTGGGCAAACCTGCTTTTTAATTAACTTTGGGGGCAACTTCATTTCTAGTTGTGCTGAACCAACAAAGACTTTGACCATAATCAGGCAGAGATGCCATTTCATGAATATTCAAAGTCAGAAAATCTCAACTCTTCCAAGGGTCACTTCTCTCCCGTCTCGTTCCTGATTGCTCCAGCCCCAGCTGCCTGCACATCTCACCAAGGCTTCCTGTGAGCTCCCTCTCATGGGCTTCTCCCCTTCACTGGCCTCTGAATGAACTGATTTGCTTCTATTTGCTCTGCATTAACACTCAGGTTAAAAACGTCCTCAGGGCTCTGGACATGCTTCCTGGACCAGCACTGTCCTGCTAATGAGCTGGATTTTTCTGCAGTTGTTTTCTCTTTTGCTTTCTCCCAGCTCACCCTCACCCACCTTCTCTCTACTGCCTGGGCTTCCTCACTGTAACTACTGAAACAGCAAAAAAAAGGGTCAGCATTACAAACTGTTGTTTATCCAGCTCACTGTGGTTTCCTAAAACATCTTGTTCTGGGTTTAGGCACAGCCATATAAATAAACAGCTCACAGCACAGCTCTTGGTCCCTACACACACCAAAAAAGCCACAGCATCCCAAACTGGAGCTTGCCATGGCCCTCTGTAGTGAGGGAAAGAACCAGCTCAGTGAGACCCATCATCCCAACAAACCCCTGGAAATTCCTTCCCTCTCAAGAAAGAGCTCACCCCCGGCTCAGAAATAAAACAGAAAGGAAATGTGTGCTCTGGGAACGTGACTTTTTCTAAGCAATGTCATGATTCCCTAGAAAGGAATTTTCAGGGAATGTGGCTGAAGAGAGATCTCAAGGCAAATTCACTATTTCTAAAGCAAGTTTGTAATTTATGTCTGAGACAAGATCTTGTGAGTGTGAGATGTGGCTCAGGATCCTGTCTCCAAACAAAATCCCAGTGAGGTAAATAAAAACCAGCACTCTGTGCACTCTGTGTGCCAAAGACACTGCAAAATCAGCTATTACAACCCAGTCAAGGATAAACTAGAACTTTGCCTTCCTGTTTAGAAGGTGAAACGTTCCTGTTTTCCCCACCTTACTTGCTGAAAGGTCTTTCTTATATTTACCCATTTTTCTCACGTATTTTCCTGAACAAAAGATCCCCACTGCACAACAGTTATGTATTTCTAGTATTTATTTATGAGTGCTGGTAATGAAAAAAAAAGTCAGATCAAATACTGCCTTGTCTAATTCCACAATCTCAACCTTGACCCTGACCTGAATATTATAATCAAGAAATTGTAATATTAGAACAAATCTACTCCTCAGCTACAAAATGGAATTAATTTACTCCACCTTATGAGATCAGAATCTGAGAGCAATTCATCAGGGCAAATCCAAGAGGATTTGGCCCCACCAGGATACTCCCAAACTTCTGAATATAAATATTTTCCCATCAGGGTTGTATGGAAATTAAAGCAATTACATTTCCTTTATATTAAAAGTGGCATATAACAACCATTACCTGATTAAAATTTTTGAAATTGAACTCCTTGTAGATGGCATCTCTTTCTCCCAGCTCAGACCAGCCTGAAGCTTTGAGATCCAGTAAAACTTGGTTCCTTTCCTCTGTCGTCAACCAGTGAGACTGGGAGGACTATTGAGGGAAAAAAATGAAGGCATGGCACAAGTGAGGCTGACGTTCTCTTTTGTACAACAATAAGAAAACCACACAATGGAATTGTGGTTATATATTGTGCAAAGGTGAGGATGTGAAAAATTCACTGTGCAGTTTTTTACTGTTTAAAATTTCACTTATTTGGCAGTTTAACCTAAACCAGCCAAACCCTGCCAATTCTGTTTGGGCAGGTAAGTTCAGCCAAGTGCTTTTTGTACAAAACAAGTGAAAAGTGACAGACTCTTTCCCAGGAATGAAGATGGACATCAGCATACCTGTACCCTTGGTCATCTCAATTATCCAGATGCTGTAACATCACATTTAATTTTCAAATGCTCCCTTCTGTCTGGTAAGTAAAGCATGATTTACATTAATTGCTAAATGTACAATTAGTACAAATGTACAAATGTTCATTTGCTAAATATAGAACCGTAAAATGTACAATAAGGCTAAAAGATATCAGGAAATACCTTTTTCAAAAGAGAGAAGAAAAACAGGAGATTGCATTCTACCTACTTTGTATTTTACTATTTTAAGAAACTGAGAATGGACTTTTAAGACAGCACATGCTGTCGAGTTCTACAAGGAACAAAGAGCTTTGTATCTAAATTAAAAGAAAAAATGGCAATACAGACACAATTACAAAATGTTTGAAGCTACTGGTAAAAGCATTAGATTCTGCAAGGCACCAGTGTTTAAGTATGGCTTACTTGAAGTGACAGGAGTCCTCCTGATGCCACTGGGAGCACAGACATAACGGATTAACACTCTGCTTAAATATCTGAATCACAGGCTGACACATACACAAGGTCAGAGCCAGACACAGAGGAACATTCTATGGGGCCTTTGGAAGAGGTTTGATACCTTTTCTAAAAGCAGGGACTGAGCATGAGCCCTTCCCAGACGACATATTCTGAGAGATGGGTCTCAGACTCTCAGGATAAATGCAATGCTTTGGTGGGAAGAACCTTTCTCCCCAGTACAGCTACATTCAGATTGATTTAGTTTTTATTTTAGCAGCTGGCCCAGCTTTCTGAGATCCTCCAGAAAGGCAGTTTTGCCCCAGAGGTTCACTCAGACATGGGAGGCCAGTGAGGACCTGCCACCAGCTCAGCAGCTCAGGAGTTTTCACCTTTGCCAGCCCGTGCTCCAGTGGGAGCCCCGGTGCCACCAGATGGGGCTGTGAGTCTGAGCAGAGCAGGAATTAACGCAATTAATGCGACCTGAGCAAGGCCTTGAGATACACAAGAGCCAAGGAGCAACATTTTCACCAATAACATAGGACAAAAAACCCCAAATGGAGTAAATCAATCTAACAGCAATACTGCTGCTGTTTGTGTTTAGGGGGATACAGAGATGTAACAAGAGATGGGTTTTAGAGAAGCCAAACTGAACTAATTTAGGCTCTTTGCACTTCAAACACAACGTTGGGCTTGCAAGAACCTGAGTTTCAGATTTGTCATTGCTATAACTGCAGTCATGGGCATAAATTTCTTACATTCTTCTTTTTTCAAGCACATACGAAAATCACCAAAGCTAAAGGCTGTCTTGAAATGTACTTGTTTTATCTGGCACGAGAGGAAATTAGTCTGCAAATGCACAAAAAATCATGAGGGTGGGTGGGTTTTTTTGAGACAGTAAAGTCCAGGACTGTGACCAGGACACAATACAAAGTCCACTCCTCCAACTAGCACAGAGATGTCCTGTGCCAGCTCTGGGGACACTGCGGTGCCCTCCTGACACCTCCCTGACACATGGGCATTAACAAGACAAAGCTGTGACCTGAAATTCGATCACAGAGTTTTTAATAGGAATATGGAGACCACGTCTGATGCCCTGGTGAACACTGAGCACATTTTGCATTGTAGAGGCCACATCCTGAGTCAGCCCCTTGACACATCATGATGTTCAGAAATGTAGCAGAAAGCAGCAAGAAAAAAGATAAAGTGGGAGATTCCAATTGCACTTCCACACTCACAGCCCTCCGTATCTCATCGCAGGCATGGCCAGACCCCCAGAAAAGCAGGAATGGGCACTGGGTGCCAAGGCTGACTGAACAGCTGAGGTGTTGGCACCTGACCCACACTCAGGGCTGTTGGGTGGTGGGCTTGACCAAGTGATCGATAGCTTGTTCTGAGGAAGCTCAGGCAAAACAGGCACTAAGTACAAAAATACTATAACTAACTCTCATGCCTGAAGGGCAAGGGTTAAACCCTGCACGTGCTGTTCATTATTAGCTTTGTGTAAAAAAAAAAANGGCATTTCCACACTCACAGCCCTCAGCATCTCATCACAGGCATGGCCAGACCCCCGGAAAAACAGGAATGGGCACCGGGTGCCAAGGCTGGCTGAACAGCCGAGGTGTTGGCACCTGATCCACACTCAGGGCTGTTGGGTGGTGGGCTTGACCAAGTGATCGATAGCTTGTTCTGAGGAAGCTCAGGCAAAACAGGCACTAAGTACAAAAATACTATAACTAACTCTCATGCCTGAAGGGCAAGGGTTAAACCCTGCACGTGCTGTTCATTATTAGCTTTGTGTAAAAAAAAAAAAATAATCAGCAGTGAGGTGGGATGGCAGGGGGACACAGTGAGAATCATAGAATGATTTGGGTTGGAAGGAATCTTAAAGCCCGTCTTGTTCCACCCCCTGCCATGAGCAGGGAAATGTTCCACTAGCCCAGGCTGCCCCATGCCCCATCCAGCCTGGATGAACACTTCCAGGGAGGGGGCAGCCACAGTTTCTCTGGGCAGCCTGTGCCAGGGCCTCACCATTCCCCGGGGAAGAATTTCTTCCCGATAACCCATCCAAGCTTCTGTCAGTGCGAAGCCACTCTCCCTTATCCTTTCCGTCCACGCCCTTCTCCAAAATCCTCTCCAGCTGTCCCCGTGCCTCTTCGCGTACTGAACGGTGTCAATCAGGTCTCCCCGGAGGCTTCTCCAGGCTGAGCAATCCCAATTGCCCCGTNGCCGCCGCCGGCCGCCGAACCGGGAGCTCCGAGCGCGCCGGCAGCGCGGGCAGACGGAGCGGGAGAGGAGGGGGAGCTGCCTCCGCCGCAACAGCCGCCGGGGCGGCGGGTGGTACCGGCAAAGCGGCGACCGGTCAGGAACGAGGAGGCTCAGGCGCCCCGTCGCTCTGTGCAACTCCCTGGAAGGAGGTTGGAGTGGAGGGAGACCGATCTCTTCTGCCGTGCCTGCAGTGAGAGGACCAGAACCGGCCTAAAGCTGAGCCTGGAGGATTCAGATCAGATATTAGGAAAAGCCTCTTCACTGTCGGGGTGGTCNGCACCGGCTGCCCAGGGAGGGGTCTGAGAGGCGCCGGGACCGGGCGCTGGGTGTTGTGGTTTGGGGGTTACAGTGGCAGCGCTGGTGGAGGGCTGGACTGGACGGTCTAAAAGGTCTCCCAACCTTGATGATTCCATGGTTTGTGACCCGTACCCGGGAGAACGGCCGAGCGGGTGGATTCTATCCTGCAGTGAGCAGACAGCTGTCAGTTCCACCCCGTGGGACCGCACTGAAACAGACCCGTTCTGTTTCTAACCACATCCCTGTTTCTTTAGCAGTGCGGACATGAGCACCGGGAACAATCCAGCCCTGGGCCTCTCAAACGAACCAGACGGCAGAGGCAAGAATGCTACAATTTATAGTTCACAATCTTTATTAATAACGTCCATCCTAGCTTTATCTTCAGTCACACCAAAGTTTTACCAGTGAGGTTTCCTTTTTGGACACAGATATACACGACCTCTGGTTTCCAGAGGAAAAAAATAGAGGCAGCAGAGAAATATGTGAAGAATTATGTTGCAGGGATATGAGCTATCTGTCAAACAATGTCTTAAGACTGTCTTTGTTTTATCTTAGTTTAATCTGCCCTCTAAAGCACCCCATCAGGGTACTCCGGCAAGGCTCCACCATGATAAATGCTATGCAATCACATAATGCAAACCCCACACAACATACCAGTCCATACCTTATCCAAAGCCCTCCATACTAATCATAACTAAAAAAACCTCATAAATTCTTTATGTAGCCTCAAGTGGAGAGTGTAGAACTAGCAAACACAGTATTAGAAATTTAAATAAACATTAAGACTGGTCTTGCTAATTTAGGCAGGTGAGCTGTAGTTCAGAAATTGTGTTTTTACTTCTGAAAGTAACTTAAAAGGTTACACTAAAAACCCGATTTATTTTTTTAAAAAGGACAATTAATACAATTTCATCCAACAGTAATGTGGTAAATAAGTTGTATACACACAGAAATAGTGAGGAGAGGCTCAAGTGACTCTAAATCTCATGAAGAACGTCTGCTAAATCACAACTCAGGGCGAAGCGAATGAGAAAACCAGCACTGAACCCCAGTGCCAGAGGTGGGAACAGTCACCTCCATGGGAGTGAAAAATAATTTAAAACATCGTCATAGTTTACTTTATGGACAGTCAAACTAATGTACCAACATGTCCCTTCACTAGTGTTTTCCTTGCAGTGCCACGCACAGACCAATGCGCTGTAAAAATCTTCCCTGGTCTACAAATTAGACCTGTACCACTAATTTCATCAAAGTCCATTAAAAAGAAGTCAATCAGAGCAGCTTAATAAATACTTCAGTTCATGTTTTTTCATACTTGTTCACTTACCATTATAATCGCCACAAATATGCTCGTTACTGATTCAGTAGTTGATAAATAAAGCCAATTTTTAGTCATTATTATAAATTACAACCAACAAATTCAACAGTTCATTCTTAGGTACTTCTAGTCCACAGAAATTCCCACTTTACCAATAAGTGGAAAATGTAACATCTGTTTGCTGGGGTTATTCCTGATGTTCGTGCTCCTGTCCCGGGATGAGCCAGCGGATGCTCTCGGTGCGGACGGTGGCGTACATGACAAAGCCGGCCAGGAAGAGCACAGAGAACAGGAGCAGCCAGTCTATGCCCTTCGTCAGAACACTTGGCAGGGGCCCTTCCCAGTCTTCCTCTGTCACAGCCACGTCGCTTTGAGCTTCTATCCCTAAAAAAAAAAAGCACTCATTCAACATCATAATGGCTAAATACAGAGAAGCTGGTTCTCGCTCTTGTTCTGCTCTCCAGCTAAGGCTCAAACACAGGCAGACTTAAAATTTTGGTGAGGTGGCCCTTGTACATAAATATATACCCAGGATATGATTTACTTATATAAAAACTTAGTGATTTTTATGTGTATTTGCACAACAGGAGAAGGCTTGTTCTGTCCTCCTACAGCAGTCTTGGATAGGTTGTGGGGGTTTTTCAGCACATGGAAATTTAATTTAGAGTGTTTTTTCAGGAATTTAATTTTTGTGCACTTCTGGAAATGCAGATCCACAGAGCACTTCAGTGTGGATTAAAAGAGAGCTAGCTGGGTCACAAAGAGAGTTGAATTTATTTCATTCTCAAATAAATCTGGGCAGGAAGATGTGCTCCATCCTTTTGGCAGCCTCTCTACCTAAAGCCCAGTGTTCGCCCTGCTCTGTGACAGCAGCCCAAGGAGCTGAGTTTCTGCTCTCAGTGCAGGCAGGAACCCAGCTCACAGCAACAACTGGTTACATGAACCTCTGCTGGGTCCTCTCAGGGTTTTTATGACATTCATTTTAAAGAACACACACAGGGACAGGAAAGCCCAGTTTGAACCTTAAAGCCAGCCTGTTCTTCCCACTGACAAACCAAGGCTGATTTACACACCTGTCTGGTTAAAGATGAAGTCTTTCAGGGTTTCCAGCGTTCTGTCTGTATGATTAAATCTAGCCATAGGTTTAGCACCTTGGAAAAGGAGGATATTTGGTACAGCCACAGTTCCAAATCTAGTTGATAAACTACATAAAGAAAAAACAAAGCATGAAGGAAAGTAAATCTTCTGGAGGAAGAAATAAAGACAGTCACAGTACTGAAAGCATCAGTTTCAGTAAACAAAATTGTCACTTTATGTAGAAGAAAAAGTCACTCCTGTTTTTAAAACTCACAGCTAACAGAAATAAACTGCAGCTAGAGCATAGGGAGTGTGAGTTACCTGCTGTGCTGGGATGCATCCAGTGCCAGGAAGCGAAGAGTTGGAAATGCTCGGGGCAAAGAGTTGAAATGAGGTGCCAAGCTGGCAGAAAAGCGGCACCACGGTGTGTAGAACAGGACCAACGTACAGTCACTGCTGTTTGGGTTCAGGAACTCCATCAGGTCCTTGGAGAAAGCACAGGAACAAACATGGACAATTACATACTTGACAGAGTTAAATACTGTGTAGGGATGCAGCATTCAGCAATCGATTAGATACTTGGCAATACTGATCAAGCAGCCGCACCTTTTAAAACAGGTGGAGAATTGTATATAGCCTTTTTAAAAGGTTGTTTTTATTACTTAAAAAGATACATACACGTAACCGTTACAAGAAATGAGCTGGCACTAACTTGCCATTAACGATTTCCAAGACAAACAGCAGTCCCCAGAGCAGGAAAGCTGGCAGTACCCTGCAGGCACACACATAACACACACAGGCACATGAACCGAGCCTTATCTCCATTTTTTTCCTGCTCAGAATGGCTCAAAAAGCCTCCTTGCCCAGTCATCTATTTTCTTCGGTAGAAACTGAGGACGTTACACAAGGAAACTCACTAAGTCAAGCACTGAAAGCAACAGGCTGACGGGGCATCTTCCACCACCGTCACGCGTTCACACCAACACGGGACAGTGAGCGGGCCCCCCGCGTACCTGGGACACGTTCAGGATCTGCAGCGTGAAGCGGTCGATGCCCGTCGTGTTCCTCTCCTCGCAGTTCACCTTGGGAGCCTTGGCGCCGTCGGTGCCGTTCTGCTCCTCAGCGGGCGCGGGCAGCACGGGCTCCAGCACGGGCTGCTCCCGGGCCTGGGCGGCC
>VYXD01005237.1:4833973-4848712 GCA_013397195.1 Hylia prasina
ATTGCTCGTGTTAGGTACAAAGCGGATGCATTTAACCGAGTTTTCTCGCGGCCCCGCTGATCCCTGAATTGGGAGTGTTCAGCCTGGAGAAGAGAAGGCTTCGAGTGACCTAATTACGGCCTCCCATAACCTGAAGGGAATTCACAGGAAGGATGGGAAAAGACTTTACAAGCGCGTGTTGTGACAGGACAAGGGAGAATGGTTTAGATCAGATATAGGGAAAAAGAAATTCTTTACTAAACTTATTTTAAGAAAAAAGATTACTGTGGGGATGGTGAGGCCGTGGCACAGGTTGCCCAGAGAAGCTGTGGTTGCTCTATCCCTGGGAGTGTTCAAGGCCAGGTTGCACGGGGCTTGGAGCAGCCCGGGATAGTGCAGGGTGTCCCTGCCATGGCAGGAGCGTCGAACAAGATGTTCTTTAAGGACCTTTCCAACCCAAACCGTGCTATGGTTCTGTGACCCCGCCTTGCAGGGCTGAGCCCGGACGGACTGAGCAGAGCCGCTGCCCGGGCCGGGTGTCGGGCTGCTGGTGCTGCTGGAGGCATTTCACTGCTGATTTAATTTAGTTCTGGTTGGAAATTCTGGGAACGAGGCCATGCCATGGCTTCGGCAGGCTGCTGTGACTGAGCAGTGACTGAGGGCGCATAAGGCACCCTGTAACGCATCCCAAAGGCTGTTTACAAGCCGGTGTTGCAGCCCCAGCACTTCTGCCTGGCGAAGGGTTTCTCTACTCCCACCCTGGTCAGGGAAGCACGGTCCGGTTTGGGAGTTGTTTGCACACAAACTGTGCCTTAACCTACAGCAGGCTGGGGTGAGGGTAAAACGCGGCAAACCAAAGGCGTATTTTTAAAAGTAAAAAGAAGAGTTCCTGTCCAGCAGCTTATCAACCAAAGCTCCCAAGCAGAAAGGCAGTATAAATACTCCCATATTCCTTTCTAGGAAATGATATTTGTCCTGTTGCAGAATTATTTTTTACTTTATTTCAGTTTAATAGTGAAGCCTCAAGACTATTTGGGGCATTTTGAAAATGGTCACGTTACTTCAAGTGCTGCTATCTTTTTTTAACACACTTCCTTAAAACTGCCAGCAGTGCACAATGAGATTTTGTCAAAACTCTGCACTGTCGAAAGCTGATAGTTATAACCTAGGGGAGCATGAACCATGCACACTGGGAAAGGGCAGGAAAACTCAAGTACACGTGTAAAAATTAAGATGGGGGTAATTTTTTACAGAATTTGGATTTTTGGCTTTGTTTTTACTCAGGTGTACTTCTCCAACTGTTATTCCATACAACAGACATTTTCTCACTTGAAGCTTTTTTTTTTTCAAAGCCCAATTTGCATAAGCACTAATAATGAGGACATAATAGTCTAAAAATAGAAAACATGAGGTTTGCACATAGAGGGAGAATATTTAATGAGATCAGCTGATACAGAGCAAACCTGAAAGCAAAAGCACAACGGGAATCCAAACCGGTGCAGACTAGCAAAGAACAAGCTGCCCCATTCCCCCTTGTCCTCATGTTTGAGTTTAGTCAAAAGAGCATTTGCAACTTGAAAACAGTTTCTTACTGTGAATTGAATCCTAAAATAGTATCCTTCCTGCCATAACACAAATCAAAATGGTACAGATGTTTTTAGGGTGACTGTAAGTAATCCATGTTTAACAGGTACAACATGACTAATTCACATGACACCCTGTGCTACTTAAAGAGCTCCAACCAAGGAGTTGCAGAAGCACCGAAGTGCCAGTCCAGCCCCAAAACAAGCCCTGGTGTCTCACCACACACATCACTGAGGTCATGAAAAGACAGGACCGTTTGAAAGACTCCTTGAAGATGTGCAGCTTGTGTAGGTGACACCCCAGCAGTGCTGGTCTGCCAGCATGAATAAATCCTGAACTGGTCCTGTCATCAGGAACCACACCTGGCCTCACATACCAGCTGTGCACTGAGGAACAGACTTCCTGCAGCTTCCATCCTTCCATTCACTCCCTGGCAAAGAACACAGCAGCCATGGAAGCAGTCAAGGAACTTCCAGCACACCTGAAAAGGCTGTATTCTTGGTCTCATTCATTTGTGACTGATAAAATATCTAGAAGTTTCCTCACAACAAATGAAATACTGCATGCTGCTCATGCAATCATGTCCAGGAACTGAGATTTTTAGGCCAGTATGTAGCAGACTCTGTTCTGAACACATCCAGTCGTCTTGAAAGGCAAATATTTAGAACTATCAGAATGGCCAGCCAAAAAACCCCCCAACCAATGCATTAAATGTCCTTTTCAGGTAAATTCAAAGTCTGCAAAATAATGGCAACTGACATTTGGAATGTTCCAACTCCAGATGTATTCAAGGCCTTTAAAAGTTCACGGAAAAGAAAACAAAGGGTGCTGGAGAGCAAGCAAGGATGCAGGCCTGGGAGTCTGGACTGCAGCTTCTTGTGGGTAGGACTGCCTGTTCTTCCCCAAAATTATTGAAAAACTTCAGTAAAGAGAAAAAAATTAAAGTGTTGAGTGGCACAGTACATTTACCAACACAGATAAATTGGAATATTCCTGGAATACAGGGATAAATGTCTCATTCATCACAGAATAATGAATTATGACCACCATTCCACGAAAACCTTATTTATGAGCACTTTCAAATTGATTTCCATGTGCAACAGAGGAAAAAGTCAGCTAAAAGTTAGATAAAAAGTTGACTCTTTATCCATACAGGGTTATAGCTCCTTCCCTCCCCTTTTCTCCTATTTGAGTGAAAGGACAAGACACAATAGGACATTTTTGCCTCAATGCAAATATGTGTAATGTGCCTGTAACAAGCAGGTAACACTGGCAGCTGGCATCTTCAGCCACAATTTAAAAGACATTAAAAAAAAAAACCAGGGGAAAATGGTTAGGTTTTAAAGTATTAACTTTATTAATAAATATACATCCATATGATGATGTAAATACAGATCATGAACACTACTCCATTCCCATACACATAATTGCACACGAGTAGCTCAAGTTCATGGACATAAACCATACACAGTATCTAATCAGGCTTTTTACAGCAGAGGACAGGGTGCTGATACTAGTTATTTAACAGACTACTGTTACCCCCAAAGTAAACCTGTGGAAAAGCAAATGATGAAAGATTGAAGGAACAGAAAGTGGTTCAAATTTCAGAATACAGATTCTTCTATTTCAAAAAAAAGTCACAAGGAGAAAGGCCTAGTCTCTACTAAAGTCATAAATATATTTAGTGGTGGTAAAATATATGCATTAAAATAGAGAAGAATAAACTTTTTGTAATCAGAAATGAAGTTTGCAGTTCCAAGTATTTATGATTGTTATCAGCTGTTTTAACTGTCAACTTTAAGGGTAGCATGAAATATTATACTACATATAACAAAGAACAGCAGAGTCACAGCTAATGAAACCATTGCACAAATGACTTCACATTGCTCTGCCTTTTAAAGCTTTTCAAAATGGGGGAGGGAGTTAAATTCTCATCTGAATTACTCGGTGTATTGTAGTTCCAGGTAATTCTCTTCACAGATACATCACTGACAAGGCTTGGTTTTGTCCTGACTGAACATTAAGATCCTTCAGACAAAATGAAAATATATTCATTCAGAAGAGAGATCTTTAATGGCTCTAGTTAATTTGATTACTTTAAACTAAATCCAAGATACAAAGAACATTGCTTTAATGACAAAGCTAAGTGCTGATTTTACAAATACCATCTTTGATATCAAAGTCAGCTGCTTCTGATGGTATCTGATTTTTTTCTGCCAAAATATGGTGCTAGCATCTTGAATCTGTCCAGTGCAAGACTTTATAGTAGCAAAATTATTTGGTTTTAAAGTTTAAGTAAATTTAATCAGAAAATGAATAGTAGTTACTATATGTATCTTAAACAGTGAACTTTATAGCATCATTAAGGAATAATAGCAAGCTAATACATTTCATTTATGTATAAATAAGACATTAGAAACTTGATAATTAAAAGAAATTATTAAAACCTAAACTTGACATGTCGGTCTTTTGAACAGTGTTAACACACAACAGTGATCCTAGCTTATGAATAGCTGAATTATGATATATAATATAAAATAAGCAATTTACCTTACAAGTAATGTTTTCATACTATGGGGGGAAAATGCCAGTTTTCCCATTGGTACTAATAAAGTTTAGGCATTAACATGCTGTTTCAGTGTTTCTCACGGAAAGAAAAGTGTTGAAAAAAGCACAATGTATTCTGCAGAGTACACATAAGAAGAACAGAAGTATTTGAAAATTCCATTTTCTAGTCACTTTGAATCTCTTCTTTTTTTTTTTCACCCTCACTGCATGGCACCAGTGAACTCTAGTCAGATATAAAATGAAGCAGAATTAGGAAATGCCAGCAGTGCACTTCTGGTCTCCTTCCTAAATCCAGAGTGCCAAGCAGCACACTGCAGGCTCTCTGAACACTTTTCTAGTTGATGCTCATCACTTCACAACTGACAACATTAATTAGTTTTTACTGGGATTATATTTCATCTGATATAATTAATAAACACTGTAATGAACAGAAATTGCTTAGGTGATTTCATTATTTCATCAGCATACTTGAGTACAAATTATACTAGCAGAACAGCAATACATCTGCATTATCTCCTGGCACAGCACAGCACCATTGAGTGGATGCACAAGTGAGGAACGGACAGGAGCAAACAGGATCAACAGGAGGAGGTAAGGAGTGGAGTTTCTCCAAGGTACAGTGGTGACATGCAACACATTCCTTGCCAGCGAGGTGTGACACTCCTGCAGTTATACATTCAGCTGAAGAGGACTGCTTGCCCAGCTGAGTTCAGGAAAGAACTTAAAGCAGTCTTTTGTTGAAAAATTATCTGGTTAAAAACAGCCAATACAACACAGATCCTGAGGGTGAATGAACTCACGTTAGCATTTTGCATGTGTCAGAAGTTATATCTTCTGAGAGAGACTGCTAAATTTCAGACTTGCGAGTTTGTTGAGGAACAGAACATACAACTGGATTTCAGAGCTTCAGCATGAAGAAACTATTCCTTAGTAGCAATTTAGCTGCCATCAGTTCATCTATGGACTAAGGAGCCATCCAGTATAAGTTGAGGTTCATTGTCTTAGTTGCCAGTGCATACACAGTTCCCCCAAAACAATTCAACACACCTATTGTAAAGTACAGCAAAAGTCCAGCTCAATATGTGTTAGGCATCACTGGAACACCTGAAGGCTTGCTGCTTTTTTCCTGATAAAAAAGGTATGAAACATGACATCTGTTTCTAAAGTTGTCATCACTGAAATCAAGAGGTCTAGTCAAAATGTCAGCAGGCCAGAATAGCATTTATATTAACAAAAATGACCATCATCATTACCCATTCAGTACAGGCTCAATTAACCCAAATTTTATTCTCCCCCAAATCTGCAAACTCTACATATTCCCCCTCCCCAGGTATTTCAGGCTATAAATTTATCATAAAGTCATTTTATATGTGAAATGACTTAAAGGTAAACTTTCTTCCAGATTAAAAAAAAAAAAGTTTTAGTTTCAGTAAAATTAATTTAGAACAAACAAAATGCAACACTGAGGACTGATTTTTTTTTTGTTTTTAAGTCTGGACATAAGTATTTTACACACTCACACTCACACATTCTCCCACACTTAAAAAAAAATTACACACACCCAGTTGAAAAAATGGAACATTTCTTTTGGGAGGAGAGGAGGTTTTAGTTTGGGTCAAGAAAGGTATTTATAGTTAACCAACAACATTTTTTTCTGGCTTGCATGCATAGATGAATTACTCTATATCTGGGATCTAGCAGTGCAGTAAACTGCATCCTGTTTGCACCAGCTATACAGTTTGCTTTTATAAATCATGAAAATGGTGTCCTTTGGTAGATATATAAGCTTCCATAACTTAAATATAGTATAAATGTCTAACAATGAAATAACTATTTCCAGGAATATCTGGCAAAACTGAGTCTAAAAATTTGGCAACAGTGTCTATTTTAAAAAGTTTAATTTGTAAACATTGTAAGTTATTACTTTAAAAGCTATTAAACTGTTGCCACCTAAGCACAGATTTGAAAGGCAAAAGCCAGAGTAAATAGCTATTTACAGATTTAAGAACAGACTGTTTAATATTCATCAAGTGCCTAACTAGAATGAACAGCACGTAAATTCTTATAAAATATTTCAAATTGCAAAGAATTATTTGTGGTTTGGTATATGTACTATTAGGCATTTCAAAATTACCCAGCAGAATCCTGTAACAGTGTAACTTAAAGGAGAGCTCTCACCTAAAGGCCAAGTAACTTGTCTTTGTAAGGTGCTGTGAAGCTCTAACGCACTGTACAAATGCTCAGGTTTCTTTTTTACCTTCCAAAACATTTTTGGAGCATTAGTTGAAATTCACTTAATGCTACAACTCCAGAAATAAAAGCCACTGGAAATCACTTCAGAAAAAAAGGTTGGGGTTTTTTTGTTTAAGTTTTTAAGTCTATTTTAAGTCTATCTGAGGTCTGTTGAAGGTCCTGCAGGAGTGGAAAATGTGGCTTGCCACTTTGTTTATTGGTTTTTCTTACCAACTAAGAACTTAACTGGCTAAATTGCTTATTGTAGGACAGGCTACATCATGAACCATTAGCCAGCTAATTTCTGTCCTCCTTATTTCAATTATTTAATGCATAGCCACAGATCTAGATTCATGAGAAATCGAAATTAAAACTAGGGACATGAACATTACTTGAGCATCGACACCAAGGCATAATGTGTCATTTTAGCCTTCCTTATAAATTATGATTTAAAACCAACAGAAGCCTCTTTAAATCAACATTCTGTAAAAGTTATTAATTGCACCCCTAGGTTATGGCATTACTGGAATAAAATCTAGACGCTCAGACTTAAGCAAACATTACAAGAAAACTCAAGAAACATGCCCCAAATCAGCATAAAGCGGATTAGTAAGGAGTTACTCATTCCCTCCCTTCATTCATTAGGCTGTTTGATTTTGCTGCTGGTTTCACCAGCAGCATGGACTCCTCTGTTATGCACCATAGGGTAAGGAAAAGCTGCACTGCCACAAGTATAATTTAGATTTGCAAGCCGTGATAGAGCTTTAATGCTACCTGGAGGTCTGCCTGGGCTGACTTTGTATCCTGCTGCTTTAGTTGTACCCAAGGGTCTGCCTGGACTTGTCTTAAATCCAGCTGCTTTGGTGGTCCCCAGGGGTCGGCCCGTGCTGGTGCGGTACCCTGCTGATTTCGTGGTCCCTGACGGCCGGCCGCGCTTCCCGGAGCGGTTGAGGTTTTTCTTTTTCTTTAGTTCATCTTTTGTCTCTATATTCCTGCCACTTGTGGTCTGCAAGTGGGAGTCGTTCAAGGCATCTTGTCTCTGGCAGGCAATGGGTTTGTGGCTGACTGCGTGGCTGTACTTGCTCTGCTGTGTGGCGTAGAGGTCAAACTGATCCGCAGCCCTCACATTGTCTTCGTTCAGGCAGGAGCTCTTGCCGGTCCCACAGAAAGCTGGATTACTGCTGGCAACAGGGTGCATCATTTTCTACCAAAAACAGGAGAGGGAAATATGCATCAATATATCATAATACTGCAGCGTTCCACAAAGGAGAATCTTTCAAAAGCTCCCTCTGTTTCATAAAATTAGTCCAAACTACTTTGTTTATTTTTAGTAAACGGTATTGATGTCAGTAAATTACTTTTAAAATTAGTTTTATTAAGCCTTCACTTGAGGTTCTGCACAGTAACCTTTACACGCAGTTAAAAAGGACAGTTTAAACCACGTTATTATTCACATAGGTGTAATTAGGGAAGAACTTAAAAAACTGAACAACAGCATTTCAGCAACCAAAACCTACAATATTTGCTCATCTACGATTCCAAAATCTTTCTAACCAAATCTCATCTAAATTTTAGTTGTTCTAGCTCTAAGATTAATATATGATTCAGCTGTAAGCAAAGATATAACTCTCTTGGTATAGTAGATATAGGATCCTAAAGATTTTTCTGTTTGCTTAACTGCAGCAAAAGAATAAAGTGCTAATCAGTTTTCTTATTTCATGTCACAAGTAATGTCAAAGAAAGAAACACATAAGGCATTTGGCAACACAATGGTGCCATAGCTGGGAAAGCACAGGGATGAAATGAATTTGTAATGAAGAACAAGATGCTGGATTGCAGAAATGCCACTGCTGTCCTAGTTAGGAGAGCACGAACAAACTGCTGGCAATGCCAGCACCGAGACATGCTGATATTGTTGGCATTGCCAACAACTCTGTGAAATAAAGCAATTACATCTTCCATTCAACTATACTGGTTCTACAACTTAAATAAGCTGCAAATACTCAAAGTCTAAGATAGTAATATTTAGCCATGCTGAAGAAAAAATTAAGCCAATAAATATCTGGCCCCTCAGAGTACTTCTGTGTCTTACAGCCACACTTAAGACACCAAAAATGTCTTCCCATGGTTAGATTTCACAACTAGATAAGGTCTGGAAGATTTATTATCTTTTCCCTACAATAGCTCTGGAATATCACCTACAGCAACACAATTTAAACTCTACCATTGATTACTGAATTTATTTGGCAGTTATAAATGCTTCCTGCCAGCCAGAGAGAAAGCACACAGCACAGTCTATTTACCCTGGAGTAAATCCCCGTGCTCTTTTCTCCTGATTGCAAAGGATACATTCCCTCTTGGAACACTCAATCTCCCCTGGCTTGTCAAAGGCACATTACAGTGTGCATTACTCTTGTGCAAATATATGAAAATGGGTTAATGTCAAATAGTGAAATGATGATAGTAATACAGTTTAAATATTAGATGTTCTAGCAGAGATAATCCAAGTGCTACAATCCTGGTGCAATGAATGGGGTACAGTAGAACCAAAGTGAAACCACTGTTATTGCAGCTGTTAACATCCAAACAAAACAACTAAGAATAGTTTGCAAGCCTGCACTTTGCAAAGGACAAAGGAAATAAGCTCAGGTCAAGAGACAAGACAGACTTTTCTGTGCAGCAATACAGAAAGAAGCTTAAGGTGTTCTACAATTAACAGTCAAAAAAATGTTACCTTTCTTTAACCCCACTAGAAAAGTGCCTGCAATATCACAAAAAATACCTGAGATTTTTCGTGATATGTAATTGCAAACATGAGGGTTCTATAATCTCCTTTTGCTGTGCAGAGAGTAAAGCCCAGCAGCTCTGAAAGACTGTTCAGCTGTTTGCTGATCCACTAGAGACACCTGGAGTGGTGAGCAGCATTCTTGTCTCGGTACTCTTTTAAACACAGCAATACTGGCTTTGGCCCCAGAAAACTGCTCCAAGCTCAAGTGCCACAGAGAAGGATCAGCTAAGGTGCCCAGTATCCAAGGAACACACCAGAACTGAGAGAAGGCACTGAATAAAATCAGAGGCCCCTGGTATTTCTCATGAGACCAACCAGGCTCACACTCACTCCTGTGTTATATTCTTATTCTCTGCTTCTTCTCCTCATTACACTTGGGGGGATTTTTCCACCCATCTTTCTGGGGGAGAACCATCACAAGTACTCCTAGACAGTGAACATATTCTGCTGTAGCTGACAAGTGCTGGAGCTTCATCATATGCATGTGCTTTGTGTCTACTGCAGTACCAGGGAACAAACACTGACTTCAAACACAAGCCTGGCTGATGGTACTTCACCTTCCATCTGGCAACAACCAGCATCACTGGGATGGATGGATGAAGAAAGACAGTACAAATCAGTAACTGTTTAAAATTTCTTTCTAGAGGAAGCTTAACAAAACCCCCAGTCTCCGTGGAAGACTGCCAATGGGATTTTTTAATGCATTTCCCCCTCCTCTCTGCACCATTTTTCATCAAACCATGCAAATTTCAAGTAGTAGCCAAGGTTCCTCTTGTATCTTCTTTGATTTAAGACTTTTTTTGAAAAGTTTTTAAAAGGAAATCTGTAATCAAGCTTAATTACCCTAACATGGAATCTCCAGCATAATTTTCCTTCATTCACATTACAGTAGGGAATAAAAGAATGTAGAGAGTCTATCTGTAGAGTGGAAGCAGGTTTCTTGGCAGAGAGAGATACAGTCTAAAAGAGAATTGGTATAAAATGCAAAGCTATGCCAATTTAAAAATTACACTCTAGCTAAATTGTATAGCTAAACACATACAACTTTGTGTGCAATCATTCTTGAATAAAACCCTCCAAAAAGTTTCCAATAAGATAGAACTTTCTCGTTTTAAACCTGTAAACAGACATGTAAAAATATTTGAGACCGTTTACTTAAATCAGTTTTTAAACTGACTTAACTGACTGGCTGAATATCTCTGTATCAACAAACAGTTAAGATGAGGCACTGCAACAAGGAAATTTAGTTGTATTTCAAGAAGATTTGCTGGAAAGTGACTGTGGAGGATTTTCTGTAGGGATCTTTTAGTGCCTGGTAATTTTTTTCTATACAAATGCTGGGGAAGGCAGGAGGCACTGCATAAGCTGGCTTTGGGAAAAGAGAGGCACTTTTTCATGCAACAAAGCACAGAAATTCCAGCACTGCTAGAAAGAAGCAGGATGGTCCAGCTGGGACCCAAAAAACTCTGCTACAGGGGGATGTCTGGACCTGGTCATGACCCCTCCTTGTATCCCCAAAATACAGCTTAACATACAGCTCTAGCTCACAGCTGCTAAGCTGTTATGGTCCATCTCTCCAGGCTTTCCTCCTGCAGGAAATTCCCATTCACGACTGTTCACTACACCAAATTGTAATATCAAAGCTGCTCAAATCACATTACATAAAAACATCTTCTTGGGCTGTGATGAGGTGCCATCTTTGGCTTTCAAACATCAAACCTTGCCTTCTTCATGGGCAAGATTTAGCTGCCAGTGTAGACAAGATGAAACCTTTGACAACCAGAGAGGTTCACAAGCCCCCCAAAACAGGCACTTGCAGCAGTTATTTTATACTGAGTACTGGACCTGAAACCCATTATCTGCACTGAGCAGAATAATCAGTCCCAGCACAAGCAGCAGGCAACTGCTGTGCTCTCACCCACCCCAGCCTGCCTTCTGTGGCCTGGCGAGCACCAGGACAGACCTGACTCAGCAAGTGCCTCTGACCTCTGCTAAAACACACCTGAGTCACAGCAAAACTGCACAGAAGTCCATCTATATTACAGCTTTTCAAATGATGAATACCAGGAAGGGTAAACTCCTCACACCAACAGACACAATTTTGCTTTTAAAGAGGGTTAGTATACAACACCCACTCATTTTTCTGAGGTTTTTCACCGCTGAGCTTGCAACAGTTTCCACAGTATCGATGGGGCTGTGGGAGGCTGTAGCAGCACATTTTCATCATCACCCAACACATACAAGGTATGTGACTCGCTACTTAACAACACAAGCAGCCCACAAGCAGCATTTGTGCAGAGCTCTCTGAAGGTCACTGCCGGCAGCGAGCGCCGGGAGCGGAGCACAGGCCGGCTCTGTTCGGGATCCCTCATAAAGGACCCTCTGTGCTGAGTTCCGAGCTCTGCGAGTGCCACAGGGCTTCTTGCTGTGCAGGGGGCTTCAGCAGCAGCAGCAGCAGCAGGAACATTTTCCCTTTCAAGACCACGACAGAAATGTGGTGTCAGTTCTGTTCCTCTCTCTTAGGACAGCATGTGTAAGAAATCCTTTCACCACTCACTGAGAAGAATTAATTCCATCAACTTAAATGTTTTTCATATGTCCCTTTTATTGTCAGCTCCTTTTCTACACATTAACTCTTGCTAAAGTAGGGCCTTATCCAGTTTTTAAAACCCTGTAACTGCTTGCTTTCACAAAGATGCACCTTATCTGGAGTATTCACATAAATGTAAATATTTTAAAAATACTAAATATGAAATTCTATCAGTGGCACAAAATACAGTGTAACACCTGAACCTGAAATCTTATCTACTTGTGAAGCTCGATAACCAGCTTTGCCACACTGTGCCTATGAAGCCCTTTCTGCAGTTGGTGCACAATATGATTCTTCTCACCATATGACACCAGGTAAAATATATTAAAAAACTGCCAAAATATAAAAACTTCTTTACAGCAGTGACTTGCTAGAGTTACTACATGACAACATAAGACTGCAAATCAGGAGACGACATAATTTTGCAAACAGTTTCTTTCTCAATTATTCTTAGAAATCAAGAGTTCCCCAAGCAACACAGCTTACAAGTATGATCCTTCCTTCCCCTGGTGACCCAGAGTCATTTTCTTATATGACAGAAGTTAAAAGAAGAGTTATTTGGAGCTGAAACACCCACCCCCTTCAAATTCCCCTTCCCCAGACGTGCCAGGCAGAGTGGGAGCCTTCCCTCACCAGCAGCTGTGTCTCCTGCTCCTCACCAGAGAGCTGCAACCTGGGCTCGGTCTCTGTGCCCCCGGGAGTTCAAGTCTTTTGACTCAGACACCCTAGGAGAAACAAAGCTTTGCAAAGCCTGAGCACCAGCTTTGTGTTACAGACAAAGCTCAACTGCTCTCACAAAGACTTGATGTTGGCAAGCACCACTAGGCTAGGCGTCAAGTAAACTGAACTTTTAGGGTTCACTCATTATTGGATTGCAAAACCAGGCAAACAAGTAATTGTTATGTTTTATAACCCTAAAAACCAAATAAGCCATATCCAAGGGCAGAGTTTCACTAGACACTAACATCAGCAAAGATGTCAGCTGACTTCTTCCCACCCCATATATGATGATGATGATGATGAACAGGACACCTTGAAAGGCTTAAGACAGCTTCACAAAAATTAAGGACGATGGCATCAATGATTCAATTACCTGTGCACCTCCAGTCACACTGACACAACTGACAGTTTGGTTTCATAATCAACAGAAACCACTCTGAATCCACCCTTTTTCTGAACGGGACAATCTTGCCTTTTCCCCTTCTCCCACATTCCCACTCCTCCTGCCAACACTAACTATTGTGCAAGAAAGACAAATCAACACCAGGGATCTGATCCAGGTGAAAACTAATCCAACAAGAAAGCAAAAGCAACAGTGTGTAGGCAGGGAGGCAAGAAAGTAACAGAAACTCCCATTTCCATTAGCACAGAGACGCTCCCAGGTCAGCCTAAGCGACATTACCCACTGGCTGCCACTGACCCCACTCCCTGGTAATGTTACTTAAAAAAAATAACAAGATCTCAAAAAGATGGTCTTAATGGACTTCAAAGATCTGGATGACAGGCATAAGAAGTCCCATACACAGCACGGGGAATGGATGTTGGAGAAAAACCCCAGAGCAGGGGATGGAACAGCACAGAATCGCGCAGCCATCAGGCCTGACAGACTGGCTTAGGAGAGTACCCTGAAACTGCACCCTCATTATTCTGTGGTTCTGCAATTACCAAACTTCAAGGCAAACCAAATATGCATTTGAATGATGGAGCAGGTAGAAGTGGATCTTTATAAAGAAAGGATTATTAGAGTTTGTGAATTGTCCATTCACCTCAAGGGGCAATTCCCAAAAAAAAGGAGCAGTCCTTGCCATAGCCTAGAACAAGGGCTTTGAGGAGCCGGAGATACTTATTCATCTCCGTGGGTGTTCTCGCCCACCCGCTCTTCTCCCCAGGGCTGCAGTCTCGAACAATAGCTCGAGAGGTAAGAGGTGCTCATTCATCTCAGTGGGTGTTCTCACCTACCCTCTCCCTTCCCTGGCCTGCTACCACAAAAGAACTTTCAAGCTTAAGAGATGGATCAAGCATCTCCTTCCCGATGTGCATTTTCACAGTGTTTCTCTGTGACAGGACCGTGCAGAAGGCTCTGCACACCTGTCCACACACCCAAACCCAGCCACAGCAGCGTCCTTGTGTGAGACAGCAGAAAGACAAAGTCCACTTGTTGAATCTGTTCAACAATGGCCAGTGGAAAAACATGCTGGACTTTTTTTATTTAAGGTTGCATCTAAAATATGAAGAATACAGGTACAGCCACACACACACGCATAAAATTCTAAGAGAAACTGCGGCATCTGAAGACTGAAATGGAAACAAACCAAAATTTAAGAAATATTTTAACAGAGTGCCCCTCCTACCCTTTCATTTTACATAAATAAAAACCACATGGATCAAAACAACTGTTAATCCAGGGAGAACTGCACACAAATTTAAGGTGCAACTATTCACTAATTAATTACCCCAGAAGGACTATGCACAGAACTATCCCTAACTGTCCACGAGAATACACAGCACTGACACGCGTTATGTCAAAAGGTAAAGAGGCACAGAAGGGACACAGTGAGGCTCCCCAGGTACGCTGATGTGCAGGCGAGCGAAGGCATCCGCTACTCAGGTGTGTCGGGAAATACATCCAGGGGCTGTACGCACACATCCAGATGCCCCACGCGAATGGGAATATGCTCTAATGAACAGCCCTGCGCATACACCAGCCCCACGCACGGAGCTGCGGGTGCTGAAGGGAAGGAACAATTCCCGGCCGCAGGCTGGACAGCAGGAGGGCCCAGCCCCACCTGGAGCGGCCAAGGGCCGGCTGAGGGGACAAAGGGGCAGCACAGCTCCCTCCGACTCGGCCGCGGCCGGGGACACCGCGCCGGGAGTGGCCTCGCGTGTCCCGAGTCCCGCGCGGGGGGCACGGACAGGGCCCGGCCCTCGGCCCGGGGCACGGCCGGGCGGGGACAGCGGGGCCGGCGGCGATGGCGCAGCTCCCCTCGCGCGGCCCCGC
>VYXD01005238.1:0-82424 GCA_013397195.1 Hylia prasina
GCAGACACAACAGAGGCACAACTTTGGGGATCTGACGAAGCCTCATGCAGATGTGGTGCATTTCTAACCCAGTCCACAATTCTGACACCCAGTGGCATCACACTTCAGCAGCCTCAGGCTCTGTTCTCATCTGTGTCTGGAAATTCTCTTACCTCTGGTGGCAGCAGCTTGGTGAAACCTTGTGTGGCTTAACTAAATCTCATGACAGAGACTGACAATGTTCTGATTCCTCATGGGACCATGTTGCTTGTGATCTCTGCTTTCCTACCTGAGCCAGAGCTGCCAACAGACTCAAAGTTGTTCCCCATTCAGAGGGTTTAAATGGAAAAAGGGCAGGGTTAGGTATTAGGAAGAAATTCTTCCTTGTTTGTGGGGTGAGGCACTGGCACAGGTTGCCCAAAGAAGCTGGGGATGCCTCATCCCTGGAAGTGTTCACCGCCAGGTTGGATGGGGCTCTGAGCAACCTGGACTAGTTGAAGGTGTCACTGCTCATGGCAAGGGGTTGGTACAAGATAGTCTTTAAGGTCCCTTTCAAACCAAAGCATTCTATGATTCTGTGATCTCCAAGCACAGCTACATGAGGTGGCTTTCTCCTCTTCCTGCATTTTGGAGACAATATTTCAAAGAAAGCTGCTTAAAGCAGCCAAACCTGCAAGCTCCTCTCATTAAAAGGGAACTGCTGCTCTACTAGATACAGCTGCCATACCCCTGGCAAGCACTGCCTGCAGCAGTGCCAGGTCTGAGCTCGTGGTAATTAATATTTTTAGACAGGTCACATTTCTGATGCATTTTACAACAGGCAGAGAAGGATAACTGCCCGAAGTCCAGGTGCTTTGGGACTTATAAGGAGTCATCCTAGAAAGCCAACTGCATCAGGTTACTCTGGATGCTGAGTTTTATATGAAAAGGAGACCAGCTAGTCTCTAGGGGGTTATCTACAAGCCCTTTCCATTAATTGCTTCATTAGTGTCTTGCAGAGAGAGTTCTGGGCACACCGGCAGTAAAACCTAAGAAATGCACCCTGCTGGCAGGTGGAATTGCTGGCCAGAGTCTGTTCACTTTGCATTTGCTTCCAAAGTTGAAGCTGTGCCCTAGAGAAACCACAAAGCAATCATTCTTCAAAGAGAACCTCAACAGGGGGACAGGATTGGTTTGGCTTTCCTTGTTGCTTTCCAAAGTTCCAGAAAAGAGAGGATATTATTTGTCTATGGAAATCTCATATGCAGAGTTACATCTGCAGAAAATAATAAAGAGAGCATTGATGATAGAAAATCCAAGAAATAGCTCCATGAGCAATGTGTTCATGGAAAAACTACTATTTTTCTTGACTGTAAACACATTTAGGGAACATAAAAATGCAAAGAATCAGGTTACATTACAGATTTGTGATTGCCCAGCTTATTTTACATGCATGCAACCCTCAGCCTTTCAAGCTACAGCTCAAATTCTGCAGTGATCTCCAAAAAATTGAGAAACTTCCAAGTCTGAAAAAATCCTGGCTTTTGCTGTTGTAGCCAGTTGAGACTCTTCTGAAGATTTTCTGACCAATTCATACAGCAGCTTAAAATTAACATGGAAGTGACCGAGTAGTTTTGATGGAACCTGACAAACTGGTACAAGAATAGACTGGTGAGTGGATTTTTAAACTTGAAGTCCAAGGATTTCTTTGAATCCAAAATGAAAGCAAAAAATGCAACAGTTGTAAAATCCCATAAGATGTTTTGAAATTATTTGAAGGGCTCCTTATAAGCCAAAGACTTTGAGTTTCTCAGAATCTGAGTTTCTAACCCTTTCTCATGGTAACAGTCAGGTTCTGAGCATGATAGTGGAGAAAAAGTGGATTCCAGTTCTTAAAGGTGACACCCACAGCAGAAAAAGATGGTGCAATCCAGATGTCCAGTTTTTTGAAAAATTGGGCTAATTTTTCCCTTCTGTTTAAATACATAGGGCCTAGACACAAAGCTTGAAAGGCTGAAAGGGAGAACAGCACAGTGGGGAAAAAAGGGCATTCCATCTTTCTGCTCAGACACAGCCCAGCCCCAGGTTCTTGTGGTAAGTGTTCACAGCACTAATTTTTAAAAGTCCATTTATGTATTTTTGAAGAAAAAGCAGAAGTGAAAGCAATGTGAACCATTAGAGAAAACCAGCAGGGAGGGGAAAGGGTTATAAACTCTTGGTACAAGCCTTACATCCTATTCAGCAAGGGAACTGCCCAGAGGAACACAAGCTACTTGTATAAGACACAGTTTCAACCACTCAGCTCAAGGTGATTTTGAAGCACAAAAAATGCACCAGTGGAACACAGCATTGCCTATACTGTGCTCAAAGGAGCAAATATTCTGCCAGAGGAGTACTCAAACAGAGTGAATGTCTGCCAAGGCACAAGGTACATGGGTACCCAAAATAAAAATACCTGCAAGATGCATTTTTGAAAGCAGACCTCTTTCTGAGACACATTAAGATGCAAGAAGTACTTTGAGAACAGCAGTTTACCAGGGCACTCTGGAAGCATTAGGTGAGTTAAAAGAAGTGACTTCAGAATTATTGCACTGAATATAGTCAATATATATAGTAGAGAGAATTCAGCTCTGCGCCTCTCCTAGAAATTATGTTTTTAATTTTTCCATGCCAGGTTCCCTTTGCTTGTATCCACTCATTCTCCCAGCACAGTGGCATTCATCTGAATGAGGAAAAACATCTTATAAATCCTTTGCATTTTCCTGTTGTTGTTTGCCATTACTTTGTTCTTACATATTATCCTAAAAATTGTTTGCTTACATTGCAACCTCTTCATATTTGGCGTTTCTGCCAACACCAACAGGGAAATGAGGAAGAAAGGGCTTTGCTATTAGAGAAGAGGGAAAGGATGCAGCTCCAGTTACTGGCTACCCTAGAGGAGCCCTTTTTGAGGCAAATCAACTTGACAAGGATTTTCGAAATACTCCATGTTTCAGAAATAGATCAATGATCAATATAAAACCAATACTGTCAGGAACCTGAAACCAGTATTTGTCATTTATAAGAACATTACACCTCACTATCTATCAGCCCCTAAATTGCTTGCAGACTTCATCTGCCTTCTTGAGAGGGCTTTAGGAGCACCCTTGATAAAGGGGATCATTTTACCACCATTACACATTAATTTTTAGCAATTTCCTGAAGCCTGTGGCTTCACACTTCACAAACATCCCTCGAAAGCAAAATTGAACTCTGTCATCTTAGTGCAAGGCCAAAATCCAGACTGGCACCTACATGCTGTGAAGATGGCTGAAATGCAAACTCTTGTTCCTACTGAGGGCACTCCAAGAGATGCAGTAAAACTGTCAGACATCCCCTCCAAAGGAGAAACAAAGCCCTCCAAACACAGATCCAGTACAGCATCATGTGGAAGTCAGAAATCACCACTCACCACGACGATGTGACTCATCACCTGATGGACAAGGCAGAGACAGCAGAGCTGAAAGAGGAACAATGAATGCTCTTCACATCAGCCAGAGACATGGCAACACACTTGGGATGCTGGGAGAGACAGCACAGCCTGTTTGCCATCACACCCCACGTGACAGATCTTATATTAATCCTTTCCATTTAAGAAAGGAGGTGGAAAAGTGAGCTTTCACTCCAGTGTAGAGCTGGAGACAAGGAAGATTACAGCCCCTCCTGCTCTCTACATCCCAATTCCTTCACCTGGCTGTAAGATGTGCAAATGTCACAATGCACAAGGCTTTTGCTCCAGCCGCTTCAGCCAGATGACATTCCTGCTCTCAGTGGCTCTGGAGCTGTGAGCAGCATTTTCTTGGTGAGGCTTTTAAGGCATCACCTGCTGCACAGGCCTATTTACCTTATCTTCCTCATGTTCTGACATGAGCCCGACTTGCACACATCACTGGCTCCTTTTAGCCATGATGCTTTTTAGAGTGATCATTCCATGCTTCCCCAGGGTGTTAGTTTAGCAAACACAGTGTGTTTGTCACTTAGCCACAGCACAAACCAAAGCACACTGCTCACACTCTTTCCTTTCAGATGGAGAGATGCAAGACCTGCCAGGAAATCAACAGAGGGTTTTGGATAGACAAGAGCTGCAGGGACAGGCTGCACCCCAGTGCCTTTGCAGGTCTGGAGACTCTCCCTTTGGAATGTCTGAAAAATGCTTGCAGCTCCATCACGAAATAAAACACAAACCACTTCAAAACCAGCAACTGCATTGGAGCAGGTGGATAATGAGCCGGATGGAATGCCCTCCCACAACAATTTGAGAGGTTTAAAATATCTCTGCTCAGAGAAACTAAAAAGTCAAAAAAAAATCTCACAATTTCTCCAGAAATAAGAATGCTGGGGGAGGAAAAGAGGAAGAGAACATTTTGTTTCTATTCATTTTCAGGAATTCCATTTCAGTTCCAACATTTTTTTTTTAACCTTCAATTAATGCTAGCTATCAAAATGAAGCAGCATTTGGACCTAAAAACATTGAAACTTTGCCATTTGGAAAAGGTCAAACAGTTTTCAAAACATTTTCGTCCAATATTTTTCAGCAACTGAAATTCATCAAAACCAACGTTTTCCCACAAAATTGTTCTGTCTCAGACAATTGGCATTTTCTGAGGCACGATGCTCCTTGGGGGATCTCCTTGCCAGCCCGAGGGACTGCTCCTTCCCTTCTGCCACCTGCTGCCCCCTTCAGCAGGCAGCCCCTGCTGTCCTGTCAGACCTTGGTGACACACCCCAGCCCCAGTTCAGGAGATCAGGTCAATCAAAGCCTGACACCAGGCTTGAATATGCACACCCACAGGGGTCATTACCTACCTCCCTATCTCCATGTTTTATCTGCATTTGTATCTCTGTTTCATCACCCAAAATGCAGTCATCAGGCAGAGGAGTAAGGAGAGGTCTTTCCCAAACACCTGGATGGGAGATTTACTGACAAATTACTGTACAACAGGAAAGCTGCACAGCAAGAACATCATTGCAGCTACAGAAGGTACTTCCACGGGTTGTGAGCAGAGTTACACAGAGCCTGGCATGCAGCTGCTTCTGCTCTCACTCCATGCTAAGAGGTGTCTGGCTCACACTCAGCTCCATCTTTGCAGGGGCAGGCAGGCTCAGGTTTGTCTGTGCTCATCTGTGTAGACATGAGTAACATGCTGGGGCCAAAGTCATAGTCTAGTCCATAAACAATCTCCATCAGAGCACAGCAAACCACATCAATTAAAGGAGAAGAGACTGAAGCCTTCACCAGGAACTTACTGATGGCTGAGTCAACAGGAATGCAGACATACACCTGTGCTGGCAGTGTTGGCTGGCATGGGAAGCAGGAACAGCACCAAACAACAGCCACAGACTTCCTCAAAATTATACAGGACTATTAAATTCAAAAGGCAGAAATGCCATATTCTCTTCTCTACATACACTGTCTGTCCCCAGCCCAAGCCATTTAGAAAAGAGCAGTACTGGAGGAGCACCTTCACATTTCAATAGAAACTAAACAATATTCCCTCCCAGAAACTATCAGCATCTGGGGCTGCAAATACAGCTCTCTACACCTGTCACTCTGTAATACAAACTGCTTCCACAAATCCTCTTACAAACAGAGCCCTGAGGAGCTATTACAAGTGAGCAGGGCTGGGAACTCACAAGGTCATCACCTATTCATTGATACACAGACCCACAGCACTGTCTCCAATTAAAGCAGCCTCAAGTTAAGCCTTGTTCTCCAGATCTGAAGCCTCCTTGCCAGATATCTACAAAAGAATTGGCTGTCAAAGGCTTTTGGACTGTGCCAGTCACCATTGCCTGTAGGTGGAAAAAGTGTTGTGCAAGGAAGGTTTTCATCAAGGACCTGTTTCCAGTAAATCCAGCTCTAACACAGAATGCCAGAGGGATTTCTCTCACACACAAAATGCTGGACTCCTCACAGCACTCCAGCCAGAGAGCTGAAAAGGGCCATGGCACAGAGCCCTCCCATGCAGTACCACTATGGTGGCCTCAGCTCCAAGGGGGATACAAGCACACACAGTTTTCTTTCAGCCTGGGAAGAGAATAGAAGCCAGCACTGCAGAAACCCAGGGTGATGGGAGCCAGGGCAGTAGAAGGGAACTGGAGAATCTGGACAACACAAAGGTCACTTCCATTTCCTTCAGCAAAATCCTAAATATATGGCTCAAGACCCCCAAAAACCAGGTGCAGAACTGAGTGCAGAGGTTATATCATCACCACTCTGTGCTTCAGGTGTATAGTTCATGTTACTGAGTAAACAACTGCTGCAGCTAGTAAAGGATGGGTATATGTGCTCTTGCAGAAAAATCACAATTCTTCTATGACTCAAAAAATTCATCTTAGGGCTTATTCAAGTTTCCAGGTCCTCCTTCCAGAGAGGTCCGGTTCTCAAATCTAAGTCCAAACTGTGAAAGGTTTTTAGGATGTCCTAAAAGGACATCTCTAGTATTGCCCATGTTCCTACAGAAGTCCTCAGGAAGCTCCAGAGCAATCCAGCGGGAAAAATCAAAGCTTTCTTGTAATAGATATACAGCAGAAAATATCAAATAACTTTGTGGGTTTTCCACTGAAGCAAGAGCTGCTTAAGCATTTTTCAACTAAAAAATATGTGGCAAACATTTACCAATAGCCTTAGTTTCAGTTTCTTGAATGCTTCTAACAGTCTGTGTTTTTAAGCAGCACAGAACAATGCCCCAAATCTAAACTGCAGGTTGGATTTAGAGGAAAAAAATCACTAAGCTTTCCTAAGACAAAGGATGACCAGAACTCCATTTCCAAAACCTGTGTTTCTACCAGCAGTGAGTGACCCTCTTGTACACCTGATCTGTCATATGCTGGTGTTCTTCTACCACTCCTGAGCCTTCAATAGCCACCTTAAAGAGCACAAGAGTTATTCAGTCCCCTTTTTTCATTATGTACTTTTTTCCACAAGATCTACAGATTGCCAGTATGAGCAAGAGCTGGTTAGTTCACATCCCTCTTCCCCTGCAACCCAACGAGCTGGTTAGGATTGTGATTCTGCCTCAGCAAAGGTAACAGCAATCCTCTTCCCAATTCCAGCAAGCCCGTGAAGAGGCAGAGCTGGGTGCAGGTCCACAGCACAGGGGTGCTGGAAGCAGAGGAGGCAGCACTGGGCCGGTCTGACCCTGCCTGGACTGGCCAAAGCTATTGGCCTTGGTGTGCTTGCACACCACAGGTAGGACAGAGAGGGAGCAAGAGGGGAAAGAATTAATTTGGAAGAGCTCTTGGCTCCTGCATCTGCACCTTACACTTGACAGGATGAGGCTGGACAGAGAGAATGACTGTGTTTATTCAGCATGTTTACACAGAGGCACTCTCTTTCTGGGAAACATTCAATCTGTGATGCCACCCAAAAGTACCTGGCACCTGGAGAAACTGGGCTGACACTCAGCTGCTCCTGCACTGGATGGACACCAGTGTTTGTGGAGGTGGTACTGCCAGCTGCCTGCCACAGGGCAGCTGCAGAGAGGATTTATTTCTCCTCAGATTTAGCCCCTTTTGTAACTGCTGGGCCACATTTTCCTCCCACCTGCTCAGGTAAGGAAGGTAAAAGGACACTGTTTGTGACAGAAAAAGGAATGTTTATGAATTCTACAAAAGAATTACCCAATCTTCCCCTCTCTTCCTGGTCAAACTCTCCTTCCTGGGAGGAATTTTGGGCAAGTCTTTGAGTTGGTTGGGGGGTTTTTTTAGCAAATTTACACCTGAAGCATCCTGCAGGAAAAGGTAATTCCAGTTCTGAGATGCAAAATATCATTTAACTGCTTTGCTTTGACCCTCATACACACAAGGTACACCAGAATACTGCACAATCAACATCCAGTTTTGTAAGAACAACAGAGCCTCAGAAGGGGCAGGGATTTTGCGACACTGGCAGTGTTTTACTCAACTCTGCTTTACCCACAGGACCTCTATCAAGTCTCATTCCTTGCAAACAGCAGTGTACGCCAGTATAAACTGTTTGCTGAGGAGATAAGCCCTGTTTCTCCTCCAGCACTTGTTCCATGCAGATAATTTAGCTCTGCTGCACTAAAAAGACACCCAAAAATCAGGGTGAGGAGTGCCCAGGCTGACAAGCAAAGTCAGCTTTGGGGGAGGGCAACAGGGAGCTGATTAGGTGAACATTAAGAACAGGTTCATCATCTTGGACATTCCCTTGTCATGCACTGCCCAAGCAAGCACAACTGGCCTTGGAAACCACAAAGAGAAAGGATAAAGGCAATGGCACTGGGCCAGCTGCAGCCTCTGGACATTGGAAAATTAGCTGGGCCACCTACACAGAAGTTGTTTCAACTGGTTGTTGAATAATGGACCCTGTACCACCAGAGCTCTGGTACCAAACCATGTTGGTGATTTCTGTGTCTTGGACCACGGGTCAAACAAGGGACAGACCCATTCAGCTGCACTGTTTTGCCAAGTACATCTCAGAAATTGTCACAAATTTACACCCATTGCATCAACATCCCTGAAAAATTCCAAACTTCTGCAGTTATCAGAAGTTCATTTAATTAAAAAACTTCATGTATATTTTATAGGGTACAAGTGAGAATGCTCCTTCCCATATGGCAGGAGGGGGTTTTCCAACACACAAACTATTCCTAGGAAGCTATAAAGCCAAGATTTCCTGGAAGAAAATGTACAGCTCAAAATTAGTATCTGCAGAACAGGCCCCACACAAACACATGTTAGTGAGCACTGCAGGCAGCAAACCCTCCTGGCTGGGCAGAGAGGTGGAGCCCTGATGGCAAAAACACTTTCCCAGCTCTGCTCCTTTCAACCAGAGCAAATTTGACAAGCATTTGTCTCCTTTTCTTCATCAGTTAAAAGCTGTTTGGGACTGGGCTGAATCAGACAGATTGGGAGGTGAAATTGCCACATCTGGTCTTGGAGGCAGCCAAGCCAGAAGTCAAAGGCTTCTGGCCCCACGGCTGGGTTTCATTAGAGCACTAAAAAGGTACAAACAGGACAAGATAACTCCAAATAGAGAAAAGGCAGGCATGTTACATGAAGCAAATCAAATTAAAAGCTCAGAAGTAAAATCTCTCTGCCTGTGTCTAATGCCTCCTGGGATGAATTCTGGTCTCCAGTTTATTCCAACAACTTTTGGTGAGGTCCTAAACAGCACAAACCCCACAGCCTTTTCATCTGTTCTCTGCAGCTTCATGGCCAGTCTACACCCCACAGCCAAGAGGCTTTCCAGTGTCTGGGAGGCTAGAGGTACATATTTTGGCTCCTTACTCCTGCCTGGTGCCTCACTCTCTCAGGCAGCCCAGCATTCACTGACATTCCTGAGAGCAGCAGTCTAGGGCTCAGTGCAGTCAGGAGCTCAAATCAGTATCCTTTCATCCCAGATCCACCACCTACAGCAGAATGAGCTTCCTCAAATCCTGGGGAATCTGGAGCACAAAAGGGTTGTAGGATGGGACAGGGCTTTTCCTCATTCTCAGAGCTGTGATCCACAGCTGGGCTCCAGGATTGCAGCACCAAGGCTTTGGCCCCTCGTCCTACACAGCAGCCACTACCTGAGGAAGCTCCCAACTTAGTCAGCAAGTGATGCTGGGGTACAGCCTGCCAGGAATTCCCCAAGGAGATTTCTCAGAGGGCTGATTCATTGAGGTCTAACCCAGCTTAGGAATGGAACAGCTTCAGCAATCTCCCAGTTTAACATTTTGGGAGGGGGAAGCATCTTGGAACAGGCCAGAACTGTTCTTGTTTTAGGAGGTTTGGATACCTTCTGTGCCTTTGCTGCTGCTGCTGCCAACCAGTTAGGATTTCTTTGTCAATTACTAGGAAACACAAAACTAAATAAAACTCACTGCAGTTTGGGAGGAAGATACTGAAAATCAAAATCTTGAAAAAATCTTACATCATGAGAAAACTTCCTCTTCACTTCAAATCCATCCCTCTGATCCAAAAAGGAGGAAGAGACTGCATGAACATTTGTAAGTCCCAGAGAGACTGACTCTTTCCAGCAAAGTCTACAGTCATGGGCTGAAACATGTAATGACAGAAGACAGGACGAAGGATATGAAAGCAAAGAAATAAGGCTCTGAATTTTCTAAGCAGTTGTTTATGTTGGTAAAGTCCAAATTCAATTGGACTGCTCCTGGACCAATGTTTTGGGTTGAAGCTGAGACATGGGGTCAGAGTCTAGTCAAAGATTTGATCTCTTAGAGCAGTTTGCTGGTGGCACATGTTATAACAGGGGAACAGCCTCAGGGCTACTCTAACTTTGTGTGGTCACTGTGGTCTGCACTGAGGGATTAGGACAACACAAAGCCAGGCTTCACCCCAACAGAGGCAGTGCTCAAGGAGAAGCAATTCCAGTTTGCGTCATCAACAGGAGGAACAATGGTTCAACAGCCTCTCCCTACACTCCTCTCTGCAGGGCAGATAAAGCCAGCCTTAAAAATTCCCCGGAGGTTTAATGGCCTGATTACACTGGAAAGTCTGGCTTTTGTGGCTACAGTTTCCAAACAGGTCCAGCCTTCACCAGCAGCAGCTGATTTCCTAAGGAGTTCAGCGCTCCGCATAGCAAAAAATAACAATGAGGCAGCTGTAGGAAGAGAAGGAGTGGAGAGACCACTGAAACAGCTCAACTTTTCCCAAATTGTAATGAGGGTAAAACTCAGAAAGGGAGCAGGAAGCAACCTGAAAAGCAACACAGATGGAAAAAGGATATTTCTACCATTATGATCTCTGGCAGAATCCTGTTTCTCTGCCACAGATTACTTGTATGCTCTGGGCAAGCTGTTATTATCATTTTGCCTCTGTGCAGTCTCAGCCCAGTGAGAAAGGAGCATAACTACATTATTTGTGGAGGAGACAATCTCCATCCCAGTGCAAACCAGACAGGCTGTGGCATCGCAAGGGAGCAGGTACCACGACACCCCTCACATCCAGTGTCATCCTGCAGAAACCATTCGACTGTGATTTCTGACCCATTGCACATCTTTCCCATCCAGCAAAACTGTCGATTAGAAAAGTACATGAGGATAGCCTGGGTGGATGGTAACTTCACACCAGGCTGTTGTAAAGACACAGGAAAATAAACAGAAGGTACAACTGGACCATGATACTTCATGATGGCTTTGATAACCATGATTTTGATTGTTACCTAGAGGTACCTGCACTAGATAGGTCTTTCCAGGGACATAGTGCCCTTTCTGGCCCACAGCTGCCACACACTGAGCCTCTTTCACCCTTCTGGTACAGGCATTTCAGAGACCCACAACCCTGTGGATTTGTGCCTGCCCACAAGCAGCAATTCTGTCTACTAGTGCGAATAATTTGGACTCTCAAGGAAGCAGAGGAAAAACAATTCTGTCCCTTTCTCAGAACTGGTGAGGGAAGTACTTCCAAGTACACCAGCTAAGAAATTACCCCAAAATATTTCTGTGAGACTCAAAGGAAATGCATACTAGAAACTTGCTTGTAAGAAGAAAATACACATGGAAAGTTCTGCGCTCAGAGCAGTGAGGTTGGTTGAGTCCTACCAATTGCTTAAAACTAAAGCTCTGCTTACTTCTAGCATGTTTTCTCCTTCTTTATGGAAAGAAAAAAAAAAAAAGTTAGTAAGCTATGGAAAAGTCCCCAGATGATGAGGATCAAGGGGAAGTATCCATTAGCAGGGACACCATAGCAACTTGGATTTCTATTTGTTTGCTTGTTTTAAACAGGTTAGTTCTGCATAAGATCAGTAAATAAAAAATCTACATCCACTGTCCCATAAATTGCAATAAGCTAATTAAGTCATAATATTTGTGATTCAATATACACCATGCAAAGGGAAGCATTAATGAATTTTACATAACAAGCAAGCAAAGAACATTACTTGTCAGATAGCCTCAGAAATTCATTAAACAGTCCTTTAAGAGAAGTGGCTCAAGTGCAGAGCACTAAAATGATAACAAAACCTATTAAGGACCCTGTTTAATTAAGCACATACTTGCTGGCACATCTGACACTTACTCAAGGTGTTTGTGCTAAGACAAATAAAGTCTTTCTTTTGCCATACAGCTAAGGACATGGTAGACGAGTCTATTCTTAAAACACAATAACTCTGTGACTAAGCAGCCCAATACCACACTGTGGAAAGATCTATACAGGCACTGAGGGAATTGTGGATCTTTTTTGCAAAGGCCTAAATGAGCCTTGTGTGTGCTCTGAAGCTGAGTGACACAGTTTGACTCAGAGTCATGCCACAGATATCTGTGACATCCCAGAGGAGGATGCAGACAGCTCATGCTGGGCTGCTCAGGTTTAAAAGGCTGCTCTTGAGGAACACATAAAACACCAGCAAACCCCAAGGGGCAGGGTAGGCCAAGGAGGGAGCTCCTTGCACCCATGCAGAAGGGATTGAGAAGCAGGGAGACCCTGTGCCTCCCTAGGGCACATTGTAGCCCTGCTCTGCATCTTCGTTTTCTCTCCTGCTTGTCTTGCACAAACTGCACTGCACTGAATTCTGTGCAATACACAGGATTTATCATTTTAACAGACATGCTAAGGGTGTTTTACACAGATCAGTTACACAGTGATGCCTGTGAGGAACAAACTGCCTGGCAGCACAGAGCACCCATTGCTCACTCCCTCAGAGCCACAACAGGGACAGAACTCAAAATAAGTTCCAGTCAAACCACCCACGTGCTCCACATGCTCCGGGGGAAAAAAAAAACAAAACCCAAAACCATTTTATATTCTCTTCCTCTCCTGCTGATCCCCTTTGTTGTTGATCATTACGTATTGTACATGCATCTTAGTTTATTACAAGCTATTGCTTAATCATCATCTCACAGGTACTTTGGAGAAGTTTTATTGCATCTCACCAACACTCAAGTCTATACAACTTTCTCAGAATATGTTGTAATTTATCCTTGAAACAAGACAGTTGAGCCAGCAGACCCAGGAACTTCAACTAAAATCAGTTTGATCCCACCTCCTGCCCAGGGGCACAACGAGTCATCATCTGTCAGCTAAATAAACTTGTGTTGGTTGTTTGGGAGCAACGAACTTGGTTTAATCCCTGTACATTCACTTAATAGTTGGACTCCATGATCCCTGTGAGTCCCTTCCATCTCAGAACATTCTGTGAATTCTCTGAACTTCCCTTATGCTGCTGAGCCTCCTGGCCAACACCTTTGGCTGCAGGGTTTTCACACAGGTTTAACAGATCTCAGTGCTATAAGCAGATTCCAGTAAGAGCCTGTGCTTCCTCCTGCTTGGCCCCGTTCTAGTTCTCCTGGATTTTACTACATGATCTGGGACTCCTGAGTGTGCAATTCACCTGCTGGCCTGGGCACCATCCTCTACCATCCCAGTTTCTTTGTAGGCAGCACTTTACTGGAAGAGGATCAGAAGCTATCTGCAAAAAACAATTCATTTTCCTTCCTCAAAACTTTCTCACAGGGCAAGTTTTCCCAGCTCTCAATTCCTGCATTTTGAAAATTCCAGCTCCCTTACAGCTTATCCAGATGACATCTGTGTCTTCACAGTTTTTCCCAATCCTACACACCTGTGCATCCTGCAAGAAAACAGCTCTGTAAATAACTCACAGGCTGGGATCCAGCCACTAGTGCTGTGTTTGGGCAGGAGCTTGCACAGCATTCCCTGCTGCCATGTGGTCAGTCTCTCCAGCAGCCAACACTGCTCTCCTCAAGCCTGCCTACATGACCTGACATTGCAGAGTTTCCTGAAGCACTTCAAACAAAAGCATGGTCATAGAAGCTCTGACTTCCCATTAACCTGGGCAGGCACCCAGGAACAGAAGGCCAGGAACAGGCCTATTACTTGATCAAGGGGCAAAAAGTCAAAAGGCAAGCACCAAAGCAGTGGAATTGCACCTGAAGAAGGGCTGAGAACTGGAAGAGAAGGTAGAGCTCTTTCCCCATATACAGATTAAATAGCCAGTCAAAGTCCAAATCACTACTTCACTCTCAATCACCTTTAACTGAGGAGCTCTCAGCGTTTTGCTGCTTCAAAACAGCACCCAGCACAACACCACGTGTCCTGAGGCACATCTCAATGCATTACTCACCGAGTTCTCAGTAAAAATACACTTGAGAGGTGCCTTCACTTGGCCACAGCCTTTAGGGGCACACACAGGCCCACAGATTCAAACTGTTTTGTGTTTATCAGTCTGAGACTTAAAAAAAAATAAAATAGTAGAAACCTACCACATGCTTGAGAAGTGAGGCATGTTCTCTCTTCTTTCTCCTCTCATGCTTACTAAGTGACCAAGCTTCCCTAAGCAAAGAAACTGCAAACCTATCCCAGCAGGACAGCTCTAACTCAATTTCAGAGAGCTTCCTCCCCTGCTCCCCAAGCCCCACAGTAGATGTAAGGATCCCACCTGCCAGGGCAATCAGTGGATCCCTGCCTGGCAGAGACCAGTCAACCCTTCCTTGCACCAGGTGGCCAAGGCCACAAAATCATCTGTCTATTTGCCAGGCTTTATTTCAAGTGCAGCTTTATCACCAATTCTGTGTTTTCCTACAACAGAGCAACACAAGAAACAAAAAGGTGGAAAATCTGAATACAGCAGTGCTGACAGAATCACTGCATTTCAAAAGCTTTTACAAATGGTTATTTACAACCCTAAGAGCTCCAAGTACCCTACTCGTAAGCATTTCAGACAACCCTATTTAGATGTACCTGGGTCTAGGGTCACCACAGAAGGAAAGCAGGAGAAACCTGATCCTCCCTATAATTCCTGAAAGTATGCATGGCATGCTTTTTTCTCCTGGCATTTACAGCCAAGAGAGAGATGCTGGTAGGCAATCCCTGGCAATGAAAGGTGGAGGTGTCTCTCCAGGATTTTGCAAAACAGCTCAGCTCAGTCACCCAGGCTTGTCCCCTTCTTCCTGGCTGCTAGGCTGGCAAAGCCAGGTATAGCCATTTCTTGGGTTCACACCTAAGCCATCTGGTGTCACTGCTGCTCCCTGGTCTCTTTTCTGAAAGGAAGGCAAATTTCTGTGCAGTGGTTTTTCAAACTGGAGTCCAGGTGCAGCCTAAAAACAACTCCAGGCTGACCCCACTCAACTGAGGGGTAAAATTTTTACAATAGTAACAGTACCTGGCTAGAAGAAAAGTCCACATGAGGTTAGCCTAAGAGCTTAGAGAAGCCTATTTTCCAAACATTAGTTGCCGTCTTCCTTGGACACAATACCTGAAGGGCTCCTCCAGGGATTCTGCTCTTCATCTCAATACCTTCTTCTTCTCAGGCAAGCCGTCAAAGAGTCCTAAAAATCCAGAGGATTCCCAAGTAACAGTTGACTGCATTATCAAAACTCCCCATCTCTGCATCACCCACACTGATGCAAAGTTAATTGAATAATGAAAGCAATTCAAATTGCCCACAGCTTGTTCCTATCTCTGTTTTCAATTTCCTCCTGATTGAGGCTGATTGAGGAATATCTCACCTGTCTCCTGGTGCCAAACTTTAGGCCAAGAAGGAATTTTCCCTGAAAGACATTGTCCAGGAGAGCTGCATTTCACCCTTTCCTCTCCAGTGTTCAAGTGCTGAGCTTTCCAGGACCGCGGGATGGATTTTTCCTCCAGCACTTCCAGCCATGAGTGCTCTGCATTTCTCCTGCTTTCCTTTGTGTCGCAGAATTGCCCTTTCAGACTTTTTTGATCTAAAGATTTTAAGGTAACTGAAGTGTTTGGTGAAAGAGGCAGCTCAAAATGAAGCATTCCTCTCTCCTTTTCACCATTTCCACCAGTTTCACGAGAGAACAAGTCAATCAAAATGACTTTAGGCTGCAAGCCCCTGCTCAGCTGAGCCAGCAAAACATATTTTGGAAATCAAAATTCACAAGTTCTGTGCTTTTCACCACTTGAATCACAGGGGAAGAAAAAAACCAAACATTCACCTACTGATGATCCAGGGACAGAAAAGCAGCTCTGGAGGGTGGATGTTTTCCAGAGCCAATGTCCTAAGCTCACAGAAGTTGTAGTTTAATTTACATTTTCCCTGAAACTCTCTTAACATAATTCAATAGTGCAATTATCTCTGAGTGTGTTATCATGAGTGATGCACTCAGTGATGCTTTTTGGTTATTTGGGGTATATTTATAAATTTTGAGCTCTTGTACAGTTGTAGGGCTAGACAGTCTTCATATAACAAAGAAAAATCTAGCAATTAGCTTCTCTGGTTTTGGAGCCAGAGGTACTGTGGCATGCCACGCAGCAGCACCTTATGCATTTAACACCTCCTATCATCTAGAAGGCCAGTTCTGGCAAAAATGCAATTGTAATTTTCAATTTAACAGTCAGCACTACAATAAAAATTACTTTCTAGCACGTTCATTGAGTAAGAAACAACAAAATGTCACTCCAGAAATTGTGCACTTGTGTGCACAATTAATTGTGACAGAGCTGGTTTGGGCTTCAAAGGTGAAAATCTGTTTGGTTCTCAGAGCAAGGAACTTTGTCAAAGACACTACAACTGAGGCCAGGATCAGGTACTGGCAATTCCACAGGACACCTAGACCTAAGCTGGTTTATCTGGTGTCTGGGTATAGAAACAGGGGCCTCAGGTGCTTTTGAGGGCACAGATGGCAATGGAACATCTCAGAACAGAGGGAAAAGTAGAGATAAAAGGTGATATACAGAAGCAAAGTTGTCCTGATAAAAGCTACAGGGAAAAAAACCCTAACCTGAACAATTTGCATTCCAAACAGTACAGCTTTAAGAGATGAAAACCACATCTCACTTCCCAAAACTCTTGATGAAAAGAAAACAAACACAAAAATGCAGGGGGAATTTTGACACGGCATCATTCTTATCAAAGCCTGGTACATAGATAAGACTGCTTTGGTCTTTCACAATAACCAAATTACAATCTTTCCTCATAAACCTTCAGAAACATGGTTTCTTGCCAGTGGTGAGTCTCAGCCCTATTTGTACCTTTTTGACTGTGTTTTCCATGCCTCCACAATGGTGTTTCACTGGGAAAATACTCTATAGGCTGCTAAAGAACAGTGTCTCTCCATGACCAAAGCAACAACCAGAATCCTCAAGAGATTTTTCCCATTTTCTCCACACCAAAACTTTAGTCCATTTATCTCTTCTTGTTTACCAAAACACAATCAATCAAAGCTCCCTCTCTTCCTCCTGTGGGTGATGGTTTGGGAATCTGATTTCCATTTCAATAGTTCCCCTGAATTTACACAATGCCAAAAAGGAGTGTTTCAATCACCTACTCAGCCCTTCAACAGGTACAAATTTCTTGTGGGACAGAAGGAAAAGATTAAAAGGTCTGTTAGCACACCTTGTTCAGCATCACAGGATGTGATGGGTAGTTCTTCCTCACCCAGGAGGGACCAGAGAAATCTATTACTATGAAACAGTTTGCATTTTATAAGTGTTTTCTCCTGTGATGACACCATGGACAGTCGAGGCTGTAGGAACAAGTCTTGACAGAGGAGTTCTGCAGTGCCTGAAGAGCTGGAAATACTTTCCCAACACCAGGACAGCTCCAATGCCTTCCCCGCATTAGAAATCCAACCTTAGGTAAGCTAGGGATAATTTTAGGATCTTATTTATAATCAGGGCAGGGATATGTTACTTCAAATTTGACTTAGGCAGAATAACAACAGTAATAACATAGACAATATTTAAGATCTCTGAAGGAAAAAATTGCTAGACAAAGTAAAAGAAAAAAGCAAACTAAGAGCAGGAACACATTCTGGTTTTACAATAATTAAGTCACACAACACCCATTATCTGGGTAAGTGAATTATGATTCACAAGGCATCACAAGAACATTTTCTTCAGCTTTGATTCCAATTGTTCACATCTCCCCAGTTTCAGATGTCCAGTTTAATCCAGCCCTGAATTTCAAGCAACATAACCTCACTCCTCTTCTGTTACTGTGTGGAAAAAATATTTTTTTTCTGTAACAATAAGATTCTTCAGCCCTGATTTGTCTCCACAATAGCTAGAAAAGCTTCAAAGGACCTCTGTTTGAATTGTGACTTTGACAAGGACCCAGTTGTAGGCTCCATGTGTAGAATATTTGTAGGACCTATGTAGAACACGCAAAAAGCTCCTCTGGGCTACAGCTGGGCTGCTGGGTCACCAAATCCATTCATTTGGGAAGAAACAAGAGCAGGGGCTGCCAAGGACAACAGTTGTCCCACTTTACCCTTCGGTGACAAATGGAGATCTCCAAAACATCAGAGACATCTCCCAGCCATCCCCTCATACTCCACCCTCTGAAGTATATAGCACGTGTGGGAGGATTCTGCTATAAATCTCTGAAAGTTGGCAAGAGCTTGCAACCTTCAATATCTACAGTCATAGGTGAATTTAGGAGCCTATCAGAAAAGAGGAAAAAAAAAGGGTTTGTGTGCCATCAGTTTGAGACAAGCTCAGCAAGGAAAAAGAGGGGAGCAGAGAGATCAGCACAACCTAGTGCTAAACTACGAATCTAGCCCATAGGTGAGGTTTCTTGCACTGCAAGCCCCATGCAGAGCCCTCTGGGAGGGCCAGTCCCATCTCTACAGCTCTGTCCATCCCCCTGAGACAGTGACAGCTGGCAGGAGCTGCCACCTCAGCTAAATGCCTCCACATTTCCCAGCCCTTTGGGAGGAAACAAAGGGCTCTGTCCCTCTGTCCAGAATACCACTCAGCGGGGTGATGTGGCAGTGCCACTCCAAGGAAACCTCTGCTCCCTCCCTTGAGATGCTGCCCTAGGGCAGGAGGTATCCTTTGCTTAGCTGGGCCTGGCCTCCCATGGGACAAGGCTGCAGCAATTGTGTTTACACTTTTCACAGCCTTATCACTGAGGAGGATTCACTTTCACAGGTGGACTCTTGCCATGGCATGTCCCCTCCTCAGGGGCTGCTGCCCACCCTGTCCTTCTTTTGCCACTCTCCCCTCCCTTCTCAAAAGACTTAGTTATCTAACCTGAGCATTTTTCTTCCCTTAGTCTGATTCCTACTCTCGGAGGAGCCATTTCCCCCCCGTCTGCTGATGATTGTTATTATTTCTGCTCTGTAAATGCGTCTATCATGATCTTTTCTCGCAAGGTGTGAGCAGCCACAAGTTCCTCATTTTTTTTAGGGAACCTGTTTAGCAAGCATTCTGCAAAAGTATGGTTTCTCTTTTTGTCCTGGAAGATTGCAAGCGTCACAGTACAGGGCAGCTTGCTGATTGCAGTGGAAAACACTAGAACTATTAGCAGCTTAAAAAGCAAACAAGAAATAAACCCCCAAATCCCCAAACATCCTTTCCTGAGGCTGGATAGAAGCTCCTGCCTGGCCAGCCTGCTGAGTTGAGAAACACATCACATCCCATGGCTGGAATGCTAATTAATTTTGCAACTAATGGGCTGGTGATAACAGATTTACCACACTGGAGATGTGAGGGAAGGCACAGCTTTGATGTACCGTGTCACCTTCCCCAGTGGGCAGACAGGATATCCCCAAGGCCACATGCTCTTGCTGTGCTGTGCTGGTAGTTGAGGAAGTGTTTCACACCAAGATGAGTCTTTCCAAAGAATCAGCTCTCCATAGAGACCTCTCAAGGGTCAGGGATCAGGAAGGGCTGGCAGTTCCCTACAGGATGAGTTGTTGAGGATAACTCAGCCAGCAGGGCTGGGCTCCCCCATCCCACAGGACATGAGTGAGACCAAGAGCCAAGTCTGGGGATGGCAGCCAGGGCCGACTCAGAGCCCAGATCATTTGTGGTCACAGAGCAGATCAAGGCAGGAGCTCAAAGTGCAGGTCAGTCAGCTCCAGTGACAGTAACCACAGTCAGACACAGTCTAGTGGTCACCAGTCAGGTTTGATGCCAACCTGCTGAGAGGTCAGTCCATGGATCAGGGTCCCAGTGGGAGTCCCTGTATGGACATTTACACCACAGCTCAGGGAGCAATGGAAAGTCATGGACTGACTTTAAATGGAGCCCCTGAGCCCATGGGCAGGGCAGTGGCTGGAGGCCCATGACAGGCTCGTCAGGCTAATTACACTTAATGCCCTGACACTTCACCTCCACAGCCCTGGCCAGCATCATGGCCAGACACTAAAAGAAATGCCTGCACATCCCATAACATCTCAGCACCAGTGTTCATACCAGGTAGCCCAGAGCTTACAGATGGATTTTGCCACTGTCCCCTCTAAATGAAAACTCCACAGCCTTCACAATAGGCATAAATGCCCCTTGACCTCCACCATCAGAAGTAAGAGGGATGATATTCCATATTACAGAGCAGCCTGTGTCTGAGGCATCGAAAGAAGGTGAAGAATAACCAGGAACTGCTTTTCCTCCCCACATGCTGATGTGCCTTGGGGCAGAGAAAAGCAGCTGCAGGAGCAGCAGGGCACCTCCCAGCCCATCAGTACAGCAGCAGGGAGGCAAAGACAAACAAAGATGCAGGAAGTGATTATGCCTTCCAATAACAGAGCTACGAAGCTGAGTAAGCAATTGTTGACTTGAGCTGGCACTAAGCGTGGGGTTTTCATGACAGACAAACAACCTAAACCCAACAACACAACGGTGGCAGTTGTTGATATCAGTGAGGAAAGTGCAATAACCTCCCCCAATGGATACTGCAAAAGTGGAACATGTGGGATAAGAGCGACAATAGCATTAAAGGCTGGAAATTGGCCAAGACACAACTGGCACACACACACAGACACCCTCATCATTCAAGAGGTGTTCCAGGAGCATCATGGAATGCTCCCTTCCAGGTGACATTTAACTCAGTCTTCAGACAAAAGACAAGAACACACACTGCAATAACTGGAGATACCCAATAATCCAAACCAGAAAAAGCTTTCCATTCTGTTGCTGAGCTGTATTCCTGCCATGGTACTCTCTGACCCTGGGTCAGAACATACAAGCTTACAATCAGAAAGATTTAATGAAAAGCATGCAACAGTCAGAGATCCTGCTGGCAGGGGAGGAGGGGAAGAGAGAGACAGAGAGGAAAAACACATCAAATGGCTTATAAAGAAAGAAGCATGTGCACTTCCCAGCAGCAGACAGAGTCTTTTAAGCCATCCCACTTGGGGGAGCTTCCCCTAACTCTGAGACTTCCTTGAAGGCAAAAGATAAACAGATCATGGGGCCAATATAAGGGCTGTGCAGCTGCACAAATCTCTTAGAAGGTCCCTTTTGTATTGCCTTGGCTTGTTCTTCAAGCTCAGAGAGAAGGTTAAGTTGAAGTCACCTGCTCTCTGATTCCCTGTGTACACACTTGAGCCGTCGCAAAGGGAGAGGCAGGTTCTGCCAGGGACAAGATTTATGCACTTAGTCCTTTTGAAGTGAAAAATAAAGGGAAAAGTCCTGCAGTTCTGCATTCAGAAAAACAGCTCTGGGAATATGCATTTCCCCAACACAAGTTCCATGTAGACATGACATTTTACAGTCCTCAAAAATCTCTCTGAGGAGTTGTCAGACTTGCTGATAACAATTTGTGTAAAGTAGAGAGTCTGGCTTCCCATTCTGAGGAAAACAACAGCCAGCACTGCTCCTTTGGGTTGGTTGTGCTCAAGAGCAAATGGGACAGAGATGTTCCTACACTTTCTAACACAGAGCTTTTTTTTCATCAGTAGCTCCTACCCCATCGCAGTACAGCTCCTACCCAACTCTCTCAATCCACCTATCCACTTACAGGCAGCTGAAATTTTTCAAGAAAATACAGCTTGCCAAAGATTAGGTTTCCAAAGTCCCAATGTAGTGATTCCCCCTAGACCTCCCCTTTGCCTTTTGGCCCATCTTGTGCCTTACTCTTCCCCAGAAGTCCCCATTCTTCCAGGGATACTTCCCTGAGCAAGCAGAGACCTTCCTATTTACTGCTTATGTGGCCTGGGAGAGCATTAAGGAAATAATCACTGAGACTGCAGATAATTTAGGAATAGCCTGGAAACAATTTCTAAGGAGATCAGTCATCCTTGGGATGTTCTAGGAAGCTCTAGTTGTGCTGATGCTTCTTTTGCAGTACTAAAAAAATTAACAATATTGTCTCCAGGCTTAAGTGTCTCAGAACTCCTACAGCAGCCATGAGTCCACAGCAAGGATCCACCCACCACCACAATATAAACTATGGGTTGACACCTAGGAAAGAGGAAGAATAGGTCAAAAATACATGATGCTTCCCTTCTCAAACACAAATAATTTACTTAACTTTCAATCATTTTCAGCTGAAGAGATTTTTTTTGGCCTTAGAGGGTTTGTCTTCCTTTGAACACAAGAATACACCTTGCAGCCACAACACCCCCGGATGAGAAGTTCTCTGTGTCTCCTACCTGGTACATTCAGAACCAGCTCCCACCATTTGTTTGAAATATGCCCACATTTGTTGGCCTCCAATTCTTGCATGGGAAAAGGTAGGAATAGGCAGTCCCTACCCATTTGCTTCATGCACCTCCAGTTTTTGTTGGTCTCTGTTACATTCCCCCTCAAATCATCCCTTTTCCAGGCTGAAGTATCCCTGTGTGCTTCATTGCTTCTTTCATGGGAGTTTCCATGACTAGATTCAGAAGGTCACCCACAGCAGATGTATGGTATACACACAGGGTATGGTATTTTCCCACTTTTGGAGTGCCCAGTTCTTCAGAAGTGAATTTGACTTGTGCTTTCAAAAGGCTTTTACAGAAAAGAAAGAAAACAGAGACAAACATTCCTTTTTTATATTCGCTTTTCCTTCATTTGAAATCAAAGCAAATACTTTAAAAACAGAACAACTTCTCTTCTAAAAGCACAAAAATCCCTTCTCAGAAGATGATGACTCAGACATGGAGCTTTAACTTCCTCATCCTATGATCTAAACCTTTGACCTTCATCATGCTCTGCTCCTCTGAGGGCATCACAGATCTGCCTGATCTCCAATCTGGTGGATTGATCTCGGAGACCCACAGCACTTCCCAAATACATTTTGGCCAGCCCAGCAGCACTCAGAAGCAGCACCTTGGAATTTGAAAGTTTGACCTTGCAACTGTGGCTTTCTTTTACGCACAAGATATTTGGGAGAGTAGGGAGGGCAGGGTAATGGCTGGTGGACAAGGTGCTGTGTTTATAGAATACAGCCATCGAGACCTCCCCAGCTGTCCATGGACTTCAGGGAGCCCCTGTCTTCAGGGCAGGCCAGAGGGATTTCCTGGCTAGTGTCAGGTAAAGAAAGATTTCTGCTGAATAGCTGCATGTTAAGATGTATTTTATAACCCCCTGGTTAGCCCAGAGGAATTCACTGGCTATTGAGAGGATCAACAGGTCCATAGTGCTGGTATGCTTTGGTATTAAGTTACAGCTTTGGCATCGCCCTTAAGTTCAGCAGGTCAAAGGAAATAGTTGCAGGTTGTTTTATTTACTGAGCACCAGACAGATAATATGATTACAGACACGTAAAATCACATTTTTAAAAACTACAAATGAATATTTGGAGTCATTTGGAAGTGTCTCATGTTTTTAAGGATTCAGTAAACAAAACTGAATTAGTTTTGTAAAAAAAAATGATTAGTTTAACACAGTCCTTCACAGTAAGGTTATTTTTGTGGTACAGGGCATTTCAAGAGGTCCAGACTTCCTTTCACAGCCTATGGGCATTCCAGGATCACAAGGATTAAAAGCCCCTAACTTCCCAAATCTCAGGTGAAATTAAGAAAGAGCTTTGGACCTTCTAGTCATTAGATCAGTCTGTTCTACATCCTTCATCTGTGCCCCTTGCAGTTCTCCCAGGCCCAGGCTCTGCATGCAGCAAGGTCCCCACTGCCCAGGGCCTCAGCTGAGCTCAGGGTTAATCTCTGATCACCACCATTCTCTCCCACCTGGTAGAACAGCTCCCAGTGGGTGCTCTTGCTTCCAGTAAGAGTCAGATGATTCCCCAGCTCTTACATTCCCAGACTGGTCTGGAGACACAAATTCACACAGCCAAGGCTGGAAATCAGTGAGGAAGCTCTCTAGATGAAAGCCTGTGCAGCCAAAAGGAAATCACATTATGCTTTATGATGGCATTGGGAACTTTATTAAAAACAAAACAAGCAAACAAAAGAGCAGCAGTGGAAGGAGAAGCTTCTGGCCATATTGCCACCAGAAGAATGCTCAGCAAGTGTTGACCTCAGCATGAAGCCTTTTCAAAGACCAGTCCCTGTTTCACATTGGGCATGAACCACCACTCCACATTATACAGAGGTAGCAAGGCTTTTAACCTGTTGTAATCTTGATTGCCATCCACCAGCTCAGAACAATGTGTTAGGAATGCAGCATTAAGGAGAAGGAAATAGGGATTGCTGCAGAATAGCATTATTTACACTAAAGAATATTGAGTGCCTTTAAAATTACAATTTTTACATTTTTAGATATAAAGAAGGCAGAAGGAATAATCACATTGGTCTCCTGCATAAAAATGTTCTCAGATTTCATGTGATGTCCCAAATTTCTTCTGGCTGAGATAACAAGACATGGATTCTTCAGAGGCTTCAAGATACAGAACCACCACTGTATCCCTTGGTAATTGGTGCCAAAAATTATTTAACTGTTGCTATTTAGTCACTGTTAAAACCACATACCTTCTTTTTCTAGTTTGCATTTATCTAAGTTGAATTTCTAGCTTCTGGATCACATTATGCTTTCATCTGTTTTTCATCCACACACAGGCATTGCTTTACCCAATGAAATTCACCCCTGCATTTTAGGCTGACACAGCAAATGACATTCAACAGTTTTGGTCAGGAAGGAAAGGATCCTGCATCCTGCTGCATGTGAAAAGCTGCCACTGAATTCAGACAACCAAGTTGAAAGGTGACATCTGCTCTGTAGTTAAGGCTTGCTTAGAGCAATGAGGACAAGCATCATTCCCCCAGATGTTTCTGGAGCTTTCTGAAGGGTGACCTGAAGCAGCCAGTCAGCAAGGCTGGCAGCAGTTGACTACTTTTAGCATTGTTGTTGAATTGCTGCCATCATCAACTGAAGTTAAGAGTATTTGGGAGTCCAATAAAAGACAAGAAGTGCCATCAAAGCTGCAGAGAAAGTTCTGTAACCATTCCCCAAGGGGAGTTACGTGGGCAGGGGTGAGGACACACACCCCTCAGCAGCTCTGCACCATGTGGCTATGCTGCCACCACGACCCTGACCCTGCTGCTGTTACTGCTGTGCTTGAGAAACAAGAGCAGATTTACCCCTTACCTCAGAATCTGGGACAAGCTTGAACAGGGGCTGACTTCTCCAGCTGAAAGGTGTCCTGTCCTGTGACACAGGCTCTCTGCAGGCTGATGCAGGGCACAGCACAGCCAGCTGCAACCAAACTGTAAATGGAGAACTTTGAGAATTTAGGTTAGAGTCCCATGGGCCTGGCAAGGGCCTAGAGAGGGAGAAAAAGAGAACTCAGCTCTCTCTATGAGCTGTGGTACAACCATCCATCTCCAGCACAGTGATGCTGTTCACAGTCACAGTGGGAAAACATATTTGTAACAGCAACACTCAGAACAGTCTGTCCCCCCCGCCCAGTAATAACACAATGGAGGAAGCAGATGGTGCAGCCAAGCAGCACCACCTGGCATTATCTTAACACTCTGGGCTGTAAATTGTGTCAGAGCTGTTTTCTGTGCAGTTCAGTCATTCCCTTCATGAGGGCACGAGCACTTGGGGCAGAGGAGCACAGATAACCCTGGCCAGGACCTGCCCAGAAGAACCTGCAGCTCCATACAAGATCCCTAAAGCAGCAGCTCCGTAGCAGATCCTTGGACACCAGCAATAGATTGCTATGATCTTAGAAAAATAGCTTGCCAGGCTTTGTTCTCCCAGTCACAGCCTTGACACAAGCCATGTGGGCAAGATGAGTCTTGGCAAAGAGGGCACATCTGAGTGTTGAGATTAGGAATTTCCCCACTCCAGGCCAGTGGAGAAACAAAGAGCAAAGGGGAGCCAGCCCACTACATTTAACTGCATGGTTAGACCAAACAAATCTATTTTCCTTATCTCTGTTGTCAAGATGTGGAGGATTTTCTCCATAAAAGAACTGAGAGTGGGATATGCATGTGAGATACAGGGAGCAGGTCACTCTCTTTCACTGTGCCCATTAATCTCTCCCAAATGACATTTTTTAATTCCAGGTACTTCTTAGTGTATAAGAGGTTCCCGACAGGACTGATGCTTGGACAGCTGGGACTCACCCCTGCAGCCCAGAGCCAGGACAAAGCCAATCCTCCAGGCAGACTGTGTGTCACAGCCTAGGAAAATTCCTGCTTTCCCCTGTGCCTGAGGCATGTGCACACACACGTCCCAGATCCAGCTGCATAGCAAACCTGCTCTAGTTTGGAGTCAGCAGGCACAGGAAAAAGGCTGAAACCTGACTCCAAACCTCCAGTATTGATTGGGCCCAAGTGTTCCCCTTTCTGTGCCTTGAGACTTTCTCTCCCCCCTCTCCCGCATGCACCCATTCAGTCACAGGATCACCAAGCTGAATTCACAAACGAAGCATCCCAGTGTTTCCCAGCCTAGCAGGATGGAAAACCTGTCTGACAGCTGAAGTTCCTGCAAGAAGCATGATGAGGTGCTAAGAAAATAACTGTGCTTACAAATTCTTTGGGCTGAAACAGCTGCTTTTGTAGTTGGATGGGTTTTTGGCTGGCAGTCAGCTCTCCCTACAAGGCATCTCTACAAGACACTCCATTTAGTTCCTGTTTCCTAGCAAGTCCCCGCAGGAAAGCAAAGAAACTGGGATTAAACATATATGACAGAGCCCGGCCAAGACACACAATCTGAATTCCCAAAGTGCAAGACAAATATAAGCACCACAGAGGAACAAATGTAATATGGGCTTAAACCTTGCATAAGCCCTCTGTAAATGTGATCTAACAGCAAGCTGCCCCTTCCAGCCTGGCAGATTCCATAAATGCAAGGTCTGTGACACATCAGATCTCACAAAGAGAGACACGAGGCATCAAGGATTTAGAAAGAGACCTTAGGGAATTCACCATAAACTCGAAGGACATGGAACCCCTACATTCAAATGGTGGTTGGTGCACTGACATAAAATTAATGGGTTCTCTGAGTCCCAACCCAGTTCTGCACAACTGGAGCTGCGGGGCTCCAGGTTTTTGATTGGGAGGGGAAGAAACTAGAAGCAAAATCTTGTCTGAACTCTCCTGTCCCTGTCTGTCTGGGACAGGCACCCACTGGCCTCTAACACCATAAGAGCACCTGATGTCTGAGTGACATTATCAGTGTACCTCCAGCTGTACTACAGATTAAAGAAGGAATAAAAGAGTGAAGCAACACTGCCCATCCACAGTCAATCTTATATTCTTAGTTTTCTCAAAATAGTTCTCTGGGGTCCCAGCACAACACTCCAAAAACTAAATTTCCTTCATAAGATTAACAAATCCAAAGGCTGCCTTCCACCCATAAAGGATTTAACATCATACCTACTAGTAAAACCCCCAAGTGTGAAAATCTCAAGTATTTAAGTTGAATGTGGTTCTTCACAGGTTTCTCCTCTGCTCAGGAGAAGCCTGAGACTTGAGGTACCGAGCAGACACACCATGTCCTACTCTCCACAGGGGAAATCCCACTGAATCTGGAGGCTTTGTCAGCTCAGCAGGAAGCACAAATCTCACAGGAAAGGCTATTCTAGTGATGTTTCCAGGATGGTTTTCCACATCAGAAACATTTTGGGATCAAAGCCAAGGCAGAGCTGGCCAGTACCTCCAAGATGGTGGCTAAGTGGAAAATCTCCACAGTGGTAGAAAGAATAGAGGGTAGACACTTTTCTGAAGTTTCAATTACTCATGAAAGCAATGGGAAGTTTTCCTTTCTCCCTAAAATGTTACATTTGTTTTGGCAGTGGGGAAAGAGAATCCTCTTCCCATTATACAGGCATATTTCCCTACTCCTGAAGTGGAAGTGTTTACAAAAACTTAAAAGGAAAAAAAAAAATTCTGTCACTAGAGTAGTGATTTTTAACAAGTATTTTTAGTCTTCACCATGAATAGGGAATATCAAAGCAACCAAGTCCGCTCGATACTGTTGACACTTTTTCAGGAAGCAACCATCAGTGCCACAAGGACATTTTCTGTCACACTGGCAGGGGGGCAGTGAGCTGCAGACAGCAGCTCAACAAACTCCATTCAAGGGCTTTGTTGAGCTGGGGTCTAAGCGAGGAAATGCTAAGGGAAGCCTGGAGCCAGAGCACTTCCCATGAGACAGTGAATCGAGACCTTCCTCCTCCTGTGAGTCAGTGTCACAGGAGGCAAATTGCAAGGCTTCTGGCTGGCTGGAGCTGCAGCCACGGCACTGCAGCAGACTGGCTCCTCCAGATGCACGGAGACAGGGCAGAAGCAGGACAGGAGACCTGCTGGGGAAGGCCCATGTTGCAGCTGCTTCTGTTCCAAAGCCTGGCTAGCATCAGTTGTGCTGAGAAGATATCAAAGGAGTAGCAGGCACCTCTGGCCTGTGCTTCATGCACAAAAGTGGAAGAGAATAAGAAAGAACTGCTCAGGAGACTTAGAGGGAAGTACAAGGGATGAGAAACACATGGGTCACAAAGGACATGCAAAGTGCACAAAAACCATGCAATTACCTGCTGCAGAAATGACAGCACGATCGTCTCATTTCACAGATCCCTTGAGAGGAAGCAGCCTTTCTGCCACTCCATCCCGCTTCAGAGGCTTTCTTTCATGCCTCTCCCGAGTCTCCTGACTGATCCTCTCCACCCAGCTCTCCTCTGTCTATGAGCAGAGCATGGACACTACTGAAGAGCAAAACAGTTCATGTGCTTCTGAGAAGCATATATTCCTCTCTAGTCACCAAAACAGCCCAAAACCAACAAGAAATGGTGACTTCATGAGAGAAAACAAGAGCGGGGAGAAAGGAAGATGGTTTATAAAGCCAGCCAAATATTAGAAAGTAAAGTCATTGCATTCACATATAACACAAAGCCTCCGGTTCAGTGTGACCACATCAGAGCCTGTGAGGATTACTAACAGCCTCTGCATGGGTTTGCTGCCCACACCCATTCAGCAAAGGGTACCCACAGCTAAGAAAACACGTGTCTTCCTCTTACTTACTAATTTGGAACTCTTGTTTGGAAACTCAGACTCAGAAAACTAAGAGCAGCTATTTCCAAATACTTCTTAGGTGGTTATTCACACACTTGCAATATTCCATAAGCATTTGTCATTGCCGATTATCTTAGCAAGCACTGTTTGTGAAGCAGAGGTGGTGAAGAAATGGTGCAAGGACAAGCAGTTCCCATCCCATCTTAAAGCAGGCCCCAGTTTTGTGTAGCATGGCTGAAGCACACAGACAACCTCTTCCTAAAAAGTTACAGGGATAGACACTACAAACTCTCCTCTGATTGAGAGACAATGTACCTCTTGTTTCCTAATTCTCAACTACCTAACAAAGCCTTTCTTCTCCGAAGTTACATATTGTATCAGATATAACAGCCTGCCTAAAAGAGGGAGATGTGATGAAACATCAGAAAGAAAAAAAGCATGAGTGCAAGGAAACCCTGCAATTTCAATCCACCTCATGCAATCAGCCTGAAGAATAAGAAGCGAAACCCCAGCTCTGGCAAGAACCACAGGAGTCTGGCAAACAGTTTAAGAGCTGCTTAAGGTACTGTGCTGAGGAGGTGCTGCAATCTCCACCCCAGGATGGAGAGAGCACAAACTGAATTAAAACATCCATGGCAAGTAAAATGGTGAAAGACTGTAAGTCAAGTTTTCATCAATTCCCACTGCAGGGTCAGCTTCTGTGAACAGCCCTCCAACACAGGAGACACTCCTTGTTTTCCTCTTTTACTTCAGGAGTTTCTCTCCAGCTGTCAGTGTCTCACGTCTCATGTGCTTTCTCCTGAGCATCTCAGCAGCGAACAGAGCTGCATAAATCGTGCTGGAAAGTGAGGTTTCCACTTCTTCTGTCACCAGGGAGACTCCTGCAAATTGCAGAAATTCAGGGATTCCAGAGTCCCACCAGCAAAGGGAAGGGGTGCCAGGATTGAGTAAACCAGAGTGACTGGCTTAATGTAACTGCTGCCCAAAGGGCTGGTCTCAATTCCACTGTTACTCTGTACTCTGCTGATGTTTCCAGCACTGGAGACGCCCACACAAGCCAAATTCAGTTCACTGAACTGACTGAAAACTGACATGAACAAATGCAAAACTGACAGAAAACAAATGCAGCAATGATGGGCTCAGTCTCCTGGCCTGGCTGCATCCACCCAGTGCAGGTGACATCGTTGCAATTAATGCCCAAAACAGGTATTTTGAGCTGAAGGAGCACTAGACACTTAATCTCTTGAGAAACTCATTTTGTGCATGCTAGACAGATTTTGTGTGTGCTGGGCTTACATGCCACTAGTCCAGCAAAAGGCCATGGGACAGTCAATAATTCTGTGCAGCTTTTCCCATCTTTCCTCTTACATATTTTAACATTTTTTTGTGATTTAGAACAATCTCTTCCTACCTGTGCGTGCCTCACACAAGAAGATCCCATCTCTTTTGGCAGGGCTTTGCACATCATGACAGCAGCAGCAAAGCCCTGCCCTCCACTGAAAAGTCCATCTCTACATACGAGTGGTCACTGACCTCACTGCTGGCTGAAGGTGTTTTCTTCCTCCCACAAGAGATAAGCAACAGGATCTGTGCAAGCCACGCTCCCTGCAAGGCAAAGCAGCAGCAGGTGAGGCCAGTGGACACTCCTTACAAGGAAGTGGAACATTCCCTCACTTACGCACAGGTACAGCCGTAGTCACCCTGAAGGGTGGGGGAGAGACAGGACTGTGAGGCAGCACAGGGAGAGAACGGAGAAAACCAAGAAATATGTGGATTCATTGTATTTTTCAGGCTTGAGTTCCTAGAAGAGATTTCTCTCTCTGGTCTTCAGCAGCGTGAAACTTCCTTCAGATGACTGCAGCATTTCCAAAGCCCCACAGCACTTGGGAAGAGCTGGCAGAGCAAGTCCTGGCCACTTCCAGCCAGGCACCTCTGGCTCTTCGGCTGCCACACTGCCTGTCCCATCTGACCACAAGAGAGCTGAGTCATTAATTTAGTTTTACAGAAAACTGTAAATTCACAGGGAAACATATGAAACTCTGCAAATTCCCAAATAATTCTGGCAGTAAAAAGTCTGAGGGTTGGAAAACCTCAACTATTTTGAAGCAGACATTTTAAATCACACTTGATGATTTCAGTTGACAAGATGACTTGGAGGTTATATACTTCCACTTGAACAAAGGCAAAATTTGAGGCGAAATCACTCCAAAGGACTCAAAAGGACTCAAAAGGAGAGTGGGGAGGTGTTTTTACTGGTGCACCTGCAAAGGCAACTGAAAGAAGAGACAGAAAGCCTCAGCAAACATCAGTCCCTGCTCCCACCAGTCCTCCCGAAAACTCACACTGAGAGATAGAAGTCACACCTGCTGGCTCTACTGTCCCTGGCCTCTGGATGAAAAGCATTTCTGGGTAAAAATAAGTATACTGCTAGGTCTTCCTTACATTTCCAAGTTAAAATGAGGAAGGCAGGCCACAGGCCTTGTCACAACTGCCAGTCACCACAGTATTACATCAGCCACAATGCCACAATTCCAAAGAGAGGCAAGCATGAAAGTTTAAAAAAGGAAGCTGAATCAAACCTGTGATATTCCCAAAAGATATCCTGAAGATTAATTATTTTTAATCTGGGGTGGACTGTGCCGTCCTGGAACTGAGTCAAATGAAAAGTAGACTTTCAAAGCACTTCACTCTCAGCCTTGCTGCCCCTCTGCTCTGTGTCAGTCATCACTTCTGGGTTTGTAAAAGCTTAGTGGGATTTGCACAGGGCCAGGCAAATCAGGCTCCTCCATTTACTGCTATACAACAAATATATTCCGGTAACAGGCTGTTCTCCTGCCAATGCCTTCTGTTTTCCAACCCATTTCATTTTCTTTAGTGACTTTATTTCAGACAAGTGGGTAACCAGAGCCTTGGGTTGACTCCGTATGTGGATTCTGCCTCTCAGCAGTGCCAGTTAATTCTTCGCAGAAGTCCTGCTCATGTAGGATGCAGGTACAAAATCTCTCCTCCCCACGCTGGACCCAGTTTATTTGCTCCCGTTTCGGCTCCATTTTCACCATCAGTCAGCCCACAAAGCACTGATGACTTCTCTGACTGAGGCTTTCCCCAGCTGCCTCCCTGCCTTTCCTGCCAGGCTCTTGCCAAGGAAACCTATCCACACCTATGTAGGCTGGGGCCGTGCCTTTGTTTTGGGCAGTGACGTGTGCTTGGGGTGGAGGTCACCATTGTCTCAGCTCCCTGATTCCACAAAGGAGTGTTAATAATTTCTCACAACTGCAGTAAATGAAGAGTGGCAGCTACACCCAGTCTATAACATCAGACATGGCTGCTTTTCCTCTTACCTGCCAAAGAGAGGGGTTCCTTCTTTCGCCATGGGAAGATGCCTGAGGTTGCAATGTCATCTAGGCAGAAGCCACTAACTTTAATGGGCTTTCTCTCAAATATGTCAACCATATTGATGCATAAGACAGAGGCACCCTGCCCTGAGCCAGGCCTAAGAACTCCTGAGACTGCTTGGATCAGAAATCAGAGCTGGGGTTCCTCCCACATGTACCACCATGTCTCCCCTCACAAGGAAGGGATGCAGTGGATAAGGCAGCTGCCATCTGTGGTGCTCAAACAAAGCAGTTTGACAATGCTAACACAAAAGTACAACTGTGCTGTGGAAGGCAGGTACGCGATCATTAAAATTATGTACCTTTCACTGAGCCCATGAAAGGTATTTCTTGCAGAGAAATTGTACAAGAGTCAATCAGAAGATCTCTAATTTGTCTCAGGAGGCAGCCAACTTTTAAGGTGCTCTCTGACTTGCAGAGTGCAATTATGCACCAACCTTTGGTTTCTTTGAGTGCCATATAAAGAAAAGAAAACAGTAGGAAACATCTCCCATGCTCTTTCCCTATCTTGTGTAGCATGAACGTTATGTGCAAGAACGAAAACATCAGAGCCAGAAGCCTTAATCTGCAGAAAATAATAATCTCATTTTTCATATTCAGTGCAACATTGAAACCATCCTCCCAAAACTCAGCTGTGCCGAGGCTTGTGAGTTTAGAGTGAAATTATCCCTGACAGAAAAGTTTCACTGCCCCAGCAAAAATGAGGAGCAGTGGAAAACAGAAACAAAATTACACAAGTGGTAAAAAGTACAAGGAGGTGGTTTAGACACATCCCATCTTGATATGCAATGTTTCAGTAACCAGCGTGAGGAAATGGGTTTTCCTCTTAAGCAAGGGTGGGCCAGATCCTTGGTTGGAACAAATCAGCGCTGCCCTGCTGAAATCAATTGATTGTTGCTCATTCACAGCAGCTCAGGGTCTGGCACATGGTTTTCTCCTGACAGTATCACAGTGATGTAATTCTAAATTAAAATCATGTGGAGATGTTGTTTTGATAAAATGTTGTTAAATGCTAAATATACCAAATGTGAACTGAACTAAAATGAACCTAACATGAGAAAGATGAAAGGGAATGCCTCTCTGTTGTAATGTGGACTCAGAGGGTAGAAAGAATTACAGGACAATTTGATGAAATCCCTTGAAGCATTCTCACTGACTAATTAGTCTCTACATTCTGGAAGGTTTCAGGGTTTAACACATTTCCTCATGTTCACTAAGAGCTCACTGTAATTCCTGCAGCCAAAAGCACCAAGGATGCAGAGCACAGCTGGACCAGCTGTCAGAGAGGTGACTGTACTGGTGATCCCCTCAATAGCCCCCAAACCATTCAGAGTGGCCTGCTGGGCTTGCAGCTGGTGAGCCCTGCACAGCATCCCACTGCCAACTGAACTGCTGCAACCAGCTGAGAGAAACTAAAGGATATTCTCCAGCTGCAGACATGGAAGCAGCACCCTGAGAACCCCTTGAGCATCACAGCAACCAGACAGGGGAGACATTGCAATCACTTGTGCAACTCTGTCTCGTTTAGTCACAAGGTGGATGTGAGCAGGACTATTGCAGCCACACCAAGTTGGGAGTGATGGATTTCTCACAGAGCACCCCGGGCACTCTCCTCCCAGCTGATGCTCTCCCTCCTAGATCCATCCTCACAGCCATGGCAGTGACATGACAGTGACCCACCTTGCCCTGTCCAGCCAAACCCCAGTTCCCCCGATCCCAAGCAACCAGGCTTCTCAGCCTCTTTCAGGATCAGCCAGGAAAAGGTTTATTCCCTGCTGAAGTGGGTGGCAGCCTTTATTATGTTTCAGGCCTAAGAAAACTCACCAGTGCACTGAGAACCACAGGGCTCCTTCCTAATTACACAGTGGAGCACCACATGACTCATGTCAGCAGCTCCCCGGCCCCCTCAGCTCTGTCCTGGCTGGTGTGACACAACAAACCCGAGTGGAAGTGATTAGCAGGTTGCAACCAGGGCAGCACCATTACCAAACACGGCGCCACAGCCAGAGCCTTGTTGAATCACTGCTCCCCTGCATTGCAACATCCATCGGAAGCTGCACTTTACAACCCATCGCCTGGGCTGCTCTCCCATTTCCCAATGAAGGCTGGAGGAAGATGGAAAACTCAGGCTGAGTACATTATAGATGCATTTTTAAATTCCCAGGAGAGGTTTGAAAATTAGAACTAGCTCTAGGGCCCCTTTTGTTTTTGTTTTTCCCTTCCCCCTCTCTTTCCTTTTGGTCTGATTAACTTTGGTGACTGGCTTGCACAATTTTATCAAGTTGGGCCTGATGAATCATTCATCTCCAGCAAGCAACATTGAGAGATTGCAGGCCAGGCAGGGTCTGTGCTGCAGTAACCAAAAACAGCAAAAAAACCACCCCCACCAAGAGACAGGGAATGGGGGCTGGGAAAAATGAGACAGTGGGCCAGCAGCACTCATGGACAGCTTTCCGATGTCTGGTCTCAGACAACTAGCAGCACATTCATTTGTGAGCCTGCCAGACCTCCTAGGAAACCTAAAAGGCTGCTGTTATTTATAAAGCTAGATGTAGTTATTCTGCCTGTGTGCAAGACTAGCTCATTGTATTTATAGGTACCTGTCCCATTCACCTACTTCTGGGCCCTCATTCCCATAAATCCATGAGGCTGGCAGGATCTGCCTTCAAACACTGAGATACCTCTCCTTTCCAGGCAGGGCCATTTGGAAGTGTCTGTCACCACTGCAGGGTTCAGCAGCATGTACATGTAAATATATACCTGAAAGCCCCACATTTCTGTCAACATACAGGAAGACAGATTCAATAATTTGTCTTCCACGTGGACAGTACCAGATTTTACATTTCATTTGCAAGAAGCTCCCAGTAAATCTTAACGACAAAAGTTTGATTTAATGATGGTTTAAAACTGTCAGCTGGCTTCAGCAGAGAAGATATACAAGCCAGTCCCATCAATTCTGGCAGCCTGGAATCCCAGCCCCCTTAAATAAAATCAGCCATCCTAGATTTTATGCCTGAACCTCAAACAATCTTCCCACAAATCCAACTTGGAGCTCATCTGGTCAGGCATGAAGAGCTTTGCAAACAGTGAAGCTGGGGCTGTGGGCAAGCAAAGGCAGCTCCCTACAAGTTGCACTGGGGACAGGAAAAGCAAGAGATTTGGCCTTTTTACTTTGTGGATGTTCACACACAAACACAAGAGAACTCTTCTATTTTGAAGGTGAAAGACTTACATGTCAACAAAAAAAGAAGTGGAAATGGCACAGACAGCTGTATCTGTCATCTCACTGTTGAGACCAGCTGGGCTCACTCTTGCCAGCCAGAAACCTTGCCCAAATGTAGATACAAAAACTGAGGCAAAGTGCTACTTCCAGTTGCCCATGCATTCAGAAACTTTCAAGAAGAACCATGTTCTATCAGTCCCAATCCCAGATTTCTTAGCTGCTTCAATTTGTGCCATCATCTTGGGCTAGCAGTTGCTAAATCAGATCCAAACCCTCATGCAGTTGTCCAGGCCTGGCTCCCTCAAGCAGGCACACAACCATAGCAAGAAACATCTTGGCTCTCTGCAAGCCTCAACAGTGGGCAGGTCTTGCGAGTGGTCTCAAAGACCCCCCTCAGAGAAAGAAACACAATCCAAAGGCAGATACCATTTTTCCAGCTTAATCTCTTGGAATAATTCGCTTTCAGATATGACTTAAAAGTCATCCAGAGAAAAATATCTGCCCTTGTGTACTTAATTTCAAGGACTGATTATATAACATTTGATATGGCATAAAGTCAAACCCTTTAAAAAACCCTCAAAAGACAAGAATCATGGAAAAAGTAAAGGTGTTCCCTTAGCTTAGAGCATACCCATATCCCACACATCTATCCAAGAGATCCAGTAGTGCAAAGCTGAGAGGGAAAGAGGCTGAGATGTGTGGGGCTGCATCTGGAGGTAGGAATTTTCCCATCTTAGTTCCAGTGTTTGACTCTCTGCTGGAGTGAGCAGGTGTCTCGCTACAAGAGGTAGCCACAAACATTTTAACCCAAATTTCTATTTCTCTATTAAAGTTATTATCTACATAATGTAGCATTTACTAATAATAATAACCTCAAAATATTCCCAACCAATTCTCCTAGGAACCTAAACAATACAGCTTTGGGTTAAGGGTGTGAGAGAGACGAAGCAAAGCTGACTCAAGCTGCTTCCAATGGCTGAGTGAAACACAATAAATACAGAGCAAACCTGAGTTTCCCCTTGCTGCTGCACACAATATTTGCAAGAAATTACTCTGGCTGCAGCAGTTTAACACACAGGAGAATATCAAGAAGTATCTTGCTGTCTCGTGCATTATTTACATATCTAGTTATGAAATTCAGGTCATAAACTGAAAAGAATACTAGATTTTTTAAAACATTTTTGTGCTTTAAGATGCCCATTGCAGGGACAAATGGAAACAAATAAATACACTGAGGTTTCTTTCTCTATGAACTTCCATCTCAGATGATCATTTGTACCTCTCCAGGATTAACAGCAGCTCACAGTTCCCTCCTCTATGATCATCATAGGTTTTACCTCATCACTTCTACTTTATAATCCATAACCACAGATTATTTATAGCATTCTTTAAAAACTCTCCAGTCTCACTGTAAGGCAGTGAGGAATCCATGTTCTCTGCCATGTTAAGGCCACAATCAGTCAACCTCAGAGGAATGAAATGCCACCAAGTGTCCTGGGAGAATGGAAAGACAACAGTGCCTCTGGGAAAGGATGAAGAAAAACAAAAATCCATGCAGAGTTTGATTTGTTAACAAAACCTGATCATATCCCAGGTGCCTTAGAGGGTACCTGAGGACCTTTCTAGCAAAAGACATGTAGGACTCAGGTGACTGGTAACTAGGTGGGTACTGTGCGCTCACAGCCCAGAGCTCAGATTTCACTGAGGTAAATTAAATAGTGACCTACAGCCACCACTGCCTGAAAGCTGACCAGTGACCATGCTTTAGCTCCTAGAAAACAGCCACACCTGCCCCAGCACAGCAGCGAATCAAGCCTGGAAGCTAAGCAGCCCCTCCATCTAAGAGCTCCTTCCCCTCAATATGAACACACACAATCTACAGTGATGTGTGGAAGCTTCCCTGGGTCTACATTTGGGGGGCACAGGACCCTTTGGACCTCTAGATTGCCCCGGCCTTCTGCTCCCATGCTTTTAGGGAGCTGGAGACTGGGGACAGCAGACACCAGATATCGAGTGCCCCTGCAGGTCACTGCCCCATCTCCAGATCTTCTGTGGTGTGGCAAATGCCAACTCCCAGCCTACAAAGCAAGCACAGATTTTACAAGAATCCGCTTTCAGGGAGAAAGCACCTTTTCTCCCCACCACCCCCGTCCTTGAAGCAACACTAAACTGCCTGTGGAGTCTGCTAATGTTGGTGTAGCAGGGTTGGCTTTGCAGGAGGACTTTTAACAACATCACCAGGACACCTTATTTTTCAGTTCTGAAGCGTTACAAGAAGAGACACCTAAAAAAAAAGTAAAAAAGGCAGGGGGGCAGGGAGGAAAAGAAAAGAAACTTTACTGCCAAAGTAAAACTAAAACACCAGAAACAAACACTTCCATTTCTGGAGTCTGGGGAAGAGACAAAAGAGTTTCTCTCTCAGCAACAGAGCTGAGCAATGGATGACAGAGTAGCTCTCCGAGCCATTTGAGGAACATCCCACAGACCCACAGAGTCTGAAAGCAGCTTTTAGAATGCTGTTTTGCAACTGGGAGAAGAATCACAGTATGATCCAGTAATCAAGGAAAGAAGACAGATTCATGAAATTTTTTTTAACCCATAATAAATTATAGTTTCCTAAACTTTATTGCGGTCACAAAGTCAGAACAAAAATTGATAAAAAATACAATTATTGTGCACAGAAAATCTTGAAAAATGTCACTAAATACTCAGGGGAAAAACATTGAGTGCCTTTTTAATGAAAACCAAGCCTGTGGATTGCTGCTTTCTGAAAGCAGTTTGGTAAATGGTTTTGTTTTCCAATAAGCAAAACAAATACTGGAATGGGCCCATAGTCCTTTCTCTTCTCTTGCTCCAAACCTCCCCATTTTTCAAATTGGAATAAAGGATGTCTCTCCTCCAATTTTAAAACCAGTAAATTGTTTCCAAATGTACTGTGAGTCAGAAGGGAGATAGGGCGGTAAAGGAAGGTCAGTCGGGAGACCCTGATGTATCCTGGGGATTGCAATGAATGGACAGCAAAAAGCAAAAGCAAAACCTGCTCCTGACAAACTAGATTAGGAAAGTGCCTGGAGATGGGGTTTATCATGCCCCAACTTGAAACTCCCCAAGCAAAGCACACACCCATGTCTCTACATGAAAGCAATGAGATGGGAAGGAAGCACAGTTAGGGTTTGGTGCTGCTCAAACTCCATACAATTACAGGCAAGAGTAAACACCTTATTCAAGGATGAGCAATCACCCCTCAAGGGAAAACCCTGGAGCTTTCAGCCCTCCCAGGAAGGTCACAAATGGGTACAGGAAACAAATGCAGGCTTGCACAAAGGGAATGAGCTAAACCTCACTGCCCCTGAGTGAGGACCTGAACAGACAGGTCCGTGTGCTCCAGCATTGGGCAGAGATTTCAGAACAAACACGTGGGAAGCTGTGGCATCACTGAACCTTTTATTTCTGAAGCTCCAAGATTATTATTCAATCCTTCTTCCTAATACAGCAACTGCCATAAAAACTACAGTTTGGCAAGAGCACCTAATTTAGTGCTCCTGACAAGAGTCTTTCTTCCACGGCAGAATAGTTGGGAGCATGATGTTGGGAGCAGATCTGCTCCTTATAAAGGCAGTGGATCCTCAAATTGTACCCAGCTCTCATCAGCCCTCCCTTAACACATCCACAGGCCCATTACACAAGCTTCAACATCTCCCAAACAACTCATGGCTTGAATAGTCTTTAAATCCATTTTTCACTTTCAGGGCCATCCATTTAGTACAGCCAAGTTTACAGCCTTTCGTTGCTATTTCCCATTCATAAGGGCCCAACAATGCATGAGCTGTACAGTGCCTGATCCAAGAAATTCATACTCTGAAGACTTACTCACTGGTAGCAATTGAGAACACTTCTGCAGAGCTGTGGGGGCTCCCAGGAGATGAGCATAGGGGCTCCTCTGTAGTCACATCCCTCCCACCATCCCACACAACGAGGCAACTCTCAGCAGGCTCAGAAGTCTTCCCTCTGTGGAGGAAGAGGAATGTGGTATGAAGTTGGCAGCAGAACTGTTCCTCACAGATGTGGGGATCCTGAAAATATACCCAAACTTTGGTCAATCCTCCCTTAGCACACCTACATACCCTCAAACAAGCTTCAACAGACACCTTAAGAACAGACACAGGTAACATATGTCAGCACAAAGCATCTAGGTACCAAACGCCTGAGGAAAAGTCTATTGAACTCCTTCAGCAGGCTCAGGAAGGGACAAGTGACAGCTCATTTGTTGCCATAAGTACTTGTTCCTCAGATGCCAGGGCCAGTCAATGTAAGCTAATTAATCTCCCTGAAAAAAATGAAACCATCTGGCTGCACAGCAACCACTCTTCCTGCCTGGGCTCCAAAGCCTACATGGCAGATCACAGAGAGACCATATCAAACAAGGAAGCACAGCAATGACAAACTCCTTGCTACTGTCACACAGCCCAAGAAGCCACCTGGGAAGGACAGGCAGCCACCCAGCCTGCAGACATTTCCCTTCTCTGCCCCCTATTCTACTGCCTGGGAAGAGCCTCCCTCGCCCAGACACAGAGCTGGCAGCCAGATGCCCTTGTGCCAGGGTGGTTTGTGCCAAGAGGCCAGAGCAGGCCCTCTCCAGCACAGCAAGAGGAGCTGCTGTCTGAGGGCCAGCAAGATTATGCAGCTCTGGTCACAAAGAGCAGGGCTGACAGTGCCAACAGGAACAGGGGCCGCCTACCTGCCTCCAGCCCACCTACTCCTATTGATCCTTGTGTGTGAGCGCTGACTTCTATTTGTCTGCTGCTCTCCTGGCCACTTGGGGAGGAGGAGTTTCCTGCTCTGCAGAGCCACAGTTTGGCAGAAGTACTTGCAACCTTCACAGTCCTGGTCGCCATGAGTCCTTGGCTTTTCCCCTGTATAGCCAAAGTCATATCCAATCCCCAAGGCAGGGTGCCAGGATCAGGCTCACAATGATGGATAATTACCAATAATCATTTGAGCTGCTCCCCACCTCCCACCACTGCTATGAGCAGGAAAACCAATGGAGGAAACAAGCCTTTCCTGGAGATGCCCCAGCTAAATTGAATCAGCAACAGGTTTGAAGGATGTTCAGACTGGTGGCCACTAAGGGAACACCAGAAATGCTACTGCTTTCCTTACATTGCTGCATATATCCACTATCCAAAATTTTCACATATTGGTCACACAAACAAGATTCAGGGCAGTAATGAGACAATCAAAACCCACAGCTCACTATTAAAATGGCATTTGGTGAAGGCTTTTCCCTCACTATCCAAAGTGCAGCCCATCACCAAAGCAGGAGCAGAGTTTTTCTTTATTGATTTTTTTTTTTCATTACAAATTATGGCAAAACCGAAGTGAGGGTACTAAGAAACCAACACATGTAAATTACAAAAATTCCCTGGGGGAACCACAAATCACACTCCATGAAAATCTGGTAGGATAACTAGAGCTGCAGCACACTTCCCCTGTGCCAGCTGCCTGGACAGCCTCACCATGTATGGTTTGCAAAGGTCTTCCTCCAAAACAGAAGGTTTCAGTTTTTAACAAAGAACAGAGTTAAACTCATCTCAAGTAGGTAGAAACAGGCAGAGCTTTATTTCAAGCATGTCCCAGTTGCTCAGTGCAGTACAACTTCAAGAACTAGGAAGAGAGAGGGGGAGAAAAAGGCTTTGTGGTTAATTATGAGTGTGATAACATGGTGAGAAATAAGACAGTGAGAATGGCAGAGATAATTACTCTATGAGCCGCATTTCCCTTTTGGACAGGAGATAATGAGACATCCTTTGCTATGCAGAGGAGTCTCCTAGCAAAGGAAGGAGGTGCTAGCAGGGCAAGGACAAGCAAGGTGCAGCTGCAAAAACCCACTATCTCCTCACCAGTGCTGGCAAACAGGGCCAAGCACTCCTAGCAAAGGGGGAGCAGAAAAAAATTAACCAACTCTGGGCAGCCAAAGTAGTTTTCCCTTCTCCTTGGGCACTCCTCATGATCCCCACCCTGTGCAACTGCCCCAGGTTCCCACAGATGTCATAGATGCATCCTGCTTGGCAGGGACCTTGGCTCAGGGAGAGGTACAGAAAGGACAGCTGCACTCTAGTCACTTCTTGAAGCCTGGGCAGGCAGAAATGAGCTACTTGGGCTAAGAAGCCCCAGAAGACTCCAGGGAAATGCATGGAATATCACAAAGCTGTGAAAACAGCCACAGCACAGCAGCCTGCAGGCAGACACAGATTATCCTAAACCCCTTGGTTTCAGTGAGTCAGGGACCACTCCATACCTGACTCCTCCAAGAGAAGACTGATTTTCAGTACTCAAGCACTCAAACCCCAGAAGCACTTCCAAGCGCTGCAGCCTTATAAGGTCTCCAAAGCATTCAGCTGCCCAGGGAAAAGGCTCAGTGTGAGAACATTAAAACAAACCTCCAAAACTGTGAGCAAAATCATCATCAGGTACATGGTTACTCCAGGCAGTGAGGATGGAGAACCCTCCTTTTGCTCAGAGGAGACAGAAAGCTTTGCTGGTGTGTTGCCTTGCAAGTCCAAGTTATTCCTGGAGCTGACAGGGCAGTGGGATGCAGTTTCCTCTTGTTTGCTTACTTCTTGAGTCCACCTCGATACCTCTTCCCCAGGAGATCCTTTGCTGATCACGAAAAGTTTCAGTTAATGACGCTATTTTTAGCACCCGCAGCTGGGAGAAGCTAAACCTTTTAACAAAGCCTCCTCAACACTGTAACGAGCACATTATTGCTGAGGGGGAGGAAAGAAAAAAGCTGGGGGCGAGCCTGTATCTAGGTCAGCATCAATCTCTCTCTGTCACCTATAGTCATGTTTTATGGGAAGCATGTGGATAATAAATGGTGATTACAGAAAGTGAAGGGGAAGAGGCAATCCTGAGAAATTTATAGATAGGAGAGAATTCACATTAATAGCAGATAATACAGAGCTGCAAAACTATTATAGAAAAGGCATTAGAAAAAGCTCTATAATTGGGGTTATTAGACACAACTACACCAGGGTTGGTTTTTTTTTTTCCATTCTGGGTACATGTCACAGTGATGTATGTCACTTTTGATCATGATAATAACAGTAAAATATCCGTGTTAAAGCCAAGTACATTAACTTCCATATTGGTGTAATTTACTGCATTATGAGTTCCCATCATTCAGGAGCCAGACAAAATGCTCTCCTTACAATGTCGATAACCATGCACACATTTTACAGGAAGAAGTGTTTCTTTAAATATCTATCATGTGTTAACGAATTCTTTTAACTTGCCATTACTCTTATCAGAAAAGACAGGAACAGGAGAACGGGGTAAGATATTCATACTGCTAACATACATCATGGGCTGGATTTGCCATTGCCCTGTGTCTGTCTCATGCACAGCTGCTTTTCCAGCTGAATGTATGAGAGATTAGTTTGCTATATGGGAAGGAGCAGAATGGACTGGACAGTAGCCATTATTTTTTAAATAATATGATACTGAAGGAAACATTAGGCATTACCCAGTTGTCAACAAAAATAGTAAAGACAAAGGATTCTAATGATTTACCAGTGTGGTTCAATAACAGGAAGGTGGAGAACCTGTCTCTCAAAGTTGAAGGGATGCTTACCTGGGTAGGTGCTTAGAGTTATAAATAGAACAAGCCAAACCTCTATCCTTTTCTGTCTGTTTTTCATTGCAGGAGCCAGATGACTGCAATGACCACAAACCTCGTTATTCGCAGGCTGTAACTAGAAATTGTAGTGGCATCAACAACACAAGTGCTAGGTGAGGCTTGGGCTCCCTGAGGAAGCAGGGAGGAGGCTGCTGATGGCTGAGCCTTTGGCTCCAGTCACTGAAGAGCTGCAGTCTATTCTCAGGCTGCCTCCCCAGGCACCTCTGCAGCCTGGGGCAAGTCACTCCTTCGACTGCTCTTTCCAAAAGGTGAACGCCTCCAGCTAAGGGCTGTGATTGTACAGGGACAAGCACAATGGAGCATCAAGGGACTGCAGCAAGAATCCTTCCTGCTTCAAGATAAACTGGTTCTGAGACAGTGTGGAGCTGTAAAGCAAACCAAACTACCCATACCAAGGGCAAAAGCATCCTTAGAGAATCTGCTTCAAAACTGCATGGAAGAGGACTTGATACCAGTGTGACCTCAAAAATGGGGTGGCCATTCAGAAGCTGAGCTAGAGCAAGTTCAAAAAGTCATAAGAAAATGGTCCTTCTTCCTGCAGTCCAGACCATACAATACAAAGCAATCACTCCCAGTTACTCTTAGCCAAGAGCCCCTGTCCATAACAGCAATAAGACATCACAGCTCCCTCCAGCCACTGTATTCCTGAGGGCCAAGGGGTCTGTAGGGCTCTAAATGCGAAGATAGTTCTGTTCACACTCAGTTTGGCTCATGAAATCAATCAGTTCACTTTCAGGATCAGGCACTGAGAAATGCAATCGGCTCCCCCAAGCTGCTCTTTCAAATTCCAAATTACAGAATAGCTTCAATGTTAAGAAAGAATTAAATTACTCCGGCACTTCTCCAAAACAAAACAATGCAGTGTGGCATTACTGAACACCATCCCACCCAAATGGAATTCAATACTTCATTCAAGCACAAACATTTTCCTTCCACATGTGCAGCTGATTAATTGAGGATTCAAGCATTTATGCCCTACTATGTGCTGGTCTGGGGTTTTAGGGGTTTTATCTCTTAACAGTAACTGCATTTGACCAACAGGACTCTTACCTACACACATACAAAAGGCATTAGCTGGTGCCTTGGAAGTGAGACAAGGCAAACTGGAGAATTCCCTCCTTCACCTCTGAGCCAGATGACCTCACACCTACTGAAGACTCTGCCTTTCTTTTGCTGTCCCTCACTGTGTGAGCCACACTCTGCTCTTCCCACTCTGTACAGCCTGGACAGTTCCCTCTCTAAACGGTTGGGAGGCCTCTGTGCTGGCTTTCCTGGTGTTACCCACCCTGGCACCCAGCCTATCCACAGATACCTGCCACCTTCCTGCCCTCTCCTGTTGCTTTCACAACGGCTTGTCTGCTGAGAAAATATTTACTTTGCATTTGAGAAAAGGTCGTTGATGGTTTAAACCACTCCCCCGGGACAACAGGAATGGAAGTCAGACTCTAAAAGAGAAGATCAGCCTGGAGTCTTTTTCCTCCTCCCTTGCTTCCTCCCACATCCCATTCAGATGGCATGAAAAGGCTGTCAGTGGCTCCAAGCCGAAAGAAAGGAGGACATATTTCATGTCCCTCATGAAATCCACCTCCATTGGTCCCTTGTTCAGCAGGAAACAGGGCTTGCCCTAATTAAAACCAAGGTGGGTAACAAAACAGAAACATTCATTTCCTGTAGCACCACAGGGCTGGCAGGAGCAGTTCCCTGTCCTCAGCATTATTTCTGAGGACAGTCCTCCAAGTAAACACATTGACTGGAGCAGGAACCAGATGCATTTGACTCTCTTTGCCTTTGAAATACGTTTTGTCAGGTGTGCTCCTTATCCTCAGCTGTAGAAGCAGAAACACGAGCACATCAGCTGCACCACAGTGCTGCACAGCAGGACATGTGGGACATGAAACAAATTTGGCAGCACAACACCCAGTCAAAGGAAGCAATGCACTTTCCTGTGCACAACACAGTGGTTTGTATCAATGTCAAGTTCACTTTTTACCAGGAACTTGGAGGTTCCTATGGGGTTTATGTACACAAAGAACAGAAGGGCATAAACACTTCATAATTTCAATGAAAAAAATCTCCCACTCAAATGAAAGGAAAAATAAAGTTAACAAGAAATACAACTATATACCAGAGTACACATTTGTCTGTTCAAAATACCCCTCAATACAATGACCAGCCACACAGAAAACCTGTGTCCTGCAAATGAAACCACTTGAGTAATACCAAGTCTAATTCAAAGGCCATTAAACAGAATGTGAACCTGGATGTTGGTTTCAGTAGCTTTTGACCTATCCACTCCAGCTCATGAAAAGTTTCACCATTCCTTTCATTGCATCTGTCCATTCAAAGCAGCAACAGCTGTTTAACACCAAGCAGTGGTTGGAAAGAGCAAACATATCAGGGAGGAAGGTAACTGAAAGAATATATGCTTGGGGAAAGATTAGGAGGAGAGAAGCAGAATTTTAGCAAGGATGAAGATTGCTGTTACATAGATCCCTCCTGGCTTTAATAACTTAGCTCCCATGCTGTAACAGCACAGATTCAGCTTGTGCAGCTCTTCTTGCCTCAGATCCAAAAGATGAGGTTTCACAAGATGGTTGGTTCAAACTAAGACCTCATTTCACTTCACTCTGGATCCTGTCCCCTGTTCCCCAAAGCAGAGCCTCCCTCTTCCCCCAGGCCAGCTGCAACATTGGTCTAATCCTCTGGGGAACTGCTCCACCTCTAAGAGACAGTAGCAAATAGGCTGTCAGGGAAATAAATCACAGTTTGTGGCTGAGTGTGAGCAATTTCACAGACAGGTAGGTGAGTAAACACATTGTTTGCTTTTTGCAAGGTAAAGCAGAGTCCTGCAGAAAGCACCAAACTTCTTCCATTCACTTCTGGAATCATCCATCCTCCCTGCTGCTCCCAGGGAGCTTTGCATGGGCACACACTTAAGGAAGGGATAGATAACAATCTGCACTTCAAAGACAAACAGAAAGAAACTGTAGCTGTCTTAGGATTTCCAATCACTTTGACACTTTCATGATCACCCAACATGACGTTGCTGGCAGGTCATATTCCCTGCCCAGTGCACATCAGTTCCTCTCTCCTTCCAAGAGGCTCCCAGTCACCAATTCCTTTCTGTAGAGCACTTACCAGCACCTTGGGGGACCACACCACTGCCTGGAAAAGCTCCCACCATGTTTTGTTTGCAGCCAGCTCAGTAGTACAGAAGAAGGATGAAAAGGTGGGGTCACTTTATCCCTCAGCCTGCAAGACACAATGGTCAGGGAGTGCAGAGAATGGGCACATGGGGAAGTTGCCATAATTAAAATACTGAGAAAACAGAGTTGCCACTACAATAATTTATTGCAAGGTAGAGCCCCCTTAGACAGTTGTCTCTGGGCAATAAGAGCACATGGATACAGGAAGGGAAGTACTTGGCCCTTGCTTTGCTTCAGTTCCCTAATCCAGCACAAATGCATTTGGGGATTTATGGGTTTTTGGAAGATTCCAGCAAAGCTCGGGGCCTGTTCCTTGGTTATTGTTTTCCCATCTGTTTCTCTTCATTTTATTCCATCACAGAGGCCCCATCGTGGGACACAAGAATGTGACCGGAACAATAGGCAGAACTTGCAGCCTCCAGGACTGCAGTGAGGGCAGAGCCTCCATGGTAGGATGGGAGCCAGCAGCTTCTATATTTAGCCCTTTCTTGCTCATTCCAGATCACATTCTAACCACGGACTCAAGAAGTCAGGAGGCTTTCACCAGACCACTGTCCCCAAGTACTGCACATCCAGCAGGGCCTCCTGAACATAAACCATTCATTTCCTTCTAATAAATGCCAACAGGAAGGCTTCCTGCTCCCCCCCTCCTTTCCAGATCCCTACTTTGACAGACTTATTTTCTTCATATAAGCAATCTAAACAAAACCATCTTCTCCTCTGCAAGGCTGGCGGCCTTGGAGCAGCCCCAGGACACCAGAGCTTGGACAGCATGGCACTGCCTGTCAGAGCAGGGCCCTGGGAAGAGCAGAAATGGGTGAGCTCTTTTTCCCCCATGTCTGAGCCTGTGTTAAACTCATCAATCCACAGAGACTTGCCCAAGCCCACACCCCAACACCTAATGGCAGGGCAGAGGGGGAACAACCGGGTCTGAGCACCCATCTGGCCTCGATCACCACCACAGCATGTGCATACACCTCTCAGACTCATCTGAGAGGGGCCTGCTGACTAAAAGCTCAGTATTATTGCAAAGTCAGCCCTTTCATGTCCCAAGACACCTCTCTAACCTTTTGAAGGCCCTGCAGGAAGCCCAGGTGACTGTAACACTGACCACAACGCCATTTAGCACTTACCTGAATTATATTATCATGTGAGGGGATCCCACAGAGCAAGAGGAAAACCTGTCCTGTTTCCAGAAACACTTATCTAAAAGCTGTGTCACTTGAAAAAAGCTTTGCTATAGACAAGCTTGGCTATATTTTTCGGCTACTTTCACAAGGGTTGTAGGTTAGGACAACTCTGCTCTTTGTTTCTCCAGTCCTACCAGAGTTCTATCAAAGGCTGCTGGTGCCCCAGTGAGAGGCTTGAGAACACAGGTGGCCTCCTGGGAACCTTGCTGCCATCCATATTACTCCTCCTGTTTACCAATGTGTTTTCACATCCTGCCTTTTCTCCTGTTGGCATTCCTACCTCTATCAGTTGCATATTCCTTCTAAAAGCACTGTAAGAGGTTGTATGAAGAAGAGAAGGCTGAAGCTGGATGGGATGCAAGAACAGAGTTGGGTTTCATTTTAATGAAAAGTCTGCCCCTGGAAAATTAATGGTACCTAGCAGTGCCCAAGCACAGATGGAGAAATTAATCTCCTGGTCATATCACAAACCATGCCACTAATTTACTTTGCAGCCTCAAACTTGTGGCAAGTTAAATTTCCCTACCTGAGGTATTTGCTTGTCAGGGCTGCTTTGAAGTAGAGGTGTCCAATGAGTGTTTGGAGAGGTCTGGACAAAACCAGCATAGTTAGGAGGCTGAGCAGTCTGTCTTTCTGCAGCTTAGGATCCACTGAACACTTTTGCACTGCCAGCACTGGCATGTCAGCTGCCTTCATCTACCACACAAATCCCCTTTCCTTTACCTCTTTTATATTCTGGAGCCTGGCTTCCCTCTGCTCGTGTGAGGAGGCAGTGCCCAGTCAGCTCCCTGAACAACTACCACATGCCAGCAAGCTGTAAATGAGCCCTGTGTGCCCAGCCAGTCTGAAAAAAGAGAACACTTTCCATCTGCTATTCCTGCAGGTCTTGAGATGTTATTTGTCCAGGGTAGACAAGAAAAAGGAACTGGAGTTTCCAGTGGAAGAAGCTGACAGAGAGAAGCACCAGCAGCACTCAAGGCTTTGCTTGGCCCACAAAAGCACTGAATAAAAAAACCCCATGCTGCTCCATTTTACAGTCAAAACTTTCCCTTACATCTTCCCCTTCCCTCACAGATGTACCTCCCTGGAACACATGAAATTAAGCTCAGACCCTTTGGAAGCTTTAGCTTTTAACCACAAAGGCTGTGAGTTTTTACCACCTCAAAACCAGAGTTGTGCTTAGGCAGAGGGCCTGAAGAGCAAGAGAGGCTACTGCCATGGAGAGAACAGATCCAGCCAAGGAAACACAAGGAGAGACCTGAGGCACACACAGGTAACAGAGAGTTTCCAGGAGGTCACACAGCAGTTCAGGGTAGGACTGGAAAATGACATGAAACTTTGATACATCCTACACCACAAGGATGCTTTTCCAGAATATCAAACATTGAACTTACACCACCTTTCTCAGAGCAGGGGCCGTGCACAACCCATTAACTGGAACCAGACTATTTTTACATGCTTCCTTCCCTGTGTGACTGAAACACCCTGAAGTGTTGTCCTGCATTCATAACAGGCCTTTACCAGTCTCATATCAACTTTTAATTCTCAGAGTTCCTCCTCTCTCCTCATCCTGTCTTCCTCCCATCCATTTAGAAGAAATAGGAATAACAAAATTGTTCTCCTTGAAGTCAGATGTAGTGTATCGCCCTGCAGACACAAGCATATACCTCCTTTCAGGGAGCCACAGAATAATTGTGATCCTTTCTGGATGCCAAAGAGAGAGTCTGGATCCTCAGCCCTGCTGTTTCACCAGCCTCAGACATGCCAAGGAAATCACTTCTTTCCCAAAAGCATAGCTGGGTAGCAAGGCCCAAGTGGCACAGCCACTCTCCAGCTAGGTGGGAGGCACAAGAGGATAAAGACAAGGATGCAGGAGGGCAGGAGGTGGCTTAGCAGAGCCTCACAGAGCATAGAGAATAACAAGCAAATGTATAATACCAGAAGCTTTAACTGAGTAGAGATTATAACTTTACAGATAAGTGCAATCAATGCATATGCACAAACATTTGGGGTCAACAGTGCAATTCCATCCCCAGCTGAATGATCCACTGGGTACACATGTTCAAATGTGCACAACACTCACTGCTCAACTAAAACTCCGTTCCCATAAAGCCACACAGACTCGCTTGGACAGAGGCCAAGCAGTTAAATAAAAAAGTCAATCCAGAGTGAGAACTCTTCAGAGACATTCCAGCATCTGGAAAGAGGAGGGGGTCTTACTCTGAGAACTCTTGAAGAGCCTGACCTTCTGTGGTTAAATACGTGCCTCATCCAGTGTTAATTCCTGGGGAAGAGCATCACATCATTCCCACTGCCTTGTGCAGCAGGAGCTGCAGTGAGCAAATGGGCCTGATTCTGCTCCTCTCTCCAGACAAGAGCATACAGCCAGAGCCCAGGATGGGATGGCAGCTGGCCATTCAGTATTTGCTTTTTAGTGAGGCCAGACTCACAGTATTGCTGGTGACAAACAAAAGCCATAAAGCCATTGCTGTCAGAGTGAGGTTCTTCACTTCCTTTTATTATATCCTCACCCATGGCATGTAAATAAAGCTGCAGTCAGCTTCCTCCACACACTGGGGCACTGAAGATTGTACAGAGCATCAGGAGGGAGCACAGCCAAGGCTGAGGGCACTACCTCCTTCCACCATTCCATGAAGGGACTGGTCACTCTCAACAGCAGGGGAAAAAAAAAAAAATAATAATAAAAAAAACACAACCACACCACTTAGAGGGGAAAAAAAAAAAAAATCATGAGACCCTTCTCTCAACAGGCCTTTGATATGTGAGCTGGTCTAGGACAGCAGTGATCAGAAGAAATTAAGTTGGATGTAGGACTTGGCTGCTTCAGAGACCTGCCCCAGGAGGCTGTGTCCTGGTAAAAAACAGCATTGGAGATAGCTGTATAAAGGCTCTGTATTTCAGTGACATGAGGTCTTTCTCCTGGTGGGCTTCCAAGAGCTCAGCTAGGTAGAGGGACTACTCATACACATGCAATTGCAAGAGAGTGACCTTGGAGAGATACAGCCCAGGAGATACTAACACATTCACTGGAGCTCTCATCCCATTCCCCTCCTGCCAAGGGACACAGGCAACATGGAAGAGTACAGAAAGTCTCACTTGGCAGAATTTAACCAACATCAGAGCTCTGAACCCTAGTCTTTCACTCAAGGCTGGCCTGAGCAAGTTTTTGTACCTTCAATCCCTCTTTGCCATGGCAAACTAGAAAGAAAACCACCTTTCTATAGGTGAGAGAAAAGGCCAAGGCCCACTGCCTTAAAGCTCAGCACACATCATCATCAGTCAGCATCCCTCGAGAGGGGCCCCAGAGGCAGCTCAGCCTAAGGAGGCATCATCCCAGTAGAAAATTCCAGGGAAAGAGGATGAGAAAAGACAACTCTCATCCTTGTAGGACAGCATACAGCTAGACACAGACAGCCAATGGACCAAGTGTTATTCAGCACAAACAAAAAAAGCTCTTTCCAGCCTCTGCCTCAGCTGCTCAGCTGTATTCCAACCCTTGGACCCTGAAAACCCTTCTAAAAAAAAGAAATGGAGGACATAATTTCATCTGCTCCCTTCTATCACTCTCCTGTTCCAACATCTTAGCCCACCCATCCCCACTCGCCAGAAAGCTGTTTGTCTCCTTCACAGGGTCACCTCCCTGCAGAAGATGAACCTCTCATCTGGACACCAAGTTTCTTGGATGTTATCTGACCAGGATGGGGAAGGAGGAAAGAAAGGTCTTCCTCCAGAAGTCAGAGATGGAATTGGTTGAAACAGCTCCAATCAATTGGGCTGCAGTATCTGAGATGGTATTTTGATTCCAGCCCTACAGCAAGAGACAGCACAAGGCCAGGCAAGGGCAGATTACATGATCCCTCAAAGCCGCCTTTCACTACAGCACAACATGTCCTCTGTGCTGTTAGAGGGCTTTTTTGGACTGAATGAAATAACACTCCACAGCTCTTGATTCCTACCTCAGGGCAGCAACAGCATCTCTCCTGCCCATCTTTCTCCAGGGAGGAGATTAAATAGCAGAGATGAATCAAAATGCAGTCAATCAGGCCAGGCAATCTGCCAAAGCAGGAAAAAGGAAGGGAGGGAGCAGAAAAGGTACCTCCATAGTGAAGTGACCTGTTTAAATGCTGCTGCTGAACACCAGGCTGCTGGATCTCTCTAAGGTTCCAAGAGACAGGAAGAGAAAACAGAAGTGGGAACTTTTCTCCTATCCTGGAGAATGGGGACAAGCACACAACACTTCTCAAGCATCAGCTACACTCAAGGAAAGGGGCAGACTCAGCTGGAGGAGCTGAAGACACAGTACAAGGCTAGTCCAGCCTGGGTCTGCCAACTCAGGCCTAGAGAGGAGAAGGAGGTTCAAATGTGCATTACTTCAGGAACTAAGGAAAATGCACCCCTCAGCTCAAGGGATTGCACAGCTCTAAGGGGCTCCAGCAAGTCCCAGCCCACAAGACCCTCTCCGAGCAGAGGTACAAAGGTCAGGCCTCCAGACCCTCCTGGGCCTTGATGGGTGTCTGCACACAGGGCATTTCCACTTTCCAGCAGCAGTAACATAGCTACAGCCAGCTCATTTGGCCACAAAAGCACAAGCTGCTGGAATTGGAAGTAGGGAAGTTGCTTCAGTGGCTCTCTGTATTTTACCCAGATTAGGCAAAAGATAGCTGGAATATGAGAACAATACACATTCTGCTACCACATCAGAGTCCTGCTCTGAACAGAGCTCTGCTGTGCCACAGTGCTTTGCACAGACACACAGAGAAGGCTTTCCTCTTCCAATAGCATCTGCCTGCACTGGGCATCTGGGTAACCTGCAAGCCACAGCAACCACTTGGCAGGAAGAAACTGCCAGCACTGCACGAGCAGGGTGAGTTCAGAAAGCCCTGGAAAGTCTTGTCAAGAGGGCCTGAAACCCTGACAACCACCACCTCAGAAATCCTGTGCCATCGGGGTGCGAGGCCAGGGAGCACAAGTCAGAGTTCTCAGAAACAGATTGCTCACATATCACCCACATCTTCAAGTCAGGCAGCAGCAGGTAAACCACAGCAGGAGGGGAGATGGAAAAGCAAAGCAGAGAAGCACCAGAAACTCTGAGAGAAGGATAGAAAAACCACACCAAGAATGAAGAAACAAGCTGTGGTCTCTGAAAGACGTACTTGCACTCACACACAGGCACAGTTTCTTGGACTGTTTATCAAGTTCAGGAAGGAAGAGGGATCAGTCTGCCAGAAAGATCAGAGATGCTGGGGCTGTCATATGATGCTCCCTCTAAGAAACAAAACCCACAGAGTGTGCATACACAGACAGAGAGGAAGCTACAAGGAAAGCCTTGAAAACAGCAGCGGAAACCCTAACCCCACCCCAGAAGTCCTACCTTTTAACTAACCCTCCTCCCAAAAGCTGAAGAAAAGCGCAGCCAAACTTGCATATTTTTTTGTACTCTCCTGTCCCCTCCTGCCCTTTCAATATAGCAAACAATTGGACAAATAATTCCTTAGCCTGGTTATGTCAAGGACAGGAGGCTCTGCCCAGTCCCAAGTCTCTGCTAAGGGTGCTCAGCTGCATTTGGAAAAAACACTTGCTATGCAGGAGCACAGACATGCCAAATAATCCTTCCTTGTTCCCAGGAGCTTTGAGTCCAGCTTGTATAAAAATCAGTAGAGTCAATAAAGCTACTGGCCGTGGACCCAGCTAGAAATGAAAGATTTGGCCAGCAAAATGATTGTACCCTGGCAAGAGAGTTTGCCTCCTACCCTGTCAGTAAAGCCCTGTGCAAACTCCTCATACAACCCTGCTCCATTTACAACCACTGCAGAGCACAGGAAGAAAACCCTCAGTGGGTGAAGAGGACACTGGCATGGCTGAGACTTCCATGCTTGCAAAGGCAAGGACACCCAGGCAGGGGGGCCAGAGTGGGAAACACATCACAGGAGCCATGCAGCATCAGATGGTCTCCTGCTCCGGTTTTCAGCCGCTCACACATGAAGCCCAGATGGTTTCCAGAGTGAGGGAGAAGGGTGTGCTGCTTACACAAGCAATTCCATATTTCAGTAAATATCATATGCCATCCAGACATTCTGGACTGGATCCAATTTCCATTAGGCTTTGCTCAACTGGGGACCTGGCTCATCCAGCAGACAGCAAACTCCATTCGTTCTAATGCACGTCTAAGGCAGATCTGTTTCAGGCAGACACACATTTTTACCAGATGATCCTTGTTACACCTGGCATGAAGAGAGGATTTCCAATGTTCGGTCAATCAACCTCTGCTTTCAGCCTCAGCTCAGACAGAAGTGAGTTAACTCTTCTTCACCAGCTCGGTGTAGGAATGTGCAGGCTGCAGCAACCTGCACCTCCCACTTGCCTCTCTGGGGATCCTCAGAGTCTCTCAGGTTCCTTTGGGTGCTTCACCTCAATTGGGTACTTGCAATGCTAGGAAATACCTACTCTATTTGCTTGGTAACTATCACAAAAGACAGAGACAGCTGGCAGTGCCTGGAGATGAGGTGTGAAAGTCTCTTTGTAATGTCAGAGAGAAAAGAATATTTTGAGTTCTTTCCTTAGGTCCTTTTCAAATTACAACTATTAAACTTGTCTCTAAGCTACTGGGGAAGAGCAGAAGTAGGAAGTATTTCAGCAACCCCCTCTTTAACATGCTAAGTTTAAGGAAATGAGGACATTCTCCAGTGTATGCATAATCCCAGGCACAGACTTGTCCTTGATACAAAACTCCAAACACAATTTTAAAAGATAGTCTCCCCAGTCCTGATTACTGCTTTACTTCACTAGGATGATGCAGATCTCTGGATACAACCTCTGTCTAGCAGCCTATCTGGCTTCAGGATTCTCTATTAGCCAAGGAAACAAGGTCTCATCCAAGGCATTCTCACAAACACTCACCTTTTCAGGACACAGCACTCCAAAGACATGCAACCCTCAACCTGCCAATGAGCAATAGTAACCATGAAAGAAGGGCAATAGTGGGAATCCACAAAACAAGGCAGGAATTATTCCCCAAAAGAACCAACATATATTTTCTCTGACCAGAACTTCATTGCCTACTTCTCTTTCAGAAAGCACAGCACATACTCCATGCAGCTTTAAAAATCAACTTCCGTTTAAAAATCAAGCAGAACTCTTGAACAGCAGAACAAGTTTGGCAGGGGGACTGTAGATGTCTGGCTCACTGGCAAGGATGACAAAAGCAGGGCTCTCCTCCTACAACCCATACGCATGAGACACACCAGAATGGACAGCACCTCTGTAGAAGCCAAACCAGAGACCTGACACTTTTTTTGGTGTTTCTTTTGGGCAGTGAAGCCAAAAAACACACACACTCTTGAGCCAGGATGGCGTGGGTTTAATGGGAAAAACAGCAAGTAAGTTTTGTTCCACTCAGGCTCTGAGTTCAGTTGGGGTTTGCCAGCATTAACACACTGGTCGTCACACTTGAGCTGCAGTGGCTGCACAGCCACGTCCTCCCCGTACACACCAAGGGCCAAAGCAGGAGGTGGGTATTGATAAATGCCTTGATAAATAATAGCAAGTGGCAACTCTGAAGCTGTTCTTGCCCTCTTAAGGGGCAAGAGCCACTCCAGCTCATTTCTTTGCTCTTCTGTGGCTTCCCAGCCTTCCTCTCCCCAGGCCTCCCAGACCCTGTGTACTGGATAACCATTGCCTTCTCCCCGGTGTTGGCATCCAAGCTCCCAAACAAAAAGAGATGTTCAGAGCAAAGCCTCAAATAAGCTTTTCTCTCTGGGACAAAGGATTTTATTTAAAATACCCAAACCAGATATCTAATATATAAAGCAGTTCTCAGAGTTCCAGGCATGTTAAGCCCAGCCCAGGAGCATGGGCATCTGTGAACCCTGGTTTCAGCTGTTAAACTGCTTTTAATATATGACCATCCTTACAACAAAGAGGAACGAACCAAAAAAGACCTTTTAAAACAGCCCAGCTGGTGACATAGTCCTCAAAAACTCTGACAAGTTGTAACTGTTTTAAAACACATATACTAGCATGGTACAGGGCACCTCTCTAGTTATTTCCATGGCTTCCTTAGCACTCTGAAAGATGGTGCTGGCCTTGTTCAGACACTTTGCTAAGTCCTTTTGCAAGCTCTGAGTGTCTGTGTGTGTCTCCCATGACTACTCCTTCTGTGGGACTCATGCTGTAAATCTCGGTATTGCTACAGCAATTTCCCAGTCTAATCACATGCCTTGTTGCATTACCACAGCAGTGATAGCTGGTTGAACCACACACCACATCCTTGCAATTGTTTCTGTTACTCACAATTGACTTATTTATTAAATTTAAGCTTGCCAAGCCTTCCCAGGAGATGAGCAAGAACCCTGTCACCCCTCCTTGCTGTTGATCAGAGTGGCAGAAGGCAGGTAAGTAGTCTGCAAGTCTGAGCTGTGAAACAGTCCCAGCAATTTTTTAAGTTCTTGCTTTCTCCAGCAGCCAAGCTCCCTTGCATTTACACACCCGAGCTTGAGTCCTGGGAAGCAAAACCTTGAATTGCAACAGAAATCAGAAGGGAAAGTAGATGCAAACGAACACAGAATTAATTTGGGATTTTAGAGCAGACAAGTATTTCCACAGACTTGCTTGTGGCATGGCACCAGGTGCAGTGCCCACACCAACCTTTACTTGCAGATGTACCTAAGAGCCATCCATAACAGCAAAGTGAGGTCCCTCTGGATGCAAGGAACTCCTCTTGTGGGGGATTTCCTAGGCTTGGAACAAATAGCCTGATAGCTCCTGGCTGCTTCAGAGGCCCAACCTACCATCTTGTGCCTGACAAACCCTCCTCTGACAAAAGACTTTGACTCCTTGCTTTCAAAGGGGAACAAACAGAAGGCAAGTTCAGACAAGGCTCATGGCTGCTTGCCCAGCCAGGCCTCAGCTAGTCCTTCATAGTAAATATTTGTTCTTAATTACACTGCCGTTTGCCCCGGGAGCTTGCCTGCAATCTGTAGGAGGGAGGGGGATTATGTTGTTGATAGGTAAATAATAGCTCTTTCACCCAGAGAACCCAGTGCATTTTCCAGAGATGAAAGCCTCCTGAATGTTTTCCTCATAGGTTAGGGTAAGGATTTTAAATCTTTGTCCCACTCAAGAACATGCCAAAAACTCCCACATTTGGTTCAGAGAGAGTGAGCTTGGAGCTCCACTGTGACAGCTCCCTTTCCAGCCTTGCTGCGAGCTGCAGTGAAGTGGGAGAGGCTGAGCTCTGGCAGCGTGGGTTAGACAGGGTTTGGTCAGCCACTGGAATGTGACTGGAGGACAGTCTGCTGCTGACGAGCAGCACCCAGCACATGCTGCTCTCCATGTTCTGTCATGTCTGCTCATCACCCTGAAGCCAGGAATGAACTCCATCCCCTCCTGGTCCCCAGGTTCTGCTTCTGCCCAGCACACAGCCATGCTGCTTCCTGCCCAGCTCCTGTCTGGAGAGCTCCCGGGGAAGGGCGAGGCACTGTCCAAGCGCAGAGCAAGCATGTGAAGCAATCCCACAGAGGACATGTGGAAAGCAGCCAGTTCTCACTTTCCACAAAAGCCAGCAAGTGTGAGTTTTGATCTTCCGGCACTCAGCCTTCAAAACATCAAAATTACAAATATTTATCAGCAGGACTAAGGGAAATGTAAGCGAGACAGCAGACCTCTGCTCTGTCTGAGGAGGAAGCGAGAAGTGACTTCCTCCCACCCACCATGAGAAAACCTCTCTGACCTCTGGGAGGCAAGCAGTGGAAGTATTCCCCTTCTCCCCAAGCCACCAAGCTAATGTCACTGCCAAAGCATCCAGAAGCTCAGAGTCAAGCTAACTTCAACCACACATTATCCATTTCTTCCATACAGAGGAAAACTAAACAAAAACAGCAACGAGAAAACCACCACAGGTAATCAAAACTGGTATCTAACCATGCTACAGCTCCTGCATTCCTAATCCCTTCCCAGTTCCCGAGTCCACCACAGAGGATAAATGCCTGTGAACACCAGAAATGAAAGGGGCCTTCAAAGGCTCTGAACTTTTAGGGGAGAGCCAGACACGCAGAAGTCTGACATTATAATATTTAAAAATGTAAGATAAACTTCACTCCTTCCCTCCCACATTCAGCCCATCATTCACAACAGAGTTTTTGCAAGTCCCAGCCAGGCAGGAGCAGTTACAGGGCTGATACTGCACTTCTCATGCTCAGAAAATCAACACAAACCCTCCAGCACCACCTCTGCTCTCTCGTCCTCCTTGTCTTATCGTGTACAAGCAGATTTGCCAGGCTTGGATTTGTTCCTCCTTTTAAACATCATCCAGGTCTTTTCTTTTTCTTTGTTCTAAACTCTGCTTAAAAGAAAAAAATATTGTCATTCTCTGCTCCCAGCTGTAAAGGGCTGACCTGAAATCTGTTGCCAGCATGCAATAAATATTTGTACAGTTCCACTGTAACTTCATTCATCTCTCTCTACTGCAAAACTTGAATCATTTAGCATTTTCCTCCTCTTACTCAAGGGCTTCAAGTTCCTAGACAGAAATTAATGAAGCTGTTAACATCCCCGTACTGAGCTGGAGTTTTTCAGTTTGACCTATGTATGAAATCATCTGTGATGAGAACAGCAGAAAAGAGATTTTCTCTATGCATCCTCCCCTCTACAGGAATACCCCCACAGCTGGGGCACAGCCAGTCCCAGGCCTCACACCTGGACTTTTACACAAGCCCCAACATCATGAGAGTTCAGACAAATGGTTCATTGGATTATGCCCAGTAAAGGCCAGCACTGGAGCTACGGGACCAGAAATGTAACTGGTGTCAAATCTTCCCTCTGGTATGTTGCTGTGTCCTACCCACCGGAATCTCTTTATTACATCCTTCAGATGTTGACTTTGCTTCCTGCCACTAAATTCGTCAGACACACTTCCTTGCTATTATCATAGTTACAAGGTACATGGTCAGAGGTAGATTTTATAGTGTGCCTAAACAAGGAGTTAAACGTATAAATCTGTGTAAGTAGCACATTACATTTAGAACAAGTGAGCAAGGAGGGAAGTCTTGAAAGGCCACTTTCAAACAATCCTTGTTTATCCTTGACTGAGGCCAAACCTTTAACACAAGTCTGCTAACAAGCCCTAAATCACCTGTAGCCCTAAAAGCAAAAGGCACCGAAAACCCAAAAGCACTGGTAGGTCTGTGTTTATTGCCAAGAGTTCCACTCCAAAGCTTTCCAAAACTAAATCACCAGCTTACAACCTTGTAAAAGGTGAAAAAATCTTTGATTTGGGGTTAATATGTATTCCTGCTTTTGAAAGGGGAGTGGAGGCTGCCAGGGACCATAAATATGTTTACATACAAAGGGTTGAATCCTAAAGAAAAAAATCCAACAAAACGAATTACTTTCAGTTTAATGTTTTGGGTTTTTTTCCTTTTCTGATGCAGGACAAACCACTTTTAAATGCTAGCAGCAAGGAGGAAGGGTGTTCCTCCTAACCCTGCTCTCTAACACAGGTGCAGAGTACTGCTGGGGAAGCAGAGAACAGGGTTGAGCAGATCTGTCATTAAAACCTGTAAGCCTGAAAAGAACTATCAGGCAACAACAGCTATTGGTGCCTGCTGGAGCAAACTCATCTTGAGACCAAAGCAAAAAGCCCAGGCTCTTGATCCCTACAAGTCCCTTGAAATAATGAGAGGAAGGATGCACATATATTTAAGTTAGTTCATTCAGAGTCTAGGTGCACACCCCCTTACCTTCAGCCATACAGAGCATAAATATTCACCAGGGAATGGAGCAGGGCAGGGGAGACCAGAAGAAACACTGCACATCTTGTGAGTCACACCAAGCCATAACAGAGGATTCATTAACTGGATTCAGGTGATCCTATTAGCTTTGCAATTGCTGCACATCAGGCTGCAGAGTAATTAGGGCTGCAATTCAGAAAGATTTACCAGAACATTTTTTATTAAAACACAGTGGTTGTTAATCAGCCTGACTAAAGCCTTCAGAGCCATTAGCCTGCTACACAGAAGTCATAATTACTTCATCCACTAGAGATGAAGGCATCAAAGAAATTGCCTGGGATCATCTGCAGGTTTAGAGGACCAAAGGAAGACTGAGGAATTTAATGGGACATCTCCCTTTGGCATCACCACAGGTTTTTGATCAAGTTTCCAAGTGGAGCATTTGAGAAGCCATCAGAGAATATAAGAACGTCAAGCCTACACAGGAAGGATTTGCCTTTGGAAGTATGCCAAGGCAACACCCAGATGTATTAGTTGACTCAGAGTTAGTGTATAAGTCCTAATTGCTGCCTAAAAGTTTAGTGGTCCACCTGAATTACATGATCTCTATCTGCTGAGGATGTTTGGCCACCCTGCAGCATCTCAGAGAAGCAGGGCCTGCATTTCCTGTTCTGGAGGCAGAGCATTTTTCAGTGCAGACAGACTCAACCACTCCAGAGAGGGGTAAAGGCCATCTCCTGCCAGAGCAGTGAAGCACCAACAATGGAGTTCCTGGGTTTCTCAGTGTAGAGCTAGCCATGGAATATCAGGATACATTCCAGCTCCAGTCCCTGACCTCACTCCTACCAGGTTAAGGCAAGTTTGAGTCAGGTGACAGACAACTGGCCTCAACTCTGGCCACAGGACTGAGAAAGAACAAAGCATTTGGGCACCTGCTGCCTTGCCCTCTCTGCTTCCCAGACACTACACACACACCACTTCATGAGAGCAGAGGGCAGAGGCACCAACACAGGCCACAGAAGAAATTATTTCCCTCTCCACTCTTTCAGACCAGACTTGGTAAATGTAGCACAGGGGCTCTGTGAGTCAGGCTGACCCTCCTCTGCCACCAGCACTGCACATCCCCTTTCCTAGCCCACTTTGCTCAGAGATTTACTACCAGTACAGAGAACATCCTTTCCCAGTTTCACCCCCACCACAGGAGCTGGCAGACACACTCCTGCTGGGAGGGAGCCAGCAAGCTCCACTGCCCAGCTGATAGACCATGAGACCACACTGTGATAGCTCCTTTGCAGGGAACCCTGCCAGACCCTCCAACACCAACACACTCACCCATATTAAGCAATACAGTTTATCAACAGTCTAAAGGGAAGCTCAGAAAGGAGAACATGACAAAAAAGCAAGTGGAAATACATGTGCACACACAGGCTGTGAGGACACGGAACTAACACTGGGGCAATGACAAGTAGCCAGCCCTAACCACAGGCTCTGGGAGGGGGGAGATCTACCAGGCACCTTCAGAAGAGATACTTTGACTTATATGCTCTGCAGAGCCAAGAGTTTGATGGATTCTGCTTCGCCCAGGGTTTCTGAATAATTACCCCAGTGCCCAGCCCCGGCTTGTGCCAGTGGGAATAGTTCAGTGGACCTCTGACAGCGTCTCCCTGCTCAGACACACAGCACAGAAAGCATAAAGGAGTTTCTAACCTGTGCAGGCTTTACTTCTGCAGATGACTATTCCATTTTAATAGGTATGCTAAATTAATATGTTAAATATCTTACTGTTCCAAGGGGAGAAGGTAGGGGAGGTGTTGCTATCTTCCCCTCCTTTGAGCACTTCAAACACTTTTGCACATCCACCCTACAGGGAAGCCTGTACACTGTCCAAATCTGGGGTAGGCTTTGCATCATTAGCCATGTACAACACCTAGCACAGGATTAATGATGTAATGCAAATAATTAAACATAAAATCATGGTTGGCAGCTGATAGAAGAAGGGAGTTGGTTGGAACAGCTCATAGTGACAGTTTGTTCTTCCTTTGCCCTAATTCAAGTTGCAGAGAGGAAAAGTGCTGTCCTGCCTGGCTGGGTCCCAGTGCAGCAGAGACAAGGACCCCTTCGAACTTCCAGACCAAAGAAATTCCTTAATGACTGTCTGACCAACTGCAGAGGATAATTGCCTGGCTCTGATCTGCTGGCATCCTGCTGGAAGGGGTTAAAAAAATAAAAATAAAAATAAAAAAAAGATGCTCCAAGGACTTTTCAAGTCTTTTCCAAATAAAGAAAAAAAGAAAAAATATCTGATCTCCATAAACCATCAATACTGAGCTTAACTGAACTTTCTGCTCCTTTGCAGCTGGACAGTAAACCTAGGTGTACAACTTGTAGCCAAATGCTCATCAAATCATTGAGCTCCTTTGTCAGTTAACAAATAAGCCACAAACACACTTCATTTTTGATGACTCTACTCATTGTGTTCAATTACTCAGTTTAAATATATTTCAGCTAATGGATAATTCAACAATTTTTGGTTGCCATGATGACTTCCCAACATAAGATCACATAAATCACATATTAAATTTGGAGTCCAAGAGGAGACAGCCTTAAGGGACTTGCTTTTTAGACACTCTTTTTGGGCTATCTAACCACTGGTTTGAGGGACCCTTCCATAGTCACTTTTTAAAATCTAGGCCAGAATTCTCTTTTATTTTAAAATTGAAAGTTGTGCAAAGGTTTTCAAATTACAGACTCATCCCAGTGACACTGCTGAGAATTATTAACATTCCCATGAAGCTCTTAAATTTAAAGTGGTGCATACACAGCCGGAAGCCCTCCGAGCTTTTTTCCTTTGAACCCTCCTGAGTTGTTTTTTCCCTGAAGGCTTCATTGAGATTTACTGGACATAAATAAATAAGTTAAACATTTCCTTTTCTAGAACATCACATCAATTGATACTTGACTCACAGACCTTCCAGGCCTAGAAGGTTTTGCACTCTTAAGGGATTATGTCTCCAAAATGAAGCTGCTTTTGGTATGTTCTCCTGTTTATGCTTTCATCATTTTGTAGTTGTAGTTCGCTTTTTTTGTTTCCATGCACAGCAAGAAGCAATTTCAATTAATATATTACAGATCCCTGTAAATTTTCTCGGCTTGAGGAAGGTGAACAGGATGTTAATAGGGGAGAAGAAGAATTAAAAAAAAAAAAAAAAAAAAACCAAAAAACATTTACATATAGGAATAAAGAAAACCTAANAAAAAAACCAGAATGAGGGTTATAAAGATGAAAAGTAAACAGGCTAAGCAGCTTCTTAAAAATCCTTTACACAAAAGACATCTGTCTTTCAGCAGGCACAGGGGAAGCAGTGAGATGAAAAAGCAAAAGGGGATATACTGATACCAAACAGCAACCCAAGACTTTGTGAAAAGCCATTGGCTTTTATCAGAAAGGCACGCCAACAGCAGAACCACCCATTCCTCTCTGTCCATGTCTGCAGGAAACATGATAAAAAGCTTCATCAAAATATAAATAAGGAGTCAGGACTTGCCAGCTTGTTATTTTTTTCTGACAGCTGTGCTGCAGGGGTGCTGCCTGGGCTCATGCCCCTGCTGACTGAGGCACTAGACATAGTGGGGGGCAAAGATGGTGCCCACCCTAAAATGGCTCTCACTGCTTATTCTGGAGCTACACACCTGATGTCTTGTTTAGAGCCAGGAAGAAGACAGACAGACCAGAGGCAGGATGTGCTCTCCATTCAAAGCTTTGCTCTGCTCACCAGGAGCATCTGAATGCAGGCAATTGAAAGTGGTTCTCTGTTTTTTGGTGTTGTTTGTTGATCTGTATTCTTGTCTGCAGTCTCTGCCAATGGAGCACACAGCAAAACTCCCCACTTTTCCCACTCTACTCTTCCAAACAGCAGTTCACCCAAGCCCCAAGGCCTCCACTTTCAGGAAACTGATTACTTCTACCAAAGCTGCCTTACTAGCAAGTTTAGTGAATGAAGAATGCCCTAAGGAGAAAGGAGACAAGTGAGAGTTTGGCACAGAGCATCCACCCCACCCTGCTCACTGAACACCTGTCCCTCCCAGTGCTGTGAAGAGCATTTACCAGGGCTGCCCCAGAGCTGGACCTCGAAGTCAGCCTGTCCTCAAACCCCACCCCCAGATCCTCCCGTGTGCTCCCCACCTCCCTCTGGCCAAGCCTTCTCTTCTTCAGGGCTTTCCACAGGTAAAAGGATGTCTGCATTTCTCCAGGGAACACCTTTCCATGCGAGTATCAGGATTCCAGCAGTTAGGTACTCTGGCCTGACACCTTACTCCTATGCTCAGAGAAGGCCTTGGAGAAGAAGGCTGACCATGAGGTCATGGTTTGTTCAAAGCTCAGAGCTCAATCTTTCTGCTGGGGGCTTGGTCCAGTGTCTGTTCACAGCCAGTGCAGGACATCCCTTTCCATCTGTCCCCTGCCTGGCTGAGCACCCTGTAGCTGGTATGTTCCTTCCACAGCCAGCAGCACAGGGACTCCCCTTCCTGCAGCAGACCAGATCCCAACAGCACACACAAAACACAAATTCTTGAATCTTCTTCCTTCAGCAAGCGTCAACTCTCGCTTCAGTTCTTCCACCTTCCTGAAATCCAGTGCAATGCCAGGTGACTCAGGGCTCTGCAGGAATGTTGATCCCTTCAGCCTCACAGCTCCTCACTGCAGGCTATCACCTGTAAGGGGAGAAATACCACACAGCAGCACATGGTCAGCAAAGCATCAACGTTCCAACAACCACACTGCAGAAGGATTGAGGAAGAAAACCAACAGCAAGGGCAGGCTTTGAGCTGTGAGAAGGAGTGGAGCACCTGACAAGGGCTGACAGCAAGAAGCAGTGAACTTAGTGACCAGGCATAGCATTTCAGCAGTGACCATGGAGAGTCACAGTCCATGTTTCCAGACTTGACTGGCGACCAGGCAGTATTAAAGCACCATTTATATAATTGCAAGGTTAATAGACGTTACAAGCACGTTACCAGATGTCATGACTTGCTGGAAGCACATCCCAGAAGATAGCAGAAGCAATTATACTCTGCTCACTATCCAGCTGTATCAACCACCTGTAGGCACTACTTAGCAACCCTTTATGAAAGGAAACAGCACAAAGATGATCTGCTGTGCCCACATCACTGTGTATGTCCTCTGAGCCAGCCCTGCTCCCTGAGAGAGTTTTTCTTAAACATAACCCATTAAAAAGAAAATCAAACCAGCCATCAGAATCAAACTATGTACTCTCTGTAATGAAGTAGAATCCTTGGGTGACATAACCTGTCATGGTGGAGAGAAAACAACAGAGCCAATGACCTGGGGAAGGACTGGGATTTCACATGGCATAACATGGTTGTTCTACTGACTTTCAGGCAAAAATCAATTATTCTCGGAGGGCCAGAAACAATAGGAAGTGGGAAATTAGGATACAGGTAGCATATAAATGCTAAAAAGGCTTGTCCCTACTCATTCAGGAAGCATGGGACGGGGAACTACTGTATCACTTGTCTTAGGCCAAGCTTTGCAAGATCTGTACAAGCTGAACTGCCCAAAAGGGGCTAGAAGTTTCTAGGAAGCAGCAGAGGTTTGTACATCACTGTAGCTTCACAAACCTGGTCCAAGGCAAGGCCTGTAAAGCTTCTGAGGGAAGAAGCAGTGATCAGCCCAGGGCTGGGCAACAAATAAAACACCATCACCACACACCTGTGAGCAGGACACCGAGAGTGAAAAGCCAAACAAGCCCAAACCCGCAAGGGCATGACGGCATTTTTCAAGAACTTGCAACACCACCTTCAGGGTGGGGATGAGCAACCAGTGTCCACACCTTGTTGCATTGTAGTAATTCACATGGGATCATGCTGGAACACCTGCTGTACATGAATATGCAGTTAGGGACCCTCAGACCTCCCACAAAGGCAATTCACTTCTCACAAACAGGCAGCGGCTCTCACTGTGCTTGTGAACAAAACACACAGAGGCATCACAGGCTCTGTGCAGGACAGGCAGGAGGCAGCTCTTCAGTTTAACAGGTTGTCTAAAAAGGTTCTTAAAAGCAGCTGTCTGTAGAGAACTCCCTACCACAAACAGCTTCTGCACACTCCACCCAGCCCACATGGAAGGTGAGCATGAGGTACAAGCCATGCCTCTGACTGGTCAACGCTCCAGCTACAGGTCCAGGTAGGGGAAACACCCCACCCACCCCAACAACCCACTTACACTAGAAGAAATGGTCTGTAGGTTTCTACATTTTCAACAATGCCATGCAACTTTAAATGCTCAATGGGTATGTTAGTATGTGTGCTTCAAGAAGAAAATCACACAGCCCTTTTCTTCTCATTATTTATTCAAATAAAACCTGGGAAATTCCATCCATGCACTGCAGCTTGAATCAGTACACAAATGACAAAAAATTGCTTTTAAAAACACCTTTCCCTGTTGTGGTTTTTTTTTTCCCCTCATGTTACTCCTCCTCTGGTAACACAAAGCAGAATCTGTCTCTTCCCCTCTGCTGAAGCTGACATCAAATAGCAACTTCACCACATCATAAGTTACAATTCAGGCTACTCCTGGAAAAAGATGTTCCTTTCCTAACTAAATGCTAAAGCTCTCCTGGCGTTTCTCTTCCTATTGTCTGTATCCAACCCTGTATTTATAAGATTAACCTCAAATTAGGACAGTTTCCTCATTCTTTCTTCACTCTTACTACAGCCTGGCTCCTGGGAATCTGATCCTATCTTCCACAGAGGTTCCTCCCTGTTGATAGGAAATATCCAGTGTATGTGGGCAGGAAGCACCAAGAGAGGATAATGAGGATTAAGAGAGAGTCCTTGTTAGACTTATCACCACAGCAGATCAGGAGACTCAGTGAGCCATTTGATCAACAGGAACATTAGGAACTGTCTCACACTCCCACACAGTGTCTCGCCCCACGGTGGTGTGCGTTAAAGTAGCACACCAGGGCTTTGAGGGCAGGATGAGTCAGCCTGACCCATCCAGCTACTTCCACATCATCCAGTTCTTTACCAGAAGTACAGTACCAATGGACTGATGGGAGAGGACAGGTTAAAAAAAGCAAATCCTTTTGGAGCTTGTTTCCTGCCCTAATGTTTCTCAGAGGATACAAAAGGCAGGTCTGTTGACCCAGGCAATGGCTTTCCATCAGCTAAGGATTCTGTCCATTTCAGAGTGACTGGTGCTGGTGAAAAGGGCTTTCTCAAGAAGGTCAACAAGATGCTTCTGTTGGTACAAAGATCTTCTCATTGCTTGGTCTGTCTGCCTACAATGTCCATTTGATATCAGATGTAGCCTCAGGAGCCTTCTCCTCCAGCCATGCACTTCAGCAGCTCTACTGAGAGAGCACAGCATGTGCAAGCTCCACAAAAGCTCTTCACATGCACACAATCACAGTGCTACATAGCTTATTTTAGGAGAGCAATTTTTTTGAAAAGCAGAGGGATCACAGCCACTAACTATTGTTGGATCAAGCTTCATCCTGCCCTGTGGTCCTGTTTTCTATGGTACTTAGCAGCAGAACCAAGGGAAGGGTGTAAGAACAGGCCATGCAGATATGTAGCATGTAGCTGTGTTACATTACTAATGATTGCCCATGTTCCAGTTCTTTGCAGGTGTGGGATTTTCTCAAGAAGATACTGTGTACTGAGATTTAAAAGCACTCAATGGATTTTCCTTGCGTTAGTTATTCTAATGCCCTCCAAACCCCCAAACGCTTTTGTTCACCATAGGTCCATACCATGCATTTATCCAGTTTGTTCTTAGCTCTTTTTCAAGAGGCTGACTCTTTGGGGTTTTTTTGACCATACTCAGAATCAAGCCTTGCTCCCACAGCACAGCTCATTGCACTTCTGAGATCTCTCTCCCTTGTGACATTATCCCATTTTGAGATGGATTGCTTTGCTTTTCTCAGCATCATATGCTACAACCCCACCACTCTATATTGCAAGGACTTCCTTCAGCTATTCAGCGCAGTTTTTGGATTTTGCTACTCTGAATACTCAACAAAAGCTTCATCTGCCACTTATTCCTCACATTAACAGACACGTTCAACAGTTCTGCCTCTTCACAGGCCCTTGTTGTGTCTGACTGATGCCAATCCTCTATTGGGAAAGCTGCCCCCTCACCTCTCTGCTTTTATTTCTCTTCTTTTGGCTTATTATTTACGCAGTAGAGACCCCTTGGTGAGATGTTCCAAAATCCTGAGAGCACAACAGGACCTCTGGCCATGGTCCAGCCATCCATGGAGTATCTTGAAGAACACCTATTTTCCCATCTGGTCTCTCAGCCCAACTCCAACTTCCAGGCTTCAATACTGTTCTCCAGGAAGGCTCCCAGTTGTGTCAGCGAGGAAAGGAGAACAGCTGCAGCCCAGGCACAGCACAGTCCTTAATGCTGGGACCCACACAAGGCAGTGGAGCAGCCAGGCAAGGAGCTGAGCTCCTCTGGCTGAGCATCCTCACCGCTGCTGAGTTCGGCCTAAGCCAGACCACTGCATGAAATTTCTGGAGTTCAATTTCTTTTTCCTAGGGGGAGGTTGAACTGGTCCCCACAGAAACACTACTGGGACTTCCTCCTGCAATGCCCCGGGGCAGCCACAAAGAGAAGGGTCATTAGTCAGCAACCCAACTCGTTCGCAAAGCCTGGAAAACATCTGGAGAGAGAAAAAAATGTGGTTCTTCCTCTTATCCCTTTCACTGGATACTATTCTATAATCCACGGAGATGAACAAAGTGCAGACTTTTCCTCCTAGTAACAATCTCCCATCCTGCTACCCATCCCCAGCTCCTCCCCAGACTGTCCCTGTGGATTTCAGTCTTCAGTTCCTAGCCCACACCATGCTTTTGCAAAGGGCGCCTTCAGCCTCCTCCACCCCAGAGCTCCCGGTGTTCCATGATGCAGGGAATGAGCCTCAGGAGAAGCACCTTTCTCTTCTTTCACAGGGAGAGGCTGATTGCTTCAGATAATGGCATTAAGTGAGCAAGTCGGACACCGAGCAGCAAGATTAGTTCCCACAAAGACTGGGTAGTAATGAGAGTGATTAAAGACAGGTAATGAGTGGGTGGCACCTGTCAGCTTCATAATGTAGATTATAATTTGTTTATTACTCTTGCTGCTGCTTTCGCTGCTGTTGGAATGCAATTAATTAATAGCACCGATGAGCCCTGCTAAGTACCTGTCATCCCTGACCTACAAACATCCCTGGGCTGCCACTGCACAAGCAGGAGCACTGGACATGTGGTGGCATCACATGGACAGTAGGAAGGATCCCACAGGTCGAGGAGAAAAGTTAAGAACTTGATAAACAAACCCAAATGCGTCCCCACAAGGAACAGGCTCACAGAAATTCTGGAGATTCAAGAACCATCACCCAGAGTTTTGTTGGCTGGAAACTATCTCAAGGAAAGCATTGATTCTGTGTCAGGAGTGCACACTGGCAAACTGCGAGTTCAAACATGACTGACTTTGTTTTATTAAAAATACCAACATCTGTAAGCTTTGCTTCATGCACACAGACTTCATGCACCTCTCTCCACTTTTACCAGATTTAAAATTAGACTGAAAACTTCTCTAAGTTGCCTGAGCAGCTGGCGACGCAGAAATGTAACAAGCTGGCTGTTCTGGGCTTTTTCAGACACAGGGTTTTTGCAGATCAGGCCTTTATTTGAAGCCCCATCAGCATGGCACCCCTCAACATCAGTGCCTTCACCATGTCCTGCTGCAGGACTCGCCAGATGGAGGCAGCCAGAACTGAGAGCCTCAGCCTCACTAACTTTCAATAACAACTCTCCTTCCCTCCCCAAACCACTTAAATCCTTCCCATTGCAAAGAAAAACACACTGCAGGGACATAAAAAAAAGCCAGCAGTGAACTTCAGCACTGAACTGCGCTATCAGTGCATGTTTGGGCACAAGCTAATGCCCACTGAAGTCAGCAGAAGTTTGGAAAGACAAAACACCTCCCACACAAAGGAGAGACAGAGGAAGCAGTCAGAGCTGCCAGGCAGATAAGCTGCCTGTCAGAACAGGCTTGGACTGTCCAAGCAGGAAGATGTCCAATGAGAGGGAAAGCTATTTGGGGAATAAATGAATAGTGAAGCTTCTTGTTAAAAAAAAACAAACAACAACAAAAAAAAAAACCCCACAAGACTTTCCCAAATATTTCTCTCTCTCAGCTTTCTGCCAAGAGGATGCAAGGCCAAGACATGCAGAAGCCTGCCTGAACCTCTAGCACAGGATCACTCAAAGACAACAGCTGGAATGGGGGCAGAGGGAAGGTGAAGAATGGCAGAGAGGACACAGAGATGGCGCTGACAGCAGAGCTGATCCTTGTTCTGTCAGAAGAGAGGGAAACTTTCTGCAGGCTCAGCACCCTGAATCCCATCAAACTCTCCTCCCACACCTCGCTTTGCAGAGCTCTGAGAGAATCCTGCCTGGACCACTGCCTGCTCCAAGCAGCAGGGAATCATCCACCCAGTGAGAGGAAATGGCAAATTTAGAGTAAGACCCAAACAAATTGCATCACTGGAGCAGGGCTGTAAATCTTTCACCAGGTAGTGAACACTTCACTGCCAGGATAAATGCACGGGAAAACAATGGCTTCAATTCAGAGACATACTGGCAAAAGGAGAGAGAGTGCTAATCCCTCTAACTGCACCCCCTCATATAAAATTCAATTCAAAACCTCCCATACAGAAAAATGCTGTGCTTTTAGGATGCAATCAAACCTCAGGGCTCAGTTTCCCCTGGCACAGGGCTTTCACTAACGCCATATCAGTGACCAGGGTCTCGCCAACGCACCATTCTGTTCCCTCCCATTCTTTGCAGAGCTTATCATAACAATTCCCCTCCCGGAAGAAAGCAAGGCAAAACCACAAGTCAAACTGGAACAGTTCTCTACAAGCAAATAAAAGAAAAGAGAAGAAAAAGACAACACAGCCCAGAAACAAAGAGTAAATTTCATGAAAGCAAAACCCCAAATCATGAAGAATCTGCCCCTGAGGCAGTGATGGGAGATGAGAAGAGCAGAATGCCTGATTGCAGAGACTCTCAAAATAAAGCAGTGAAAAAACCAGCAAATGGCTTTACATAAGCCAGATGTTTCTCTAGGGAAAGAAAGCAGGAACATAAATCTGTCTGGATTCCCCTTTTTCTCCAGACTTGGGTCCCGCACCAGATATTCCTTAGAGTCCTACATGCTCTTGGATCGCTTGTACCACTGAGCAGTACAGAAGTGATACACATATCTCCTCCAAACCTCTCCACAGCACAGCAGGTGTCCATTTCCAACACCTACCAATGTCTCTGAGAGGAATCCAGGGTTCCTTTCTCCTACAGAAGGACCACAGCTTTGCAGAGCCACTGCCACGTGAGATCACCTCCACTCCCAACCATCTGAAGAAACAGAAGGCAGTGGGAAACCAGGGAAAGGTGTTGGGGGTTAGTTTTCTTTCTTTTATACTTACAGAAATTTTTTTTCCATAAGTTGCTAGGAAACTAACTCCTGGGTACTTTATGGGTACCTGAGCAACAAAAAACCAAAAGAAGTGGCTAAGGTGGGGAGAGGAGTGAGTATCTGGCTACCCTTCCTCTTTTTTTCTCTGAGAGTTTCTCTAGGAGGGGGTAGACACCGAGAGCTTTGGGGGCAGACAAAGCATGGGGCTGGGGGCAGCTGCTCTCTCTCACTCTCGGCCTCGGAAGGAGCAGGGTCAAGCCGTGCTGGCTGCGGGCAGAATTCACTGTCACCGCTGGAGTCCAGTCCTNCTCATCCCTGCCCTTCCAGCCCTGCCCTGAGCTTCGGGTACATCCCATCCACCAGCCGGGATCTCTGCTCATCCCTGCCCTTCCAGCTTGGTGCTCCTCAGTCCTGCAGGGCACCGGGATCAGGCTGCCCCGGGGTTTGGGAAGCAAAGCCTCCCCTCCATCCCTTCCCGTCTGAGCTGAGAAGGCTGTCAGGAGGTTCCTGGCTCTGTTTTGTTGTTATTGTTATTTGTTGTTATTGCCATAGTTATTGTTGTTTGCCTTATTATACATACTAGTAAAGAACTGTTATTCCTACCCTTATATCCTTCCCTGAGAGCCCCTTAATTTCAAAATTATAATAATTCAGAGGGAGGGGGTTTGCATTCTCCATTCCAAGAGAGGTTCCTGCCTTCCCTAGCAGACACCTGTCTTTCAAGACAAAAGCAAAATAGGATAATGTAGAACAAGAGCAATTTCAGCAATCAGCACAATGAGTGGGGGAGAAAGAAAGGCCAGCAAAGCACTGGTGGTCTCACCTTGGACCTGGCAGAGGAGGGGAATCTGTACTGCCCCAGCACCAAGGGGTCCACACAGTCCATGGAGGCTGGGCCACAGCAGTCAGGGCCAGCCAGCCAGCCCAGGCAGCTGTTCCTGCTGCGGGATTCATTCCCAACCCACAATTAAACCCCAACCCTTGACAGAGCCACCAAAGCTGAACCACAGCTTCCGCCCTGACCCAGCTCCTGGCCCAAACCCAGGATGGCAGCTCAGCAGAGCAGGGCTCCAGGGAGGTGTTAGAGAGGAGCCCAGAGACTCCAGAAATTTGCAGTTCCTTCATCAGTAGCTCCCAGTCTCTGACAGCAGGTGCTGCTGAACCATCTCAGGCTGAGGGGTTCAGCTGATTCAGAGCTTTCCTCCCTGGGCTCTTCACCCTCCACAGGACGCAGCCACTGTGATGGCCACAGGCCTTTCAGGCTTCTCAGGCCACCAGTCGGGGTCCCCCCAGGTGGCACCTGATGTGCCACAACAGCTGGTGGGGAGGCAGAACCTCGAGTGTGTGCCACTGCCCACGCTGGGACTGCTGTCCTGAGGCTGGATACCAATCACTTCCCACCTCATGGCTTCCCCCTCATGGCTTCCCCGCTAACACAACCCACCAGTTTGTGGCAGCTCCCGCCTGGAGGCCGCACAGCGGCTGCTGGGCCTGGAGCACGGCCCCAGAGAGCAGCTGCCTTCGGTGCCGAGATGTGCGGCAGCCTGGAGCCCAGACTTGCTGGTGATACAGCAAGAGGCCAGAGGACACAGCCAGCAGAGAGGGGAACTGTGCAGTTTGAATAAAGGAGCTTGTGGAGGCTGGATGTGACTCCCAGGAGCTGCTGTCACTGGTGAACAATCCCTCACGTACCCTCTCACCACATTTAGCCAGCCCAGCATTCTACAATGAAGAGACAGATTTGAGGAGGCATGGGAGCAAGTGGCACAAAATCCAGAAGAAAGCCCGTTTTCACACACATTCCGAGCAGCCCAGAGCACGACTGTCACAGCCTGTGCCAGTAAATACAGGCATGTGTTTATTCGCTGAACAATTTGCGTGCCTTTACAACACTGCAAATAGCCTGATTTCCTCACGTAAAGGATAAAACAAGAATGTAACAGCCCACAAATAACCTGGTTACCTAGGAAATGTGAGCACCCAAACTCAGATGGTAGCAGGAAGTGTCTGCTTTTCCACGTGCCTCTCTGGGTGTCGCAACAGCAGGCAAGTGCAGAGCTGCAAAGGCTGACTTGCATCATGCTCAGGATATGTTTGATGCCACACCAAGGGAAGGGTAGGCACAAGGGAGAAAAAAGAGACAAGTAACCACAAAGACCCTTCCCTGAGCTTGTGTCCTGCTCACAGGGCTCCTGACACTGGGCTTCCAGTGGGGAACTGCAGCAGCTTAGCTTTGTGCTTTTGCCATGACTTGAAATGGAGGGAGAAACTTTTTGATAGCACCTGGGACCTGTGATCCCTCTAACTGTTCAAATGAGTTAAGTCATCCATTGGGAAAAATAAAAAAGAAAGATAAATTCCCACTCGTATCGCCTGCGGGCTTGTGGCATCACATGTGAAAACCCAGGGACAGGAGATCTCTCTGCCCAGGCAGATTACCTGGTTTTGTAGAGTAGAACACCACAGAGCATCTTACAAACAGCTTGTCTGGAATAAATGGGTTAACCGAGGAGCTTCTCCCTGCTTCGTGTGGGAAGCTCTATCTCCTTGCCAAATTCCACTGCTCTGAACATAACCAGCTTTCTCACTCAGCCTGTGCTCCTACGCTCAGCTAGTGCTCGTGCCTGCCTCTGCAAGGGAGGGTAGACAGACCCCATGCTCTCTTATCCCTCTGTAACTGTTTCTCCAGCACTGCCCCTTGCCTGATGTCAGTTCTCTTCTCCTCACTGAATTACAGGACACCAGGTCTCCAAGGAAACCTCTCCGAGATTGGTAAACCACTGATGGCTGAAGACCAGCCACGCTGGCTGCTCCTTGCTGTTCAGGCCAGGAAGCCTGGAAAAAGCTCCTGTGTGTGCCGTTTGCAGGTGGCAGGATGATTTTCAGACAAGTCATCTCCTTCCTTTGTCAACAGGGCTTTTGAGTGCCACAGTGCCAGGACATTCACAGCATGACCCAGGATCAGGGATCAGGTCCCCAGGAGCTGTCTGGTGGCTCCCTTCACACCAGCTCTTCCTCCAAGGCCACGGAAAACAGCAGCAGTGCTGCTGCAGACAGCCACAACTCAGCCACCACACAAATGTGCTTACAATGCTAACTGGAATATCCTGCTCTATACCTTACCAGAAAAACCTGAGAGGAAATTAGATGGAAGCAAATACAGCCATACGCCTGACAAGCTGTTCTGCACTCCTTCAGTGCACAGCCAGCCTCCAGCACAGTTTCCTATCTTCCTTAAGAGCTACTCTACCATGTAATTACAGTGGAAAACCTTTCCCTGCATACCAGGTAGATTTTTGTTTGTTTAGCCACAAATGGACCTCTAAATCAATATATAGATTCCCATCATGGAGTACAGGAGTAAGCAAACTCATGCACTCACTCCCTTGGCTCCTGCTTCAGCCTCTACTTCCCCTCTGCACCCACTAGCCTGAGCTGCTTCTGGAATAAAACTACCTGTCTTTGGTGCTCAGACCCTAGGATTAGAACAAGATGACACATACACTTACTGAGGAACTGAACAATTGAATAGTCATTTAATTTCTTGCCATTCAGGTTAAAACAAGGAATGCTGCGGGGAAGCCACTGCTGCCCAGCTACAGGCAGAATCACGGCAAGCCACAGCTCCCTTAGCTGGGCTGCACTCAAGATGTTTAGAGCCATGTTTCACCCTGAAGCATCCTCATCAGCACCTCCAGATTTCCCACAAACCATGCAGGGAGCACAGGGGGACACAGCACCCCCTTCCCCAGGGATGCAGGAGGAGGGCTCCAGCTCTCCAAGAGCCCCAGGATAACCCATCAGGTGGTTGCCCACAAGCCCCTGACTTCTGGCTTTCCTACCAAAATAAAGTCTGCTAACACAACAGTAGTGAGCAAGGCCTTGCCATGCCCTTGTAGGCCACGCTTAAACAGCGAACAAGTGTCTTTAGTTTATTTATTTATTTATTTTTGGCACAGAGGAATGGCTGGGGTCAAAGCCAGTCCCATTCTCAAGCTGTTCTTTGTTCTCCAGTTTATCCAATACCCCCTTATCCCCCTCCTTGCCCACCCACCTCCCCCTCTCCATTTTACCACAGGTCTTAAAAATTAAGCTGCGCATGAAACCAAACACCACACTTGAACACGGCCCAGCAAATGCTCTCCATGGTCACAGAAGGATCCTAATCAACCATAAAAAATGGATAAGAGCAGCGTGCCCTTATATGGGCAGAGGCTAGACAAGCATCTGACACAAACATAATTTTTAAAGAAAAAATAATATTTATTTGCAATATAAACAAAGTCCCAATATTGGATCAGTATATATAGGGTCACTAATTTTCCTTCATAACTCAGAAAGCAGGACCATTCCTCACTAACAAGCTCTCATTTGTACTAATCAGAAGATGCATCTTATTTTTTCCTTTAAAGAATAAAGACCACTAACAGCACAGGAAGCCTTTACAAACCAGCTTAGCTGTAATGCAATACAGATGCACTGTCAAAAAATCCCTGAAAAAATAAATTCCTCCATGAGGTAAGATGCAATTAGGATATTCTCAATTTTCTCACTCACAACCGTACGCCCATTCTCCCTTCCAATGACCCACGATCCCAACATTGTGGCAAACAAAACCCAACAAACAAACAAAAAACAACCAGAAAAAAGAAACAGAAGCTCATTCCAACATTCTGATAACATCTTTAACAAAAAAAAGAACAGTTTCAGGATGTGACAGCGTCAAACATTCCTCCAGATGGAGATTTTTTTAAATTGTTTTTTTCTTTTTCTTGAAAAAAGTACAAAAAACTGGATATTTAGAAAAAAATCCGTGGCTTTTTTTTTTTCCACTTACTTGAGAGTTAAAGTGGACAGGGAGGGGGGAGAAAGGAGGGACTACATTGCAGCCAATAAAGAAATCTTCAAATCCGTTCTGCCCTCCTCCCAGAAATTATTACCACTTCCTCCCCTCCCAGCTTGGTAAAAGGAGTTTGCCCAAACACTAGCCAGAAATACATACAAGTCTTCTCAGAATAGAAGGCACGGCATAAAGTTATTCGAAAGAGGAAGAAAAAAAATCAGAACTTCTGTTGAAAGCTCCAATCATCTCAGAATTTGCCAGTTAATATATATATTCATATATATATATATATAAAAATTCTCTGTTACAATGCTCTCCTCATCATTTCCACACCTCTTCACTCCCCTCACACGCTCCGTGCGTGACGGCTGAGTCCCGTCCCGCCACACAATCCCACTCTGCTCCAGGCGCTCGCTGCATTCCCCCTCCACCCCGCACACCTTGGAAAGAATCCAGTGTGCACAAGAAACGCCAGCATCGCAACTACCTTCTGGACTCGGGAAGCTGGAATGGTTTCAGGCCAGCTGGATGACGTTATGTCAGTCAACAGGCAGCAGAGAATGAAGCCGGGCTCAGACATGCTTCTACCAACTCTGGAGGCTATGAGAGTTTTACCTCTGGCAATAGCAGTGTTTTTGGCAGGGGTGGCATTAAAAAAAAGCTTGCGGCTTAGTCACCTTGGCTGAATCAGTGCAGAGTTTGTGATTGTGAGTGCAGGAGTGGTGAAGGGGTTGCGTTTAAGCCCAACTGGCCTTCACACATAACAAAGCTTCCTACCAGATGCTAACAACAACAGCAGCAGCATGTATCTCTGGAGTACCCAGTAATATGCCAGGACATACCAAGGCTTCACAAAGTGTGCAAAATGCATTTGGTCAATATAAACATTTGATTAAAAAAAATAATAAATGATCAAACAAGAAACAGAATAAAATACTGGTTTTGCAACCTGGTCTGTACAAACAGTCAAGAACTTACATATCTAAAAAGAGTTTGAACCCAAAGCTTGAGTAAGATCTACCTTTTCTTATTTTTTTTTTTTAAATCAAAAAAGTAAACTTGGGTTTTAAAACAGTCTTGGCCCAACACCTTTTGTTCAAGGTTTCCAAGTGCATAAATCTCCTCATTTTCCACAGCAAGCTAAACCCCGGTAGCTCTTCAAACGTGTGCGTGTTCTGACAGTCTCAATGCACCCAGGAAAGCGGTTATTGCCGGTGACAGCTGCGTCCGAAACGCTGTAACATCGCCCTGTAAAAACACTACCTCTTCAAACCACTTGGATCAGGATACTTAGTGAGCGGTATTAGCCTTCCTAAAGCAGCGATCAGGCACCTCTGCCCAGAGAAGCTACTCATCTCAGAGCTGCCTGGCAAGACAGGTATTTTTGTAAGAGCTGAAATACTCAAGAGAAGCGATTCAATGCTCGAGTTCCCGACCAGGCAGCGTCCTCTTCATGTGGACTCCAGAGTGTTCAGCTGGAACAGGTTGTGGTTGGTGGGTGTGGTGAAGTAGAGCTGTTCACTGGGCGAGCGGTTGTCACAGGGGCTGTTGAGTCCCAGAGTCCTCTCAAAGTCCAGGAGTTGGCCCATGAAGTTAAAGTTTGGGGAAATGTTGGATTTTTTCCTTTTCACAAAGTCATAGGCATCATTCAGGGACAAGTTGAGTTTTTGCATCAAGTAGGCAACAGTGACTGTTACAGATCGGCTGATGCCAGCGAGGCAGTGAACAAGGATCCCACACTTCTTGGAACGGGCCTCATCTGAAACAAGACAAGGGGAAGGGGGAGTCTATTACTCTGCACCAAAAATGCATGGCTTTGGAGCAGGGCCAGGTGGCAGCTGCAAGCTGCCAGCACCACAACAACTGCCAGAACTGGATCCCCTGCCCCTAGTGACACCATCCCATGTCCCTTGGACACCCACATCTCTCCCCACAGCGCTCATGAGATATTCCTGCTGCATGGCAAAGCTGCACATCCCCAGCAAGGCCAAGCATCTCACGTGCTAGAGAAGCATCAATCAAGTCTAGCAACACGTCCCTTGCCTGGGGAGCATTGGTACTCTCTACTCAAGAGAGCTGGAGTAACCCACAGGAGGCAGATGGAGCTGGAGCTGGAAACAACAGCTCCAGGGAGATGCTGGTGGCTGGGCACAGCACACCCACCTCAACTCCAACTAAACCAGGGAAGGCTGTGCACGCAGGGCAAGGCTGCAGCCCGGCACTACATGAGCTATTCTCTTCTGCTGCTCCTGTCCTCCTTCCACTAGAAAGTTACATGAATGCAGCCAATGCCAATTTAAGTAGAGTCTGGAGTGCAGGAACTTCCCTTATTGTGAAATTGTTCTTTAGGATCGACAGAAATGCACTCCACTACAAACAAACGCTTGTGTTGGAGGAGACTCTCAGGATGAATGGTAGCGGGAAGCAGGAATGCAGGCTGGACCAAAAAATGGCGAGAGAACAGCAGCGAAATTTCCCCTCCCTTGCCACCGACTGAAAAGCACACACACACTCATTGTCTCTCGCACAGCCAGAACAGTGTGATCCCTTTATGAATTGACATCTCAGTGCTGAAAGAGGGACACGCCACTGAGAGCACTGAATGCACGCAAGTACCCAGCGCTGCTTTTACTTCTGGGCAGCCCTATTTGAAGTCAGTCATTTGACTGAGAGCTTGGTGGGGAGCGAAAAGGTGGCAGGAGAAAGAGGCTCCTCGGGCAAATCTGGAGGTAAGAGACATTCTGGCACCGTAAGTGCAGGGAAGGGCAAAGAAGATTCAGGCAAAACAAAAATCCAGACCCAAGCCACAACAGGTTTTCTGCCCAGCCTCCAAAACCAGGCAAGAATTTCCAGTAGAGTGGGCAATAACCGCCCAGTGTACCCAGCCCTCCCCCCAGGCTCTCCCGTTCAACATTTTTCCAGACATTTTTGCCTTTCATCTGACCTGCACAGCATTTCTTGGTGTTTGGTTTTAGAGTGAGGTAATCCTCCATTTCCTGTCATTAACTGGAAAGCACAAGCTAGGTGTTCACAGAGACACAGGCTGACTGGAGCAGACAGATCCCAAATGCCACATGTCAGCAGGGACACTGTACCTCACCCCTGACGTTTAACACCCTGCTCATGCAGGAAGTGCAGACGGGACATCAGACAGGTCCCTGCTGCCACACTGAAGCAGCAGCTTCTGACCACAGTCACTTTACTGGAGGGCAGAAGCTGGGGGCAAAGGAGAGCATGTGGGAACCAGGGTTTCTGACAGGTGAAGAGCAGCCAAGGATCCACCACTGCTCTGCTCCATTTCAGGCCTTACAGCACAGCAAACGCAAGTTATGGGGTCTGAAACAGGCAGTGTTGAAAGGGGCTCCACAGGTTTCAGTCTGCAGGTAAAGGTCACCCTCTCCTTTACCTACACAAGTATTTGTAATCAGAAATGAAGCCATGGGGCTTTTAATAGTTAACAGTGATATTACTGCCTGTGCCATTCACCCCCATAAAACACAGCTGATTAAGCTAATGACTACTGTGAGCAAACAGCACAGGTCAGGCTGGAAGTGTACATCCCTGTTCAGCCCAACACACACTTGCCAATTCTTATTCCCAGAATAAGAAGCAATTCTCTAAGTCAAGGCTGACCTGAGAGAAGAGATCTTCCTTCTTGAACCCCACCATCACCAGCTAAAACTGTAGCAGTTTTTCCATCCGAACTCTGCAGTGTAATTATAATCACTAACTCACTGTGTTGACACCTTATAAGTATCCATACAAGGAGTTAGTTATGCTAGGGTGACTTACAGCAGGATCCCAACTAGACTAGCAAATCCCCTTGGGAAAACACACACACACAGAGCTCCCTAATTTTAACCACATTTGGGGATAAGGAATTGCTGGCACCAGTCACACTTATGCAGCTCCCATCCCCAAGCAGAGCAGGCAAAGAAGCTCCCCACTGCCTGGGTTCAGCCATTTCACACCAGTGCAAATCCCCACACAAGGGCAAGAAGCAGAGGGGCCAGTCCAACCACTTCCAGGCAGCTCAGCTGAGGTGCTGCAAGAGGGCTGAATTTTGGAAGGGAAGGCCTCCCTGAACCCAGCCAAGGTGACATGCACCAGATGTGCCACCTCAGAGCATGATACTAAGCTGATGCTGTGCCCTGGAAAGGTGAGGCTGGAGAGAGCAGCAGCCCTGGGAAGCGGCACACCACATTCCCAAGCGGTGAGTATGAAAAGAGATGTTCTGCCAACTACCTACCAATGAAAGCAATGGCCTCAGGAAAGAACTGCGAGAGGTTCTGGCTCCAGTGATCTGAGATGGGGATCTGCTTGTACTTGAACTCTCCGTCATGCTCAAACATGTTTGGCAGGTTAGGAGTCACATTCAGGATGTATTTAATGCCGTATTTGCCCAGGACGTCCAAGTTGGTTGAATCTTTGGCACAGCCCAGGTACAGGTAAGGTAGGATCTGGACTGGAAAGGCAGGCTGATTGTTTGGGATGGGGCTCCCATCCGACTCCGTGGCACTGCTGGGCTCCCTGTCAGATTCGCCATCCGAGCAGTCAGAACTTATCCGCAGCCCTCCCAGGCCAAGGACAGATGCTGGGGGAGAGTTGCTGGGTGAGGAGCTGTCAAGGTTTGTCTCGCAGTGCTCTGAATATTCAGTCTGAAACTTGTTAAAGCCACCTGGGAAGGGGGAAAAGGAGAGAGGGAAGGGGAGAGGCAGAGAGAAAAAAAAAGATGTTTTATTTTTCTGAATGGGAAATCCTTCTCCCTGTGAATATGTTACTCAAAAAGTCTTTACCAGCAAAAAGTTGGTATCCCTTCGACTTCACACCAAGAAAAGCATTTCCCTGCTCCCTCATCTTCCCTGGACAAACTGATACTGAGCAACAGGCCCCAGAAGACCAAAGAGTGGTTCTCTCAAAGTTCAATATTGCTTGGAAAAATAGGGCCAAATCTTAACCACAAAAGAAACATCCACAAATAAAATCAATGTCAAGCTTGTTAGCCTCTCAAAAGTAAGGGTCTGGGGCAGTTTAGGCAAGAGCTATTATACCACTTAAGAGAGAAAAGGATCCATGTCTGAAAAGACAGATCATGGACAACCACCACATACTCACCCCAGGCACTAAAACACAGCGAAATTATTCATCTCCAAGCAGGAAAAAAGACCCTAAGTTTTGTCACAGAGCAATCCTCACAACTGTTTTATCACTACAAACAGGTTTTGCAACAGAGCAGTGTCACAGGTTTGTTCTTCACCAAAACCACAGCAGGAGTGCAGAGCAATGGGACCCTTCACATCTGCCCCTAAGTCTTTTTCTCCAGCTCTTCAGCTCAGCGGCTTGGGAAGAAAGGCAGAGGCAGGGAATCAAAAACCCCACCGATCTACCTCCTTTCCAGGCAGTATTAAAGCAGAGCTCAGCCATCGGGATCTGACACTGACAAATGGTTTAATTAGAAAGGGCTCCTGAAAACTTCGTTAGTGGGTTCGGCGGTTGTGGCGGGGTCACTAAGCAGGACAGACAGCTCCTGCCACATCCATTCATGAAAAAGGCTCGTCCTCACCCTCCTCCTCCCCCCGCACCGCCAGACAGCGCCGAGGAGCCATTTTGGAATTTTAATTGGAAACATTTCCCACCGAGGCTCCCGGAAAAAGGCAGAGAAAGGGGCTCAGCTCCTCCCCTGCCCATCGGGGAGACCTTAGGAGTAACTTCAAAACCGCTCCTTCCTGCTAGGGACGCCGACGACGGGGAGAGATGCAGGAACGCAAAGCGAGGGAGCAACGGAGCCCATGGGGCCACCCCAAACCGGGACAGGATGTTGGGATGGGAGACTCGTCCACGGGCAGGGATCGGAGGGTCGAGGGGGGAATGGGATCAACCCCCGTGCTGGCTCTCCACGATGTTTTGGAAGGAGGCGTGTGCGAGCAGCGCAGCCCCGAGGGCTGGTCCCCAAATGCCTGAGTGCCCCTCCGCCGCCCCTCCCCGCCACCAGGGGCTTCCCCGGCTCCCCAAAAAGGGTCTATCAAGGAACAGCCGTGTTTTTTAAAGAGCCGCAAGTGGCAACTTTTTTGACCACTCTCCCCCCCAACACACGCTCCCCCGCTCTTCTGTTATTCCTGCCTCAAACTCGCCACCCAGCGACCGGACTGGGAGCACTGGGAGGATGGGAAAGGTCTCGGCAGCCCAGCTGCGGGTTCTGCTCAGCCCGGTGCGATCTTTCAAAATGGCCAAAAAAAACCCAAAAAACCAAAGCTCCCAAAGCACCCCTAGCCCTCATGGAGGGGCGTGTACTGGGTTCGGCTCCCCTGCAGCGCAGCTCCCCGCTCCCCATCGCCCTGCCCCGGGGAAGCAGCCCTCTCCCAGACCAGTGGCACTGCCTGGCAAAGGGAGAGGAAAACCGAAGCGCTCGCTTTTTAGTTATGTGGGAAGGGAAAATAAAAATAGGAAAGGGCGCTCTTGTCCCCCAAAATCCGGCCATTCCTTCCGTGGGGCTGGAGAGGAGCCTGGCGCCGGCGCGGAGAAACCCCGAAAGGCTCTCTCCGGGAAGCGGGGACGAGGGGCGCCCGGCGCTGCCCGGCCGGGATCGGCTTGGGACGGGGCAGCGCTGGAGGGGCC
>VYXD01005238.1:83291-176760 GCA_013397195.1 Hylia prasina
GCCCTCCGCCGGACCGCGGGCTGCGCTTCAGTGAAAAGGTCAGACAGTGAAGTGACCCAGCCCCGCGGGCCGGCGAGTGCAGAGGCCCGCGTAGGTTTTGAGTGGGTCGTGCCCAGCCCTATTTGATCTTTGACAGGAACTCACAGTTCCAAAATAAAATCGACTGAGACTCGTTAAGCCTCCGCATTCCCTTTCGTTTTCAGAATGAGCTACAACATAGATGTTTTATCCGTGTATCCTTGTTTATTTTTAGAGTATCTGCCCTGTTGGTATCCACTGCTATTAAATGCAACCCTTTTGTGCTGCAGCACTAAAGTATCAAGACAGGAATGTAACTGGAGGTACCCTTTGGTTTCCTTCCATCTTTTACATTCCTTCTCATGTGAATCAGTCCTCTGGTACCAGAAGTTTTCCGTGCCTCACACAAACTGTTCCTGTTACAAAATAGATTTGATCTTTCTCTTTTTAATGAGCAGGATGACATTAAAAACGTGGTTCTGTATGAGCCACGTCTACTGCAATCTATTTTCACCATGCAGGCAGTCAAACATTGGTGGATTGCTCAGAGAAGTTGTGCAATATCCATCCTCACTGGTTTTCAAGATCCAACACAACGCATCCCCTGGTAATGTGGCCTGACCCCAGGGCTGACCCAGCTTTCAGCCAGAGGTTTGACTGGAGCTCTCCTGTGGTCTCCTGTCACCTAGGTTATCCTACAAGCCCTTGCTCTCCAAATTCCAGTGAGCATGACTGGCAACCATGTCCCCTAATCTGGGACAGATGAGCCATTCCTTTTTTTCTCCCTAATTTCTCATCTCTTTAGCCTCTTAATAAAAACTTTGTCAGCACATGCTGTTTGAAGGGAAAAGGCAGGGTCTGTTTCACCAAAAGATTCCCAGGCTCAGCGACCTGACTAGGTCTCCTCAGGTTTTTTCCCAGCTGGCTGAATTTCAAGAACCGGGCTGTACCTTGTATAACAGGAAAGATATTGCTCTTAAAACACTCCTCCACACGCAAACAAACACGTGTGCACACAGACTCTTAGTTGTAATGTTGTTGAGAACTGTTCAAATGGCATTGTCTGTAGGCAAAACTTCAAATTGATTTGTATTTGAAGACACTTTTCTTCTGGTTAACATCTGCTTTTCTCAAAGCTGAGATCTACTACTGAAACCGTTTCAGAGCCACTGTCCTCAGTGGTCTTTTATATACCCTTAACACATGAGATATCCCAAGAGGGCTGTATTCCTGTGCCTTTAGTACAGAAGTAGCACTCAGATGTGCAGGGGTCCCTGCCTCCTTTTAGTCTAATTTCTAAGGCGGGATCCTAAAGAAAATACCAACTTAGGACAGCATTTGAACACATGCTTAACATTGACCACAGTGGGCATCTCATTACAAAACACTCTGTGATTTCAGCGGGACTGTGCTCTGAACCATTCATGGATTTCATTGGCATCAGCAAAATAAATGTCCTGTTCTACATCTCCTTTTTTGTGACTCAAGTGTGCCCAAGAAAGCAGAACAGCAGAAGCTGTCCACTTCCCCTTGCCCAGTTTATTTTTACCACTGGTTGCTGTGGGAAGCTATTGTGATTCAGTGTGGCAGTAGGAAGTTTGTAACACTGCTCTTTGCAGCAGAGGATGTTGAGGTTCTTATGCAAGCCACAGGCACAGTGAAAATAGCTGACCATTCAGAATGTTTGTCGAAGCACCTTCAATTCACAAGGGGAACAGCAGCGGCTTGTGCAAAGAACTAAAATCTGTGTCTAAAGTCCCTGTTGTGCTGAAAACAGTCCAGAAATCTTACGGGGATCCTTTTTGGTGGTGAGAGGGAGGTAGGTGTAGCCGCCGGCGTGTGGTCCTGTGAAACCAGAAGAGAAATGTTTCATCTCCATTCTGCGGTCGCATCAGCAACCACGTAAGTTTCGGGACAGGCTCCAGACGCGTCACCTGCGGAGACAAGACCGGATTTCACCCTGAGAAGGGCCAAAGCAAAATAATGTCACTTAACAGAAGGGTGACATCCTCTGCCTGCCCAGCCAGGACCCGAGGGACATTGGGAGAGTTTCCCCTCGCCTCTGCCTGCTGCGGGCTCCCGGGGGGGGTCACGCTGCGGAGCGCCGGTGCCAGCCCGTCACCCTGCTGCCCTCTGCAGTCAGACGCTCCAAAGTGCGCCTCAGCCGAGGGCACCATCCTGCCAGCCTCCGGAGACTGACATCCCGTCTGAGAGTGAATCCCCGCTCTGCAGAGAGCTGTGGGCGTTCCCTCAAATTCCCCCCGACACGGAGAAGGTATCTCGGCCCCGCAAGGTTTCCTGAGACATGGCTTGCAGGCTGGGGCCAGGACATGGTGTGCCGGCACCTCCTTCAGCCCAGCGGGGGTGACAGGGGCTCAGGGATGTTGGTGGTGTTTGTCTCCCCATGTACAAGGCTCTGCTGACAGGCAGAAGATCAGCACGTCTCCAGAAATGGGCAGCCTCCAGCTCAAGTCCCAAAAGCCCCAAATGCTTGTGACAAGGACTGCACGAAGTGATAACCACTCTACATGTGGATCTGGGACCCACAAGGATCATTGAGCCTAGCTTCTGGGCTGGACCATCCCAAGAGTCCCACCCCGTGCCTGAGAGCATTGTCCAAACCCTTCCTGACCTCCAGCAGGTTTGGTGCTGTGACTGCTGCTTTGGGGAGCCCAGGGATTGCCACCATCCCCATACCATAATACCAGATCTGACCTCGAGTTTCTAATATATGTTGTGTGCATCTTTCTGGCTGTTTTTCTGCTGTGGAAAGGTTCTCTCCTCCAACAGTCCTACTTGATGCCCAGTGCAGTGACCAGACCTCTTCCCCTTGCCCATAGCCCTATTTTGCTGGCTTGGCTTCAGAGTGCTTTTGTCTTCATCTGTCCCCATCTCCCATGATGCTGGTGCAGATGCCACCTCAGGTTCCTCATTTCCATCACCACGTCCTCTCTTTTCCCAGATTCTCTGACTGCAGAGCCCACAGGTTGTTTTGATGTTTTAGAAACAAAGACCGTGAGTCATGACAGAACACAAGGTAAGTGCATCATTAGCAGATGTCTGCCCAAAACCACTTCAGGCCCTGGCAGCCCCTGCAGAGGCATCACTCCCAAGGATGTGACAGGCCCTACTTTGAGCCAAGGGAGAGGCAAGAGGTGAGTAAAGGGCAGAAGGTGTCACACCCCAAGGGGACGCATGGTACTACCTACAGCTTAGGTGAGGCAGGGGCTCCTAAGGATTTACAAAGTAAATTAGAAGCTGGTCCGATATTAATGCATATTTTCTTCTTTAAAAAGAATCTCTGAAAAGCTTTTTTCTTTTTAACATGCACTTTCTCCACAACACCACCTTCAAAGGATTTTTCTCCCAGCCTCTCCCCTAACAAATCTGGGCTGTAGCAGCTAAACCTTCATAGGACTCACTTTCTCACTGCTCATCAGCTGTTTGCTACATCGAATAAGAGCTATTAGGTATGATTGGTGGCCCAGATACCAATCCAAAAAGCGATTAAATTCCTTCTAGAAGGAGTCTTTACCTGTCTCAGGTGCCTGTGGTCAAATATCCATCATTACCAAGACAGGAAGCACCTTCCTGGCAGCTTAATGCTGGAGTGCAGCTCAAAGCAGTGTTTTGTGAGCAAGATTTCAGCTGGGAATTTGCTCAGGTAACCTGAGCCCCCAGGCCAGCTTCCAGTTTGCTCTGTGACATTGACTGAATTCACAGCTTTGTGCACTTCCCATCTGTAGAATGGGGCTGATACCTCCCATCACCTTTGCAAGCATTTGGGTGCTAAGGAACTAGGCAGGTGGGCTGGTGTGATGTTAACATCCTCTTGCAGTGCTGAATTTCTAGGACTGAATCACTTTTTTCTATCTTTAATATTTTTTTTTTTTTAAAAAGACCTTTTATTTAACTTCAGCTTTCCTTCCTAATTATTTAATGTAGTAGGAGTTACTTTGTCAGAAGAGGGCACTTGTTGATGGTTTACCCCGTGTTTCATTAATGCATGTAAGAGGTTAACTCCTGGTAAAGAAACAGATGCATGGTTTTAACAGGGGAAAAAAAAAATCCCCAATTTCACTTTCTACTCCTGCACTAATTTGTGACTATTTTTATCAATGTTAACACTGAGCCAGGGTAAAAATACTCCCTTGAAAGTTTAGAATTTACATTTGTCTTCATATATATTCAGCAGAAATCCAGCTCCCCAGCCTCCGCACTGCCTAATCTGGACTCATTAACTTCACCCGCCCCCGAGAAAAATGTCAGATGACTTTGGCCTGGCAAAGCCTTTCACCCACAAATGCTCAGCAGGAGGGTCCAAGTCTCCTGTCTGCAGCAAACAATCCCCGTGGAGCATCAGCTCTGGCACTGCAAGCATCCAGCTCAGCCATGGGAACAGATTCACCCTTCCTAATACAGCCCTGCCTCAGGGCAAAGTCTCCCATGTTGGGCTCTGTCCCATTAGGATGCTTAGCTCTGGAAGCATCTTCCACACGGCAAGGCAGAGGGGTGGAGGCTGGGGAAGAAGCACCACAAGGAGAAACCTTTGTGGAGTATCTCATGAAGCACAAGGCAGCCACAAGCACGTGGAACTGGCATTGCCAGGTCCTGGGATAGTGCCATTTTTCTTCTAGTAAATGGACATAACATTTGACTCTCCGAGATGCCCTTTTACTGCACAGCTGGAGACTTTCATGTCAATGTGTCAATGAACTCTGCTCCAAAGACAACAAAATTGTTCTCTGGCAGGTTCCCGCAGAAGAAGCAAACCATCCCCTCCTGTGCAAAAGCCAGAAGGCACGTGCAGTGTCTGGGCACCCCGGGGCTGTTACTGTCTCACAGTGATCACAGCAGCCCAGAAGGGCTGAGGCTGGAGGTCCCTCTGAGGAGTGTCCAGTCCAGCTTCTGTCTCACAGCAGCATCTCTTAGGGCAAGTGTTGCACCTATGATTGGGTATCCCAATATCTCCAAGGATGGAGACTCCACACCTTCTCCAGGCAAGCTGGTGCAGTATTTGACCATCCTCACTGTGAAAAGGTGAACTGATCTGAACATGTCCTGTGCTTCAGTTTGTTCCTGTTGCCCTCACTGGCCACCCAGGAAAAGTCTGGCTCCATGTTCAGGGTTTGAGGAATCTCCTGCATTTTTATGGAAATGGGTGTGTTTTCTATGAAACCCAGCAGAGAAAGGGGGCTCATGTTTAAGCAGGAGCCAAGAGCCTCCAGAGGCTCCACCAGGAAGGGAGGGCAGCTCCAACCTAATCAAACTGAGAAAACATCCTTAAGCAACATCATTTCCCTTCTTCCCTGCCTCACTTTCTGGGCTCCAGGCTCTTTCCAGAGGAAGAACTGGAGAATATTTAAGATTATTTATCCTTTTAGCAGTGAGTTTTAAATGAGGAGGTCTGGAAGCTTGTGTCACCACCTTTAGAAAATCCTCCCCTGCAGAGGACCAGAGGAGGGGAAAGCTCCAAAACTCCCTTTGGCACGAGACCCTCCAGAGTCTCGCTGCAATGATGGAGTAGGACAGGATATTTATGGGACTTAAGAAACTAATAACATCTACTCTCAAGCCTGGCTCAGGTATGTGTTAGACACAGCTTGCACAGCCTGGAGTTGAATACACATCTCCACATCCCATTTTTTCCTCCTTTTGTGTGCCAAAAACCCTTCCTCCTTAGAAAAAAGTCAAGCAAGAGAGGGATGGCCCAAGACATGGAGTGCAGGACCTGTGGTGCTATCTGAGCCCTGGCCCTCAGCTCTGCTGGGCTCCCTTGCCTCCCTGGCTGCACGGATCCAGCACCTCGCCCGCCCTGCACACTCTGTGTCAGTTCCTCGGCAGCTTCTCCATGCGGCCGGGCTGTTTTCAAGAAGCAAGTTCCTGCAGAGAAAGATTTTTTTCCCAAGGAGCCTAAGTGGGGAGCTTCCTGGTGCAGGCTTTTCACAGGAAACCATTGTGAAAGCAGCTTCACCACCCACCCAGAAGGGCTGTCACTGAGCAGGCTGCACCCAGCTCCGTGTCCCCAGCCCAGCTTCCCCGTACATGCCCAGTGAGTTTTGTGACCCCCACTCATCTCCCCCAAGCTGCTGCTGGGATGCTGACTTGTGGCAAGGGAAGTGGTCAGATGGTAAAGATCTGGATCTGGGGTGCAGGCAGTGCAGAGCCTCCCAGGGAAGGTGCTGCATGCTGTCCCTCTGGTGGGAGAAGGTTTGGGAGAAGCAGACAGGGGACATAAGACTTCACCATACTTCGGCTCAGCAGCCTTTGCATTCTCCCTCTTCACTGTGATGCTGGGTCTGACTTCAAGCAGGGTCACCAACTACCAGAACAGGCTTCTCCCCACACAGAGCTGAGTGGTCTCTGCTCCTCAGCCTGGTTCTGGGTTTCTGGTTGCTCCCCTGAAATGCAAACCCTGCCAGGGCTTCTCCCCACTGCTGCAAGGGTGGCACAGCCCAGCTCAGCTCTGCTGTGGTGGAGCCAGGGAAGTCCCTGGGGCTTTGGCAGCGCTGCCTGGGATTTACACCAGAGAACACCAGAGGCAGCCTCAGCACCATGGCAGTGCCCCACTGCCCTGGCTATCAGTGAAACCCCAAAATGCACCAGTTAAACCCTCAGCCAACACAGACACAAGTTGAACTGTGCTGCTGCTTCTCACCATGGGTGGCTTTAAAGTCAATTATTGTTCATAACATTTTAATCCAATGAGCTGTGCAGGTCTCCCAACCAGTGCATGTTCCCTACAATGCTGCTTTTCATTCATGCAGTTGTTCTGGTTTGGGTGTATTTTGTGCCTATGGATGGACAGGCAGCCCAGGCTTGTGCCTTTATTTGAGCTCTCACCACCTGTGCTGTGGAAGTACTGCTCTCCCATGGAGAAGTTCTGCTGGACATCTGTGAAGATGCTCTAGTTCCAGAGGTTTTTTCTTGCATCAAATTCTCTGGTTTTGCAATCCCTCACTGCAATTCAAATAAAACTGAACAACTCCCAAGAAGCCATTTCCGTGAAGCATTTCAGGAGCAAGGGGCTGATTCCTCTTTCAGAGCATCAAAACACAACTTCTATTTTCCTCACAGTGTTAGTTAGCAAGGTTCAGCTGAGCCCTGCTCTTTTTTCCCCCAAAAACATTTCATTTCCAGGAAACAGGACTTTTATTTGAACACAAAGCATCTCTTTGGCCAGCCTGACACACTTGGGTACACTCACAACTTTTGAGTACTCATATATGACCTACAAGAACATGACCCAGTATAGAGGGAACTGAACCAGGTCTCAGGGAAGAGTCCTGTCCCTTCCCAACCCACCACTGGCTTAACTGTGTGATGCTGGGCAGGTCCCTTCCCTTTGTCTAGGTCCTGCTTTCCAAGCCTTGAATTGGGGTTTAAGTTTCTTCATGCAGCATTTTGCTGGACCTCAGATTTGGCAAGAAGTATCTGAAACATTCACAAGGTGCCAATTCAGTTTCCACGAGTGGCAGCAGTGCTTGGTCAAAAAGGATGAATCAACACCTCCTTCCTCCTCCTCCCTTTGCCTGCTGGCAAAGCTCTTCTTGATCCAACCCATGATGTTGCAGGTTCTGAGAAAGTACCACTGGCTCATAGTCAGCTTGTTATCCACCAGGATCTCCCAGGTCTTTACCTGCAAAGTTGTTTTCCAGCTGGCTGGTCCCCCGTTTGTACTGGTGAGTGGGGTCATTTCTCCTCAGGGGCAGGAGTTCCTATTCCCATTGCTGGACTTCATAAAGCTCCTCTTTGCACATTGAGCTCCTTGTGAATGGCACCCTGGAGTGTGCAAAGCCAGGGGAGCAGGGAGAGCTCACAGCATTTAATAGCTCCAGTGGTGGATCTTGGAGAAATGGATGGAATTGGAGAGACACATTGCTTCCCTTCTGACCACTGCCCACAACAGAGTGGGGACACCGGCCTGGGGACACCCAAGACACAAAGGAAAGGGGTATCCTGTGAGCAGCTGGTGCCATCTCAGCACACACTGTGCCTGTGTTCCTTCCCTCACCATCTGACAAGTGAGGAAGCAATGCTCAGGGAAAGAGGCGACCAGGCAAATTTAAGCAAAGACGTCCCAGGGAATGAGTCACGGGCTCTGCGTAAGAAGCCAGACTCTGCTCTGGAGGGAGAAGTGCAGCAGGAAAGAGGAACGCCCCCAGGAGATGGCTGCAGGATGATTAAAAGGCTTTTACTTGGACTTTGCATTGGAGACCCCCCTGCCATGGCAGCAGAGATGTGAGAGCAGAGCAATGGGTGTGCCCACAGAGCAGCTGCTGCCCACAGGGACTGACAGTGGGAGCTAAGCTCCTCAGGGAGGCTGCTCCCAGGAGCAGGAGAAATCACCCACCTAAGTCAGGAAAGGCTTGGCTCTCGTGGTGGTATTTCTTGTGGGAAATCTTATTTCCTTGAAAACCTCAGGTATTCAGGTCAACTAAAAGCTTTTAGCACAGTGGCACCAGACACACTGAGCTGGTTGAGTCAGAAGGTAATTTCCAATACATGTAAGGCAACTTCCGAGGACCAGAGTGCTTCATCACCATGTTTTCATGGTGACAGCTTCAGTTGTTTTGCTTCTAAGAATCAGCCTTTTGTTTACTGTTTTAGCTTGTTTCCTCATGGAAAGCCTTTCATTTACTTCCCAGCATTACCTGTAGCTTTTAATCAGGTGAAAGAGGTGGAAGAGGAACAGCAGCAGGGCCAGTGTGCCAGAAATGGTATTTTTTTTTTAAGCTGTTCATAAAGATAACGAGAGATGAAAAGGTTGTTTTGGGAGGGAGATCTTCTGTAGTTGGAAAACATGAAATACAAGAGCGCTGCTGTCTCTTCTACTGGGGCCCTGGCATTTCTGATCTTATTGCTCCAAGGGTTTGCCCTATGGAGTGGTGTAAGAGACAGTCCCAAGCTCCCTCATGTGCCTCACAACCATCACGAGGGAAGACCACAAGGACTGGGACTGAGACCCTAAAATCCCATTACAGGAGTTCTGGCCTGGCTGAGGTGGGATGTCTGCCAGGTGTTGTCTGCAGGTGTGCTCACTGGACTGATGCATCCCCATGGGAACCAGTATGGAAACAATGGACATGTCATGGCAGGCTGGCTTTGGACCAGCTCGCCCTGAGTTTGTCCTGTACCTATTCTCTGGACCTGCTGTTCTTTGCACCTGCTATGTATCTTTGCCCACCTTTTGGCCAATTGCCTGTTGCCTCAAAAAAGGGCTATAAAGAGATGCCCCGAGTTACTCGAATTTGAGATCTCCCTACGGAAGAAGATGGATCTATTGGCAGGAGGCCACGAGGACTCGTTTCTCTGTTGGTAGCTACACCCCCTTTTCTCTCTCTCTCTTTTCTTTCTCTCTCTCTTTCTACCAATCTATCGCATATTGAGTTGTAATAAAGTATACTGCTGTTGAGCAAAATTGCTGTTGTTGTCCCCTGCTGTGTCATTTGTGCTCTGAGATCACTCGAACCATCACGAACCCCACTCGCATTAGCGGATCGTGACAAGTGGATGCCCCAGAAGGGCAGCCAAGGTGGATGGGTGAATGGGAGAGAACTTCCAAGGGACTTACACCCATCCTAGAGGGGCTGCAATGCCTCAAAGAGAGAAGGTTTGGCTGGGGAAAAAAATCTCAGAGCCCAGACCTGTTGGGTGAAAGATGTTGGAAATGCAAATCATTAATTTAAAGAACTGGGCCAGGAACAAGGGGTGCCAGGCTGAGCTGTTATCTGCTGCATCAGCTGCAAGCCTGGCTCAGGATTTCAAAATAAAATTAGACTTGCAGTATATGTCTTTAAATATTTAAATTATTTTCAGTAATTCATATGGTGACATTTAAACAAAGTACACCAAGCAAACGGCTCCCAGTGCTAAAAGGAAATGTTTGCAGGTAATAATATTTAATTTAAAAGGGAACAGCTGATATCAAGGCAGAATCTTAATGCTGAATTCAACCTACATTTCCCTCTCAACCAAGTAGGGAAGAATAAATCCCCAGGTCAGCGAATGGTTAAAAATGCAGAATGGTGTGATTGAAGTGCTGGTCCCAGACATCTCAAAGAGCTGTGAATTATGTGGACACCCAAATATGTGCAGGATATTTGTACTGTGCAGAGTAGCTTTGTGGGGTCTTAGAGGTGGGGACAAGTAGTTTCATGTTGGGAAGTGAGGATCACGGGGGCTTGGTGATGCCAACCCCTCCTGCCACACTCACCTGCCCTCCCACAGCCTTCCTGGGTCCTTTGCTGTGAGTCTGTTCCAGAAACTAAAGGGAAAATCCATCCTGGGTGCAGACCAGCAGAACTCAATGAAGTCAGCTCACACACAGGCAGCTTCGCCGCGGTGCTGCCGGCCAATTTGGAGAGCTTAGCTGGGTCTGTTACATCAGTCACACTGGATTTCATAACATCAGACATTTCAATGAGGGTGACTCATTCTCTCTTGAAGTGTATTGTATGTATGAGCAAAGATGATTAACTTTTGCTGAATGGTATGATTTCTGGGATGGGAACTGCTATTAATTAGGAGAGGATCTCAGATGTTCACAAACCCTGTTTTCGTGGCCTATTTTGTATATTTTTCTCCATTCTACTTGTTTGTTTAGCTCAGGATAAATATTAAAGTGCTCTTCCCTGCTATCCGGCACTAAAGCAGCCAGATGTCCAGCTAAGGCATTTGACTTTCATAGTCAGGCACAGCCCAGGGCTCAGTTCCTGTGGCCAGGCTTCAGCTACTTGCCCTAAAAGGCTCAGTTTTCACATTAAAAGCAAACAAAACAAAACAAAAGAGAGCTTCCAGCCTGCACAAGTGCAGCAGATAAAGTAACAAGGGAGGTAAAATAAGCACAAGTGGCTCAGAAAGTAAAATCCAAAGGATTATCCTTTCCCATCCTCCCCCCAAATTTTCTTTATCCAGAAATGTTGGGGGCTTATGCTAATCTCATGCTTCTTGCTGTTGAGGGTTGAGGTTTGGGGGCTGACACCACCAAGGATCCTTGGGATAAAGAGTTTGCCAGGTTCAGGGACAAAAATACTCTTTCAGCTGCACTGGCTGCAAAGCTGGACAATTTACCAGGATAAGGGTCAGGGTGTTCAGTGTCTTCAACCACATCTGCAGCAACCAGAACTGTGGTCTGGCAGGAATTGCCTGGAGAAATTAAGACCAACCAGCTTGGAAAAGCCAAAAGAGGAAGGCACGGGATGGAGCTGTCTTTCCCCACCCCAGGCAGTGCTGGGGGGATGCCAAGGAGCAGCCAGGCTGAACCTGGGGACCTGACAGGTCAGTGTTTAACAGCCTGGCTGTTCAGTGGCATCTTGCCACCTCCTCATGGTTTCCAGAATCTCCACTGGGAGATAGTCCCCTGACAAGGTCCCCTCCCAGATCCAGCCTATCAGCTCCCTCTTGTCCTATCCCATGGCACTGGCAGCGAGCAACACAACATCCCACAGGGCCAAACATCCCACCCCGCTCCAGCTCCATTGCTGTGAGCAGTGAAATAGTCCTGGGAATAGACAAACTGCGGTCAGTCCCTCTGCCTGGCCAGCAAGGGGCTGAAGGAAGTGTCCTGTTCTTGGTTCCTGGTGAGACACCACTGTGAAAGTCAACTGTGACTTCCAGAGAGGGAAAGGAAGGGTCACAGCTCAGCCTGGTATTCTACCAGCAAGGATGAGGTTCATGTGCTTTGCCCAGTACCCCATCCCCATGCCCCCTCCAGCACTTCCAGCACTCCTCAAATGTCAGGCAGGGACTGTGGGCAGCAGTGACGCAAACAAAGGTCACTGGATCTGCACTTTCCCCCTTCCATCAGCCAAGGCTGCTCGAAGCTCCTGGGCAAAGGCTGGAGAGCTGGTCCTGCGCCCCAGCAGCCAGTGACAAGGAGCATGAGCAAACTCAAGAGAAGCAATTGTTTGTAGTTAATCAAGACATGAAGAGATGATTTTTTTGATTAAAACTCACGGCTGGGCATTTGAGCACAAACGGGGGGTGAGCAGTGAAACTGCCCATCTGGGTGGGCAGCCCTAACCTGTGGGGGTATGGAAAGTTTTGGGGCAGTGACTTGCTCTCCTCTACCCACCCTGCTTGAAGCCAGGCAGTGGGCAGAGGCAGCCAGCTTGGGGTGACCTGTCCTGGCTCAGGCACTGCACCCAGGCTGGTGGCAGCAGACATGAAGCATCTGCTGCCCAATCTTCTCTGTAACCACTGCAGCTCCCAGGCTTGCTCTTGAGAAGCTGGGAGGTGTGGGAGCATTAGAAGGCTTCTCCTTCCAGACTCAACGGTGAGGAATGTGCATTCGAAACAAATAGGGCTGGTTTCACTTCTCCTGCACACCAAATCCAACCATGAGACTCTTTGAGATAAAGTGGCATGTAGGGGTAGGAAAACCCCACAATTTACCTAAATTTTGCACCCATAAAATGCCACTGGCAGATTAAAGTGTCGATGTATGATTCAGGCACAAGTCTGGGATATGTGAACCACGGCCCAGGCATGCAACAAAGGCTGAGCCACACGACACCAAGGGTTTCCTTGGAGACTGACGCAGACGGGGCTTCTCCTCCAGAAGCACTTTCTCCCTGCCGTACCAGGCAAGGAAACACCCTAAATCCCATCCCTACCAGGAGAGCCAGCAGAGCTCCAGTTCGCCGCTGGAGGAAGGGGCAGTGCTAAGAGCCTGGAGGGGGGTTTTCCTCACCTCCCAGTAGTCTTCCTGTTGCGCAACTCACTCTTGCTTCTAAAAATGTTTGCTGGAGCAACAGTCTCTAAGGCGATTTCCATAACAATGGGTGCAGAAGAACGATCCTTGCTGCTGGAGTGATTTGCTTGCTCACACACTTGCTGAGGACCGGGCACACCACAATTCCAGTGGTGGGATGTTCGTGTGAATGAGAGAAAAAGAGTATTTGACTGAATTCTCTCAGCAGTTGCTGGAAAGCTCCGCAGAGGCCCTGCTGTCCATTGCCCAGCCAAGGGGCTCGGGCAGGGCCGTCTGCCTTGCCCCAGGGCATTGCCAGAGTCTGCAGGCACAAAAACACCCACAGCAAAGGTACAAAACCACAGAAAATGCTTCCACACCTTTGCCACTGGTGTGTCAGCACTGCCCAGCAAACACACACCAATGCAGGCACCCGCAGAGGGGCAGGACCCGGCAGCAGCAGCTGCACTCTGACACCAGCCAAAGCTCCTGCTTCATCCAAGGCCTCAGTCCTTACAAGACCCTGAGTTACACAAAGCCCCTAGTTGCTTCTCTTTTATCTCACAATTCTGGGTGCTCAGCCCCAGACAAAACTAACCAGGTTTGCTCCTTCCCCACTTCTTTGCCAGTTAACCCATTTAAATCAACACTCAGCCACTGCCTCCAGTTTGAATCGCTCACATCCTGCCATTACAGCTTTGTTTAAATCTGTGCAGAGCTCAACCTGTTGTCAGACAGACACTAATTTGTGTGTTTCTAATTATTTGTTTCCATCTTAAAACCTGTTCTTCAGCAGATTGCAGTTTTCTTTTAATACATGCTTGGCTAGAGCTTGATAAACTGGTTGCCAGTAACCTAGACACAAGTGGGATTGTATTGCACAGGGGGAGCAGGGGGAGAAAAGAGACTGACTTAAACTGAATTAAGAGTCTGTTCATAAAAATGAATTTTAAAAAATTGTGAAACAAGAAGCAGTGTTGCATTGCAGAAGAGTATTCCTGTTTCTACCTCTCCAAATAAGATGAACCTCTGCATTTGCAAAAGGGCATTTGAAACATCTCCTTACACAAATGCTTTGACCATGTTTTTTTACGTGATTAAAGCTCTAAAACTGAGGGTTAATCCTTTTTATACTCACATGGTTGGTGTTAAAAATTAGCTCATCAGTGAGTGACCAAACAATGATCTATCTCCAACTGCTTTCCCAGGATGTGAATGCAGACAGTCAGGCACTGTCCTCAGCCCCTTCATTCAACACCATTCAACATTCAATAGCCTTTTCCTCTTCCAGGAGCAGCCTGGGCCCTTTGTTTCTTGGTCATTTTCACACAAGTCTTCAGAGGGCAGGAGAAGTAGCTGAGGTGCTGCTCTGATGCAGCTGACACTGCTGGGACACACCAGTGCTCTGGGACCTGCCTTGCTTCATTCTCTCTCTGTAGCTCTTTCTCCAGTGCTGAGGATTTTGGGGTCTCTGATCTAAAATGCAGTTAAGAAGACTGAGGCAATTAAACAAAAAGAAAACTATATGTTAATTGCTGGCAAATACTGACCTTTTAGTGGAGGTCATGTTCTGCACAGTCCTGACTGAAGGTGCTTGCAACAGTCTCACCTTTGGCTTTTCCTCCCAGCTCCCTGCCTTTTCCTGGGTGTGGGAAAATGCAACAAGAGCATCCCACAGACAAGAAAGTTTCAGTCCTCCAGCCCAGGCTTTAAGAGTTGCCCACCAGGACAGGCAGGAGCCACATGAGGAGTGGCAGTGTGCATCCAGCAGCACGTTGTCTCCCCGGCATAGCCTGACCTCTGGTTGTCTCCACAGTCAGCCACAGAGGGAGAGGGAAATCCTTGTGCAGCTCTTTCCAGCAGTGAACACACTCTTAGGACATTGATTTCTCTGCAGGGCTTTTGTCAGCAGACAAAGAGGCTCAAAAAGCTGATGCAGCCAGTGGGGCGTGAGGATGTATTTGCCAGGAGGAGCTAACTGCTAGGGGGAATTGAGTGTTCTGTTGTCAACACAGTGGCCTGGGACTTTGGAGGAGACACTCAGGTTCAGGGCACAGCCCAGAGCACCTGGTCCATCTTGCTGCTGGCGGGCAGAGGTCCAGCTGAGAGTGCGCAGCATCTCCAGATGAACACCAGTGACCTCCTCCCTCCTGCAGATCTTGGATTCTGTGGGATACATGGCCCAAAGTGGTCATTCCATCAATGCCAAGCAGCATGGAGGTCACCTGGGAAAAGGCCTTTGCCAGGCCAAAGTTTGGGAGCAGCCTCCTGGTTTGGTCCTTGAGGAGGGGCATGTCATCCAGACATATCTGCCTGCACCTGTAAACTGAGCCTGTGGGGATGGAGAGGGTCCATCCTCTCCTCGTAGTCCTTCCCTATTTCCACCCAAAGACATTTTTTGTGAGCTTCTACTTTTTTTTTATGCAAAAAAGGAAAGAAAATAGGAAGATACGCACTTGATGTTAAGGAAATCTAACAGAGCATGCAGCAATCCAACTGCTCAGACACATATGCCACCTTCCTTCTGCTCCGAACCAGAGAGGCTGTGCCATATTTAGATCTGGCTCCATCTCTCACAAACTTGACCAACTGTTCCTCCACAGTGTCATCTCTGCTTGTTTACCCCCAAACTGTTCACTGAAATCTTCAATTTGGTGGGGGGAAAATAATAATAACATTCATTTTAAAAAGGGTTTTATTTTTAATGACAGGAAAAACATTAAATACCAAGAAAGGCAGATCGAAACAGTGGCGAGTACAGAGATCGAAAGATCCCTTGGTGAGTCATCATCTCCATCAGGGACCTCCCGTGTGAGGAGGCAGATGCATTTCCTAGAAATTGCTGTGCTGTGGTGGGGCCAGCCCCACACTGGCTGCCAGGGCAGCATCTGGCCAGCCGAGTCATTGGCCCTGGGATGCTCCCACAAGTGTGTGCTCCCACAGGAGCCATTGGCCCTGGGATGCTCCCACAAGTGTGTGCTCCCACAGGAGTGGCAGGTTCAGTGATCACACATGAAGGCAGGCACAGAGCTGTGGCCACACAGGGGTTACCTGGGTGTGACTCCTCCAAGGAGCTGCCCCGTACAGAGCAAAGGGGTAACAGCCTCCCTGAAGGAAGGGCTGAAAGTACAGCTTTGTTACAAGTAGGACACATGGGAAAGAGCAGAGAGCATTTCCCGACCTTCCTAATTGTGCCAAACCATGGCACATTTAGCCCAGAGTTTGGACCTCAGCATCAGGACAGGAGTCACGCAGAGATGGTCTTCCTCCACACTTTAAGCCGTGGTTGTGTCACACACAAGGTAGAGGTGAGCCCCTGTCCTCCCACACACAGTGAGGAGCCTTGGAGCCTTCTCACTGAACATCCACACCTCTGCCTGGCTTGCCTTTGATGTCAAGACACTGCTGTCTTGGAGGGCCTGGTGAGAGCCTGTCCTGCAGCCTTGCGGGATGTGCAGCACAGCACCCCCCACACCAGCCATGGGCCTTGTATACAAAGCTCACTCACACTTGAGGCAGATCTCAGGGAGTTAAAAGCATTTTCTTGGCTTGCTGTGCTGGTGGAACAGCAACTTACAGCACAGCAGATGGACAAAATTCTAATTTGGGTTTCACATGATTTATATAAATAGGCTTAGACAAGGTTGCACAGAGATGGCACAGTCATCTGCCAGCCTTGCTCTGTTTACCTCGAGACCCTCTCCTCCCCCTGTTAATGAGCACCCCAGCGGTGTCTTGAGTGCTGGCAGTAACAAGCCACCTCAGCTGTGTCACCTCCTGCCACTGCCATGGCTCTGGGCTGCACTCCCAGCAAGGCAAAGCAGCTTCCTGCCACCCCACCTGGCCGGGCACAGCTTTTATGGTCGTCCCTCAAACCCAGAGACAAATTGTCCAGGAGGACACCAGAGTGACAACTCCCATGCCTGGCTCAGGAGAGTATGGACCACGCTGCTTCCTACCCAGATGAGTGGGAACAGGAACAGGGCTCTCCCAGCCCCCACTCACTCACAGGACACCAAGTTTTGTTGGGGCCTCTCCCCAAGGGTGGGTGGCTCAGAGTCAAGGGACACCAGTGGCCCCACTGCCACCCTCATGAAAATGACACAGTAATTCCCCCTCCTCCCTACTAGTGTGTCACCAAGGAGCCTTCACCACATCCTGACAAAAATCATCAAGCACGTCTTTGTCAGGTTTAGTTAGAAACCTCTTCCTCATCTCCACTGCTTCTCTATCCCTCAAAGGGTGACATGAACTGGTGCTGCTCCTAAGAGGGGGCTTGCGACAAACAGATGAAGGTCTGGCTCCTGTGAGGCTCCAGCATGCATCTGCTGAACATCTCCATCATACATGTATTATCATACATGTATTGTCTCCTAGAAATAAAATGTGACGTGATCCCAGCAGAATAGAAAGATAGAAAACTAAGATGCTGGTTTCTTTATGTGGTCACCAGAAGCTGGATATGTGACAGCTGCATCCTCTCAGTGTCAGATACAACTCAGGGGTCACTCACGCCTGGCGCAGAGGACAGGGTCAGGGCTCTGCTTTTAGCACACGACCACCAGATTTCCCAAGGTCTGAGATGCAGGGGCAATCAAAGGAAAAATGCCAAGTCTGGGCTAAAACAGGAAGTGGGACCCAAGTTTCTCCAGTTTGAAGGCCAAAAGCCAGACTGTCAAACAGCATGACACTTCTCCCTGTGGGCCCAAAGTACCCCATGTCACACCACGTTACATTGCCAGGTAAAACCTCTGCCTTTGGCCCTGGCAAAATGATCATCATCACAAAGCAGATGCATAGTTTGAGGTAGAAAATGATGGAAACTTCATTAAACTAGCCGAGAGTTTGCCTGCCTGCATCCTCATTTTTACCGCCCCATTTTCTACAGAAACAAGGTTCTCACAGCCACACCACCCCTGCACCCCTCCTCTCCAACTCTCCTTCTTTTTGGACACTTTCAGCCACACAGTACAGGGGCTCCCAGTTACTATGGGAATGTAAGTTTTGTGAAGTTTGGTGGCTGATGAGAAGGTGATGGTGTGTGTTTAGCTTTTACAGGCCAGTGAAGGTTCATGCTCATCCTTTACTCCACAACATAAACCCATCGGAAACCAGGCTTTGCTGGTTTCTACCACTCGTGGAACAAGCTGTATTATTTGTATAACTGTATCCTAGGAGCCCTAGTTTCTGTCCTGCATAGTCCCTGGCATGAGCAGTATTTTCCATGGTCAGCCTGGAAGGAGGGAGCAGACTTTAACCCCCTCAGTGCAAAGAGCAGATTCCCACATCAGGTTATTTCCATGCAACTCTCCCTATGAGAAAAAAAGCCCTCCTAGGACCAAGGCACCATGCAGAGAAATCTGAATGCCAGCAAGGGGTTGCCTGTAGGAGAGGTACAGGTGGCTTGGGAACAGCTGGGGACCCTCCTGAGGGGCTGCTTGAGCCTTCACAGCTCCTGCAGCCAGTACCATCCTCAAACCCCTGCCAAAACTCTCTGGTTCAGCCTCTCTTTCCAGCTATGAATCATAAACCTGCTCTTCACCAGCTGGAATAAAGCACCAAACAAAAGAAGAAAAAGAGATTTCTCAAGGGCCAAAGCAGTGAAGTCCCTATGGTTTGACATAGCTTCCCTGTTTGCACATCTATGCTGGAGGAGAAATGATGTTATGGTGGCAGTTGGAAATACCTCTGCCCAAGGAGATGCAAGCAGAGCCAGGTCCCTGCTCTGGGCCACTGTGGAAGGTAACAGGAGCTTCATCAAGCACCTCCAGCTTGAGATGAGCAAGTCAAGCCACACATTGCTTGGAGTTTCTTGGGATCTGAGTCTAGTACATGCTGAAGAACCCCAGGTCCATAAGGGGAGGTCTTCATGGAGATCACAGCCATCCCAAAGCACAGCCACCCTAGCCTTGTTGTCCAAGTTGTCATCACTGAGGTCCTCCTTAGACAACCTGAGCCACATCAACATTCCCACCCCTACTTATTCCTGTTGTCCGAGATCCTCATTATGGGCAGCAGAGGGAAGAAGGGAAGCACAGAAGGGCTAAAGATTCAGGTCAAAAAGTGGTGGGATGCTGGGACACCAGCAATTCCTAAGAGACCTGCAAATGTCCTGTGGTTAAGGGCTAGGAGAGATGCAAGGTGCAGGACCAGGTGGCCCATGGACCCCCCCACCATCAGCCCCTCCAAGGGCTCAGAGCCAGTCTGGGCATTTTGCAGTGTAGTTTGTGGCATGTGTGGGCCTAAAAAGCTGGACCATGAATCTTCTGTTGAGCTTGAAGGGTCAGTTTGTGCTGCCTTGGGAAAGAAGAGGAAGTGTCAGGTTCAGGGCACTGCTGGCAGCTGGGCTGTGTTCCTGCATTTCCCAGTGCCCACAGCAGTGGCAGATGAGAAACACATCAGGCAGAAAATATTTGGGGTTTTCTTCTGATAGTTGCTGCCTCTGTGCTGAGGACATTAAAAAAACNTTCTGTCAAAACCATTTCCCACTTCTGCAATGTTTTTAAGCAAAACCCAAAGCATTCCAGAATAGATTGGGGAAGACACCCATAAACCAGAGAAAATAACTTGCCATTAAAAAGGTTTCAGAACTGGGTGATTTAATTGTTTCTGGATTTCATTTCAGCCTTCATTTTTCAAAGTTTTTAAAAAGCACCTACTAGTAGTAATAGCAAAGATATTTTCTTAGAGAAGTGTGAGTAGCTTGTAGAGACAATGTTTAAAAAATAATAAAACTGCTAACTCCCCAGAGCACAAAAATCACATTTGTCAGGGACTATACTTAAAGCAGCAGGACTTCACTAGTATGTGAACCTGCAGTTGGTGTGGACTCAATCTCTGAGGCTTTCCCAGTGTCTTAGCAATGAAGTGACATTATATCAGTCCCAAGCAGTAGAATTTCTTACTTCTTCCAACAAATACTTCATCATCAAGCTGGAAGCTCTGATGAACAGGACAGCTGATTCCTGCCGCAGATCACAAACCTCTGCTTCCCCCTGTGAGTCAGTGCTGAGCACAGATTTCAATGTGAACACTGAAATCACAAATCCAGCCTTGATCCGTGCCAGCAGAAAAGCTTGGATGAAGCATCTACTGAAGTCTCTTGCTTGAGTGAGGGACTTTCCTGAGCTGGGTGCTCAGGGTTGCTGCCTCTCCCTTGGGACACAAGAGCATTGATGCCTGGGTTATTTTGGTCTCATGTGGAGTGAAGTCACCACCACTTCAGCTCCGGGACCCCATTCACAACTCCCCGTTCATTCACTCCAGAGCATTCCCATGGCCAGATGTTTATCACTCTTGTGTCACCCTCCAACTATTTTGCAGGGGCGGTAGGAGTGGCTTTTGGAAAACATTTGAGTACACACACAAATACAGGCTTGGGCTGCTGTGTGTTTGGACAAATAAATAAGTGCAACTAATCAGTAGAAATGTTTTTATGTTAGCTATGACCATGAAGAGAGGATCCCAGCCCTGCCAGATAAAAAATCCCCACGGGGATTTTTTAAGTGCGCCCAAAACCAGCTGGACTAAGACCTTGCTTGTTCACGCCATGGATTTGTGTGGGCGAGGAATTAAAAAAAATATAGGAAGTTTTTAAAAAATAAAACTAAGCAAACAAAATAACCCCTCTGCCTCTTACCTTCATACAGAAGGTTCTGAATTGCTGGAAGAACAACATGGCTGTGTGTGTTGGGCAACACAGCCCTGAGCCAGGTCTCTCCAGCCCTGAGCTGGAGATGCAGCACTGATGGAGGTGGTTGCTCCTGCAGCTCCCAGCACCCAGAACCAGCAGTTTCTGTCCAAAACAACCACTCATATACACGTGTTCAGAAATACCTGGGGTTTTACTCCATTTATAACACACTTTGGAAGGTCAGCCTGTCTGGGAGTGCCTTTCCTGGCCTCAAAGCAGACAAGCAGCAGTTCTAGTACAACACCAGTAGCAATGTTCTACCCCAGATAAAGCTGTCCCAGGCCTACTTGCCTTGATGTCCAAAACAGATGGTGGCAGAATCTGGTGTTCCTGCTGGTGTTCCTGCTGGTTACAGGCAGTGATGAACTGTTTCCGTATCAGGAGATGGTTTGAGAAGGCAAATGACAAATCAGCAGCTGTTGCCTTGGTGATGGCTCAAATGGAGCAAGGCGGGCTTGTTTTGGAGTCAGGACCTGTCCAGGGGAGGCAAAGCACAGCTCGAGCATCCACTGCCACCCTAAGTACTCTGAGATCATTGCAGCATCCAGGAAGCCAGAACCCACCCCTGGGCAGGGCAGCCCATCCTACTGAGGTCAGTAGGGCAGCAGGTCCTAGCCCTGATCCCTATGAAACCAGCAGCTAAAGCTCCCATTTAACTTCAATGGAAACAGGGTTTGGCCTGGATCTCAACTAAACCCATGACGATCAATGGCTTTGCTTGGGGTTTAATTCCCTGGATTAAAGAGAATTTGCCCTGCAGTCACTCAGGGAGCCCCAGCTCTCTGGGGCCCAGGGGCAGAGCTCAGCACCCACATCCCACCACTGCTCTGCCGCAGCCAACAAGAGCAAACCAACCCAAGGGCCCTGGGTTTTAAACAAACAAACAGCGAAAAGAGAAAGAAAAAGAAAAAAAAGAAGAGCATTTATTTCCCCTGCAGCTGTGCTGTCCTGGACAGAGGATTTCTGTGGCAGGACAATGATGCTTTATGCAGCGAGGTTAAGTTTCAGTTACTTGAAACTATCAGCTCTTGTGTTCAAATCATCTTATTAGCTCCACAATCAAACAAGGCTTCCCCATGGGCAAGGATTCGGTCACGCTGTTTAACTGGACACAAAGGTCAAGCAGGGCTGGATTTAAAGTGATCTAATGGGACCTGCCTCAGGCTGCTTTGGGAAGGGGGATACAGCCAGTGTGGTATTCATCCTGTTGGGAGAGGCAGGTCCCATGTGCTGAGCCCCATTTGTAAGAAAGAGGAACCCAAAATCAAGCTCTAGAGTTGGGGTTTTGGTTCCCAAATGTCCCCTCTGATAGCAACTTACTACCATCGAGCATCACTCTTGATCCTCTCCAAAATACTTAAAGGTACCTTCAGATCCAGTGTGACATCTCCAGTAGAATTTTACTTTAGCTTTCTTCAAGCAAACCTCCAACCCAGCTCTTTCCTGGCAGTTGCCTCTCCCACCAGCAGTTTGGGGAGGGCAGCACCTCTTCTAATTACTTATCCAAATTCTCTTCATGACCCAAGTGGAAAGAAAGAGCCCTAGATCCCATCAATTGTAGTTAGGCTCAGCTTGGGAAGTTACTCAGTATTTGGGCACACCCCACAGTCAGCAGTACATAATGTGATGAAGCCAATGTGCATTTCAGGGCTGCAAAGCTAAAGAGAGCAGATTCTAAAGCCTGAGTGGTGCTTGTGAGCTGAGGCTGCAGGGAGACAGTCAGAGTGCAGGGAAGCAAATGCTGAATGTCACCTGGGGAGGCCATGGCTGACCAAGTCTTTGCATTTGTCCCCGTGCAGGGGACAGGGATTTACAGACCAACCCAGTGACATGCAAAGGCAGGGGAAAACATCCCTCACACTGCACATGTGTGGAAGGCAACATGCAGTGGAACAGGAAGAAAACAACTTGCCTGCATCTTCTTTCTCATACCAGAACTGCTGCTCCTCCAGCCAAAACCAGGATCCCTGTCAGCCCCAGTATCACTGCAGCGTGGCATGGAGCAGGCAGCAACCCTGGGAGCCATGCTTGGAGCTGCTCCAGCTCTGCACAAGTCTCCAAGGAAAAAATGTGGCTTCCATGTTCTGATCCACCCCCTTGCCCAGAGGTAAAATACATCACTGAGAAGCTGTAGAATAAAGATGTGGTGTGGGATCTCCCCCACAATCAGCATGCTACCCTGCAGTCTTGACTACCAAAGGAAAAGATGTTGCATTACTAGACCCCAGTGCACAGCCACAGCTCCCAGGAATTAATGCCCTGGGAAGGGAAGGTGGGGGTGCAAGACAGAATTACTCAGGGATGCACATAAGCAGGGAGCTGCTTGGAGCTGTCTTCTGGGGTGCGTGCAGCAAAGCACTAAGGAAGCTCCCAAACACACAAGGCCTTTCAAACCAAAAGCCTTTTTCATCTTCCCAGCTTCCTTCCCAATTCCTTGAGATCTCAGTCCAGGGGAAGGAGGAAACACAAATGCAAAGGAGTTAAGCAGAACCTTTCTATAAAAGTGGCATGCACCATGCCCCAAAGCAGGACCAGCTCTGCATCCCCTTCCCTGGTCTCTCCCTAGGTCCTGTCCTTACAGGCATCACCTGAGCTTGCTGGCTGGCTCCTCATACCATCATAATATCCTAGCCTTGCCAGGCAAGCCCCAAACACTCTGCAGCATGGAGCAGAAGCTCAGCTGGGCTTTCTGCATGAGCCAGCTCTGCTTGTCCCTCAGGGGAATCAGCCAAGAGCCAGAGTCACTGGTCAGGTGTTCAGGGGATGGCTGAGACATGACCATCAATTCATACATGGATTTCATACCTTCCATCTTCAAGTAGCTCTTAAGTATCTTGATTTAATGATCCCACACGCTTCCACCCAAGCCCCAGGCTATGGGGAAATTTGCACAGGTGTGGCAATGTTTCATTACACAGCAAGATGGAACAGCTCCTGGCCCTGTGCACTGGAGCTTTCCAGAGTTCCAGAGTTCTCTGGTGGCTCCCTCTGCATTACCCCCTGCTCGAGATGCTCCACATGCAGCCAACATGAGCCTGGGCACCTCTGAATTCACTCACACTGGGAGAGGGGCTGGCACAGAGTTCTGAGGCTGGGCATGGAGTCCACCTCCCCTCACTGATCCATCTGGTACTTGTCATCAATAGTCACCCAGGGTGTGAAAAGGCACAGGGTAAGTGAGCTAAATCCCATAATTATTTAACATAATTAACCACAGGATTGAAATGGGCCCATTACCAAGGAGAGAGGCTGCTAGAAATCTTCCCTGCTCTTCTCTAAGCACCAACCCAAACACAGGAAAGGCTTTGCCATATCTTTCCAATGTGGGAGTGGAGAGGTCTTGCTTTCTGTTTTGCTTTTGTTTAATTAATATTATTTTCAGAGATTGTTGATCCTGACTTCAAAGAGAAGCCATGTCTCATCTCAGGCTCTGGCACTGCAAAATGCCAGGATGATCCCACATTTCTGGACAGGTGCTCACACAGGTTTGGATCAAAGCAAGGGAGGCAGCTGCCTTCCCCATCCCTATCAACGGCTTCCCAGGGCCGTGACCAGCACCTTTCCAACAGGGATAGTGAAATTAATTAATAAATTGCTTCCATCCTTTGGTGTTTCAGGTGGGGCAGCTTACAAGAACCATCCATTCTGCATTTCTACACCTTCCCAATGCAAAACAGACCATTTTAAAGCATTTTTGGTACTCCAGTGGAGAGGTTTTCAACGAACCTGCTTCTCACTCTTGCAAAAGCAAAAAGAGTCCTTCCTGGACAATACACAGTGGAGGGGCTCTGGCCACATGCAGCCCTTATACCAGAGCTGGAGTGTTTCTGCAATGGTCTTTTGAGGTGATCATGGGATGCAGGGATATCTCACAGCATACTGAGGCTTGGGCCTTTTCACCAGCAATCAATACAGCCCATAAATGTTGTACTGCATTAGAAGATCTCCCTTTGTGTTTCAGGTGCAGCTGGAGAACGTCACTATGACTGTAAATGGGGAAATCCTCATCTCACAGGACAGTGGGGTTCAGTAACAGCCATCCTGGGTTCATAGCCAAATAGCCAAAGCCCTCCTGGGGCATCCAAACCCACCACTGTGACTCACAAGCCAAAACACACCTTGAGGCTCTTGGGGCTTTGAGCAAAGCCACCAAAAGCTACGTTATCATCCCTGGCTGGCCCCTTGCAGAACAGCATCACCTCAGCATTTGCAAACACTGCCTGCATTGGGGTATGAGGATGAAAACATCATTGGCAGTGCTTCTCCTGGGCTCCCTTCCAGCAGCCCTCGCTGCGAGGAGGGGTGACCAATTCCCGGAGCAGCTCTGTGAAGTCATTCTCTCCCAACAGGCCTTCTCTTCCCTGACATCATCCGCTGGGCAAAGCAGGCACAACAGTGGTCCCCTGCTGTGGGATTTGCTTCCACAGGCACCAGTAAGGAAGTCTGGCAGCTCACAGAGTGTGGCTGGGTGCACCCAAACGAGGGAACTGCCATGGAGCAGAAGCCCTGCAGGACTCCTGTTCGGTGAGCTGGGTGACACTGGTGGGAAAAGGCACAGGGAAAGCAGGAAGGAAACAACTCACCCAGCTCAGTCTGTCTTGAACCTGGTTTGGGAGCACTCTCATGCTGCAGATAATCAGGAGTCCATGGGCTCAGCAAAGCCTCTGTCTACCCCAAGGACATGATCCTGGAACAGAGACTCATGTGGTCCAGAGCAGGAATGCATGTGGATGCAGAAACCTTCATTTAAGTGAGAGAAACAAGGCAATCTTCCAGAGGGATTCCAATAGGAAAGGAGGCATTCATCTCTCACTGCAGCAGGGGTTTCTCCTCCAGTCCCTTTGGTCTACAGCTCAACACCCAGGCAGAGAGGGCAAGGAGCTGTCCTGGCAGGTGCTGGCTGCCCAGGCTGCTGACCCTGGGAGTGGGGCACCCCTCAGAGCCAGAGAGAGCAGCTTGGAGTAGCTCCCAAATTAACAGGAGTGGGGGCTGAGCTCCTGTGTTGGAAGTATTTAAAGATTTTCTGGGCTGGCATCTTCACCTCCTCGTCCACCCCAGCAGCATCCGCCATGGTCTTACCCAAAGATACTCCCAGTATAGCTTGCCCTGAAGTGCTGGGGCTGCATCCTGCCCTTCCAAAAGCTTTTCTCTGCTCAGGATGCCCCTGCCAACACACCCACAAACACTCACCTTCTGCCCCAGTTTCCAAATCAAATGTTTTAATTTAGGGCTGGATGAATTATTTCAAGTGGGAGAAAAAAAAGTGACAGGCAGAAACTGGAATTTCTCTGCCTTTTTCAAAAAACTAGCAAGAGTCATTTCTTTACTTCTTAAAGTTCTTAAGAGATTAACCAGAAAATTAAAAACATTTGGTCTTTTCATTACTTCTTTCATTTTTTCCTCTCATTTTTTTGCTATGACAAAAAGCAAAAGAAGAAGATAATATTGAAACCACTGAAAATCATTTACAAAAGTGAAAATCTTTCATTTCTCAAGTACAACACAAGCAAGATTTTTAGTCTTTTTTAGCATGTTCACTTGCTACCTTCTTACTCCTAGAATTCAGCAGAACAGGGAGATATCTTAAAAAGATTCAGGGGAAAAGATGCTCAGTTCTAGAGATTCTGGCTTCTAGTGCCCAAGAGAAGCTGGCACACCTTACTTGAAGTCAGTAAACTAGCACTGGAACAGTGAAGTTGGTGGCAATAGCCAGGAACTGATTTGAAATTAATTAGGTTTGATGGTGTTCTTACCATTTTGTGTTCCCTTTCATGCCCATTGGGGTTCAATAAGAGGCTGCAATGCAACCCCTTTGGGTTAAAACTCTCAACCAGAGACAGTAACATTTCTCCAGGCTGGGTACCGTAGCAAAGCCACACACAGCTGCTGTGAAGCTGCATAGCTGGGGTTTGCTCATTTGACTTCCAAACACAGTGCAATTTGAGAATAAGCTTCCCCTCAGCAGCTTCCATGACCAAGTCCAAGATAATCACGGATCTCTTGATGGCTGCTCTGCCAGCAAGAGAGGATGCACTCAGGAACAACTGGATCTGTCCTGAATGCTGGCTGTCAGCTGCCCACAGTTTGTTCAGATGGCCAGGGGACACCAGCTTGGGAACGAGGTGTCCTTGCATGTCCCAGAGTGATAGAAAGCAAACACATCACATGAAGACTGTCTGTATCTCAACATGCTTTAGAGGTGCTCTTTAAGGGGCCTACAAGCTCTTGCAAATCAAATGCACCTAAATACCAAACGGATTTCAACCTAATTCCAGAGGTAACACCACCTACTCAACATGCCAAAGCAGGGAGCAGACGGCTTGCTAATTAATGTGTCTCCTTCATGAATATTGCACTTCCCGAGGAGGAATTTGGTGCTCAAGCAAAAGGCTGCTGAACGCGAGCCAAGCTGGGCTGAGCAGCACGGACGCTTTGAAACTGCTGAGATCCCTCTGGCAGGGCTGGTGCTAAAGCCAGCCCCTGGTTTTCACACCCACTGGGTGAGTCAGTGGGTGCTACCGGGGTGCCACCTCCAAAACACACACTCAGCTCACAGCCACATCTTGGGGGACACAGCAGAGTTGGTGGCAGGGATGGGAAGGGGAAACACAAAACCACAGGATGTTTGTGGTACTGAATCTCTGTGACATTTGACAGTACCTGGGGCCTGACCTTTTTTAACCCACAACCAAACCCTTCCCTAGAACCTTCTGGGAGCTTCCTCTGGCTGCAATACCCACCCCAGCACTGCTCTATCTTCTCTTGTAAGCAGCCATCTATCTGGGCAGTGTCCTACAGCAACATCCACACACAGTTGTCACACAGCCCAGGGAAGGGCCAGCATACCCCCACACACTATGGGGAAGAGCCAGCTTTGCCAGCCCAATTGGAGCCAATTAGGCAGGTTTCCCTCAGCCAGGGCTTTCAAGGCTCTCCCATGATGAGGTCTCTATTTGTTTCCCCTGACAGCCTCCTTTGAAATCACCCCATGAGACTGAGTGAGAAGCCACCACAGAAACCTCACCAAGATACATCTGGCATTCTCAGAATGCAGCAAGGTTCCTTGGTGTCCTTCCCACACCAGCATCCCCGCTGCCACTTCAGCACAGCTCAGATGACTGGTCCTCCAAAACCCATGTGGTGCCTAAATCCTGTTGGTCTTGTGTATAGTTCAATCCTGAAGTAGAAATTACGCTCCTAAGTCCACCCAGGAATCTCACTTTACTGGCTGTAGTTGAACTGGGCAAGGAAAGCCAGGTCTGGCCACATTAAAAGGGTTCCTGCCTTTTTAACCAAAGTGCTGGAACTGCAGTGCTGGGGTCGAATGACTCATCATTTCAGATACCTGCAAACTCAGGCATGGTGCTGACAATGCTGGAGAGCAACCAACCAACAGTCCCAACAGCATCAACCAGCACCAGCGACCTACCAACAGTCCTACCATGGCCTCATTTGGAAGAGACTTCTAGAGGTACCAAACAGACCCCTTTGGACTACACCACATCTCCAGAGGAGATCGTCTTCATCACTGGCCAAGCCAAGAGTCCTACCCACCTCCTGCTCTTCAGACATTAAATTCAAGCTCAAAGTAGGAGCTCTCCCCACAGCCTGGCTGTTGGCATTCAGCCCATGACAAACAGCCACCCCAGCAGCAGGCTCCAAGCTGAGACTGGATCCCACATCATTAAAGCCACTTCTGAGAAAATACACAGCCCATTGTTATTACTTCATGGGACGAGGAGGCTTCAGAGACCTGTTCTGTAGCCCTTTCTGGACAATGACTCTTTAAATTTAGCTCTTACTTACATGTGTGTATGAAATCTGCTTAGCACAGCCAAAAAATCCCAGAAAATTCACTCAGTCTTCATTAACATTTCTAGCATTGTACAAACAGCCTCCCTAGCCACTGGAAAGTCTGCCTTTACCAGCCAAAATGCTCCTTTGCAAGTCATTTGAGCTTTTACCTCAGAAAACTCCTTTCCTGCCCGCACACACAGGGAAGGAGCTGTAATCTGACTTTATTATGGTCATGCATGTGCTGTTGCCATGGAAATGGACACGATGCTACTGGATCCAACTGCAGCACGGCCAGGCACAGGCAGGGACCACAGCCAGGATCCTTGAGGCAATGCTGCTGGAGAATCCCCCTTGGCCAGCTTGCTAAAAATATCCCCCAACCAACAGTAGTAAAACCCCCTCAGACCAGGAACCTCAGGGTAGCATCAATGGCAAGTACACCAGAGACCACTGGAGACCACTTGACACTTACTGTGGTAGCAGTGCAGCTCTTGCTTTGTCATTAGCTCCACTGGAAAGTTATTAAGTCAAGGGAAAAACATCTCCACATGTTTCTTGTTCTTCAGGTAACTGTGCTCAAGGACTTGGTGTCTTCAATCATTTGTCCAGCCAAGTCAGCCCTGTGCAGGTGTGATGTGGGCCACCACAAGAAGAGAGAAAGTCCTTGCAATGAAAAGCAGGACATATCCCAGCCTAATGCACCTTCCTCAGACTTGAACCTGCAACGTGCAGCCCCTCAGGAAAGTAATAGCAGCCTTGGTGATGGGGGTATTTCCACAGAGCCTGGAGGACAAGCGTAAGTTGTGATAATAACAGAGGCTATAAATTCCTGGAGAAGCCATCCTCTCTTCAGCATGATGGAAACCATGTTTGCCAGGGAAGCAGAGTTTAAACCATGGCTTGCCAAGGGCTGCCTGCCAGAGAAGGATGGGTCTACACATGCCCCTGATTCTTCTTCTAAGCTCCTGGCATCCCTCACAATTGCTGCTGGAAACAGGAGACTGCTTCCAGTCAGACACACAAAGGCTGTATACTTATCTCCTCCTTCAGGTCTGTGCTCTAGCCCTGTGCTAAGCAGGGCTGGGGACAAGTCCAAATCCAAGGCTCAGGCTGTGCCCAAAAGGACCACATTCAATCCTTCAGCAACCTGCCCCAGGGGGCAGGACGGAGGACAGCTGTCCTGGAGCTAAACAACAGCAAGGGCTTTGTAAGCATGGAAAGATTAGAGGCAGACAAGCCCTATGAGTTTAGGAGTTACCAGCATGTCAAGCAGAAAAGGCTCCATGTTCAAGGCCAGACTGCACAGGGGCTTTGACCAAGCTCATCTAGTGAAAGGGCTCGTCCATGGCAGGGAGTTGGAACTCAATGATCTTTAAGGTCCATTCCAACCCAAACCATTCTATGGCTCTGTGATGATGCAGATTGTGAAGGAAAGAAGAATAAAAACTTGATCCACTGAAGACAGAGAGAGGACAAAGCTTCAGCTGTTGCACGTGGGACTTGATGAAGCAAAAATGCTCCTCTAAGGGCAAAGGAAGGAAGGAAGGGCATCACAGCACCAACCTGCCCACTGATGTCCAACTGCTCCATCACTCCGGGCTGTGTGGGGAGTGTCAGCGCTCCAAACCCCTCAGCCTTGAGCAGCATGGAAATGTCAGGGGTGCACCCAGTGCCTGCCACTGAGGTTCAGCTCTTCATGTAGGCAGGAAGGCTTTCAGCATCCTGCCATGCTGGAGTTATCTCCCAGGCTGCTGTTGGAGCCACGGCAAAGGGAGATTGCACATCAAGCACATGGTTCTGTGCTGCACCCCGAGCTGCTAGCCCAGGTGGCTGAGGTCCCCAATCTGACCCTTCCATCATCCCAGACATGCAATACCAACCAAACCTGCCAACTTCATTTTCCTTCTCAAGGGCTGAAAGAACCTAGCCAATACTTACAGCAGCAAATCAAGCCAGTAGTGCACTGGCTGCTTTGAGAAAAATAGCTGAGGCTTTTCAGAGTCCAAGATTATTTATTATTCATCAAATTGGGTTCCAGCTTCCCCCTTCAATTTTATGTGTTGTTTTTCCTAAAATACAGATTTTAGTTAATGATGAGGTTTTACTTAAGGATTTAAAAAGAGGACACAAAGGCAAAACAGGAGAAAGGAAAACAGGATGATAAAAATGGCATTCTGTAAAAACAACAAAATTTTCAGCAAGCAGAATTTACCCTCACAGAAACCAGCAAAAGCCAGGACATCAACAAAAGTGACAGTGCATATTTTTTATGAATTACTCCATAGGAATTGCTCAATGGATCAAGAAGCCAGTTTACACCAACACCTCTACCAGAGCCAAAGTGTCACAGCTGACAGAAAGCATCCCAAATTGGGACCAAGTATCCTGTCAACCAGAAGGATCCCTCTGGAAGGGCTGGAGCAGGCCGGAGAGGCAGGAAAAGACACTTGGCTGATGCAAGACTCCTGCTCCAAGCACCTTGCTCTCCTGTCAGCCACCTGAAGCACATCTGACAAAGCCAGCTGACCACAGGGCCGTGAGAAAAGGATGGGATCTGCAACTGAATTACCACATCTATTTTCTCCAGGGCTTGCCCAGGAGTGAGTCATGCCAAGAGGAGGCTTTGAGCAGGGTCTGGACCTGGGCAGATAAAAGCAGTGTTATTTGTGTGTGTTTGCTTGAATCAACCAGGGAGAAAAATGCACAAGGCATCAATCCTACAAAATAAATATGGCACCATAGAGGCTTACCCAGGAGAGGTGTCCTGGGAAATGCTCTCCTTGCTTCATCATCTGCCCAGGGAGGAGAAACCACATTGCAAGAACCAGCCATGGCCAGAGGAGAGATGTCAAGGCCCACCAAAAAACTGGTGGTGGTGGCTGGGGCAGACAGTGACCAGCACTACACAGGACTGGGAGTGAATTGACAGGATCAGATCTTTCTGGCATTGCTCCTCCTGGGTTTTCCCTTTTCCCTTAGAGAAAGACATCCCCACAGCAGAACAAAACTCGTGTCTCAGAGGGGGGAGAAAAAGGGACAATCCCTTCCCCAGCACCAAAAGCAAGACAGAACTGACTACAGTTACATCCCACTTGACATGAGGCTGCAGGGAGCACATGGTCTCTTCCCCCTGCAACAGGCACCCAGTGCTGTGGGGTCAGGGTAAGAATTACCCCCAGATGCACAAGTACACTCTCCTACAGTGCTTCCAAGCCCTGAATAGGGAAGGAAAACAACCAGGGGAGCTTCTTCCCTGAGCAGAGTCTTTTGGGAGAGCTACCATAAGGGCTCTAACACAGTCAGGCAGGCATTTCCCTGGTTACTCCAGCAATGAATGCTCTCTCCCCTGTGTTACAGGTATTCTCCACTGCTGCAGATCACGTCAGGACAAGCTTTGCAGTCCCCAGGGCTTGAGCAAGTGCAAGTCAGACAGGCAGAGCCTGAGTGAGTCTCTTCCACGCCAAGGGGAGAGAAAGACAGCAAGAACTACTTAAATGAGGAAAAACAAGTTCGCAAAAGGTGCTGCTTCATGGAATCAAATCCACCACAAAAATCCAAACCCAAATCTGATACTAGGATGTTGCTGGGAAGAAGGCTACAGAGCAGGCTCAGGATGGAAGACCAGGAAGAGGGAGAGAGCAGCACCTGCAGTAAGGGACCATGATTGGAAAGAGAAGAACCAGGCTGAGGAAGACACCAGAAAGGCAAGAGACACCTCCACAGCAAGAAACAGATGGTCCAAAATGACAGGCAGGTCCTTGCACGTCATGTTAGGCACCCTGGGTAAACATTCACTGCTGACATTTCACACCTACACAAGGCTGCATCATCACATCTCAACACCCAGAAGAGGAGACAACATCCTTGCTGCACTTGTCCCCAGTGCCAGATCCTCCAGCCCAGATCTCTGGAATTAGACTTCAGGTCTGTTCCCTGGAAAGTCTAAGTGAAGGTCTGTGTGTGAGGAAAGGGAGTTCAATTGTTTGCTGCTCTGAAGAGCTGTTGTGCCTGAGACATTTCTGTTCTGGAGGTCTCCAATTTATTTGGTCACTTTTCCTTCGCTGTTCAGTCCAGGGCAAAAATTTGCAAGGATTTTCCAGGGGCACAGAAGTTCCTGAATTCTCCTTGATTTCCTCTTCAACTTAAGGGTCACAGCAGCCTTCCAAGGCTTGTGGTGAAGGGCCACATCACCTGAAAGGGGACACCATGAACATCAACGAGTCACTCTGTCATCCAAGGCTAGAGGGGAAGCATGCAGGTGTCACTAGCCAAGCAGGTAACATCACAGGCCAGGGTGTGTGATTAAGAGAGCCTTTTCCTTCCTGACATCTTAGACATTAGCTCGGATGTCCTAATGCTTCGATCATTCAAGAGTTTATCTTCCCTCATCTTCACCAGCGTCAACACAGGACAAACTGAGCAGCTTCTTACTTGACTGAAAAAATGCTGAATAAAACAAGACAAGTAGGATTTAGGAACTGAGCAAAATGGATTCAGATCTTGCCAGAAGCAAGAGGAAGTTGCACCTGGATGCTATTCCAAGGGGAGTGCTTTGAGCACAGAGGAACTGCAAAAATCCCAGCACTGCCCTGACCAAAGTCAGGCTAAATCTGTGATGGGCTCAGGGTAAAGGAAGTGACATTTTTTTTGCAAAATTGCTGTTCACCTGAATCTTTCACCCAACTTCACTCACAGCAAGTCAGTAGATGGTGGCTGGCAGCAAATGCCATCTTGCTGATGTTGCAGAATGACTCCCACTGAAGTGCCAAATTGACTCCCAGAATTTCCACCTTTGGTAGGGAAAATTTTCCCCAATGCTACCGAATTAGAAGTCTATTATATTTCAACAAAAGCAGGGAAATCACAACCACTTGTCCTTTGGAAGGCTAAGAAAACCTAAGCAATAAGAAGCAAGCAACTTCAAACAGGACTTCTTTTTGTAATTTAAAAAATGGTCATTTTTTTTCCCTCAAAGACCCCAGTGGTCTCTAATCATGAATGAAAACCAGAAAATTGCTGCTTGATTCCTCCTCCACAGTGTGACTGAGAATATGAAAACATGTATGGCATCTATGTAACAGAAAAAAAAATCAGAATTACCTCTAAAGGAGTAATGAGGCTCCAAGTTCCTGATAATGGATGTAGCCATTTCACTTTATACCTGCATTGCAAAATGAGTTTGTGCTAAGGGCAATTTATACCTCCCATCCCAAAACATTTCTATCAGATCTGGAGTCTGCTGCAGAACAACTTTTCCCTTTTTATGAAAAAAGATTCACAGTTGTTTTTCTATCCACACATTGGAGCAGGAAATTAGGAAAGACAACTGATCAGAGAATGTAATAGTGTAACTGTTTCCACCAAGGAACTTGTCCATCCTTGTTCAGTGACTGTGTAACCTGGCGCAGCTCACAACCCACCTGGGTCCTGGTCAGAGGGAAAGGTTTTTGTGTAGCATGTACTTCAAACATTCTTTAACACCTGCAACAGTTACGACACATTTCCAAGAGCTGTCAGCTCTACCTCAGCTCTCAAGCACCTCAAGAAAGGCAGTCAGCATTTCTTCTAGACCCACCTCAGTCCCTGCTGGAAGGTACATAACCATGGCACACTCAGCATGGCTTCCAGTGACATCAGCTCCTTCAGCTTGGAAGCCAAGAAGGAGTTTTATTAACCTGGGTCGTAAGATTTAATAACTTAGACCTCTGAAACAGCCCACACAAAATGAGCTTGTGCAGAAGCACTGGATGGGCTTTGAGAAGAGCAGGCATCTCCCCTGGACTGAGGACATTCTTGCTGCAGTAAAACCCAGCTCCTTCAACAAGAGCTTACACTAGTTAAGTGTTCCCTAAGAGCGCAGATGTTCTGTTCCAGAAAACTGGGGTGAAGCTGGAGGGCCACACTCCCTAACCTTCACTCACCATATTCTGAGTGCCATTTTCAGCTCCACAACATGAAACCTCACTCTCTAGGGCAGTACAGAGACTCCAAGCATGAGGTCCAGAGGAAGCAAAGAGATGAAGTCAGCCAGCCCAGAGACTTTCCACAAGCATCATGCACCAAAGACAAGTTATTGAAAGCTTCCCTTCACAGCCAGGCATCTGCTGCTCACCCAGCCAACACCACAGCAACTACCTGGTAAACTCACTTTACTCAAACGTGTAAGCTTTTGTTGCAGAAGGCACAACTGAGGGCATTTAGATAAGAGATGGCATTTAAGATAAGAGGAGCTATGATAATCCCCTGATTATGCCTCCCATGCAGCCTAATCTGTCCCCACAATCTGCACACAGAGACCACCAAAGCACTGTTCCCACACCACTGGACAACCCACGGACCCCCCGGCACTAGCCAAGGAGCACTGGGCGATGAAGGGCAGATGGAGTGCACACAGCTTGGCCAACCTCATCTGCCTTTGATCTGCAGCTTATTGTCTTGGCATGGTTTAGGGAGCTAATCCTCCCCTGTGGCTGGAGGAGGACACGACCTCCCCAGCTTCCTTCAGCTGCACAGCCCCATACAGCAGGGGTGGGGGGAACTGAGCTGCCTAGGGGCAGGTCAAGCTCACAAGCCCAGGGGAAGTGTTGAGCAAGGCAAAACTGTGTGGATTTTGTCTCAAATCCTTCTACTCCACAGCAGCCAGCCTAAGCAGCAGGAGCCTCACCTCCTGGCTCTTTCCCTGCCTATTGCAGCAGCCTCTCCTCACGCCCTGAGCCACCCTGGGCAATGGTGGAAGTGCGGGTGTGACCCCAAATACATCAGAGGAAGATGTAACACTGCCTGAACAACCCACTTTGTGCAATGCAGGTGTAACACAACCAACCAGGGCAGATCCTATCCAGCACAGGCTCATCTCATCAGCACAAGCTCCATGGGTCAGGTTTGAGAGGTGACTTCACACTGCACATTATCTGGAACACACACCTATGGCACTTGCTAGACAACAAGAAATGCTTTCTCTTGTACTGTCCAAGCCAAGTCACTGAGCCACACGGCACTGATACAAGAGGACCTTGCTGCCCGCTCCCACCCCAGCATCCTGCTTGGAATGGCAGATTCCCACCAGCCTTGGCTGAGCAGAGCAATGGAAGAGCAGTGAGAGGCTGGGAGGAAAACCTAAATTTGGGATTTGCACCTGCAGTCCACCACCAGGGAAACCAGTCTCAAAGTGGCGGTAATAGTCTGTCCCACACGTGATGCTTGAGGAAAGACGTGGTTGTCAGGAACTGTAAATCCTAGTAGCAAATTCTGAGCATATTCAGGGTGGGCCAAGAAAATGGAATTGAAGCAGGGACACACTCCTGGTCACTCAGCATAAAACAATAGGTAGAAAGGCCTTTTATCAAGAGATGCAGTCTGCAGGAAAGAAAGGAGAGAATGATCCCTCCATTCTCAGAGGTCTCCAGTGAACCTATCAGGCATGAAACCCTCAGGAGACAAAGAGGAAGAAAGACACAAAATCCAAGTGTAGAAACCATCCTCTGAAGAGTCAACAAGGGAGGAGGTTTGGTGTGGGAGACAAGAAAGCCTCTTGAGAAAGCACTCGAGAGATGAGGCTTAAGATGCACAGGAAATGAAACAGCACCCAGAGCTCTGCACCTGGGCTGTCACCCAACCAAACACATTTCAACACGACCATGAGCTATTTCCTCAGCCAAGCACAGACACTAGTGAGGGATGCAGGCAACTGTGAGGACATGTCTTTAGGATGCTGTTCTGCAATCTCCAAAGAGACTGGCTCACCCTCAGCGGCCTCTGTTTTGACTGACATTTCCATCTCCTGGACTGTAACAACAGAGGGGAGAACATCACTACAGTGGGGTTTCTTGTAGCTTTCCACACCAGCAAGTCTTTCATCAGTAACTCTGGTATCACTTAGCTTTGACTTCCACAGCACCCCTTTCACAGAAATAATATCCCTGTCTATGGAGAAAAAGGCCTAGGTCTCCAGGGTCAGGTCACCAGCTGCAGCTCAGGACAGGGAGTCCAGAGGCAAATCAAACTTTCGCTGCAACTTTCGTCGCATCCCTACCCAGCGCCCAAACTCTGGAGCACCTTCCAGTAGGCAAAGCCACAAGTGTCCCATGGGACAGCCAAAAGAAGCAGAAACACAGGTGCTGATTTTGACTCAGCCACTGCAGCTGCAAAGCTGAGCTCCACACAGGCTGCAAAAGCCAGCTAAGGCAGTGGCAGAACAGCTGGATGCTCTAGCCACACCACACTGCCACTGCCAGCAGCACCCAGCCAGCTTCAGCCAAACCTGCCTTGCCATGTCCCAGTGGGAGGTCACAGCACAACCACCTGCAGGTAAGTGCCACGGTCTAAAACAAGTCACTCCACCTGCCAGTGGAGTCAGGATCCCTGCCCATGAAGAGTGGTCTCTCCCATCTCACAGGACTCCACCAAAAATCCTGAGGATCCCTGTGCAATGATGGGATTACGAGACATCCCCCATCTGTGGGACAGCTTCCATCAGACAGGAGAGCAGAGAAACCTTTCAGCAGGGGTGTGGTAGGTCCCCTGAAAGGATTATCAGCTGGAGAAAAGGACTGTTTCCAGCACTGTCCCAGACTCTTGGATGTAGTTTGACTCACATACCAGCAGACACAAGTGGTACATGTTTTTCCCTCCAGCCCTGTGTTGTCTCACATGACTGGGCCTGAAATCCCTTTGAAAGGGGTTTTGCAAAACCTACCAACTGGGACCTCAGCTGTGGGGTCTGCAGAAGCCCATGACTGCCAGGGTGTGATGAGAAACATGGTGCACACAGTTCTCAGTCAGGCCAGACTTCTTGAGAGGCTAGAGGAAAGTAGAGGCAAACAAAAATCAAAGTGGGCTGATAGCCCCTGCTGAGCTTCTCAGGGAGCTGCATCCATGTTTTTCCTCTTAAATTTTCACATCTATTGTTTTCCTGAGCATTCCTGACATGTTTTCCTGGCTTTACCTGGTTGTCATGCTGGAGGGTGATGAGAGGTTTCCAAGGGCATGTCATCACTCTGGGCCACAGTCTATACCACCTGATGGACTTCATCCCTGCATGAGAACACAAAATTAAACACAACCTCCTGGAAAAACCATCTTCCACACTTTGCACCACCAGCCCATTTTTTTATCAGATATGACAGGACCCATTTGACTACCAGCTGCAGGGACAACATGCAACATATCCTGCAAGGCCACCAGGCAGTTTTATATCCAGCCAGGACAAAAATTCAAGCAAAGAAAAGGCTTAGGAAAAAGGGGAAAAAAGGTGTTGTGACTGAGAGGAAAGGAGGCATTAGAGCCTCTTCAGCACAACAGTCCTGTAAATGATTGCAAAGATGCTGTGTTGAGTCAAGAACAGTTTCACTGCTGTGCCTCTGCACTCACAGTGTTTTGCATTTGGACACCTCATCAGAGCTGAAAACCTTGGAAGGGGCCTCCTGAGGCATCTGGCCCCAACCCCAGCTCTGAGCAACCTTCATGTAGGTACCTGATCTCCCCTTCAGTGAGGCAAAGTTCTCAGTCAGCCAGCTGGGACTGGGACTTCACTACCCAATCTGTGCAGCTGGGAAGGCAAAGGGTTAAATCCCTTCCAAAGCCCCTTTTGTTTATCCACAGGGGCTCATTTTAACTAACCTCAGGGATTTTGTGAAGTTATTAGGTAAAGGGGTGCAGATAGATGTGGATGGGTTATAGCAGCACTCCTAAGTTTGCCAAGGAACTGACTTCAGACGAACTGATGCAAATGTTCTTAAGACTAATTTCCATGTAGCTTAAGAGTGAGCAACAGCAAGAAAGGAAAAAACCTTAATTAAATAGGTAAATTGCATAAAATTTCTCACTGGATAAAAACAGAGATTACTCAGCAGGAGAAAGTCGAAGGAAGCCTAAAGAGAGGAGTGGCCATGGCAGGGTAGCTCTGCACATTCCAAAAGCCACAGCTCATCAAAAGCCCTGGGGTGATTCATGCCTTGGGGAAAGCAGAAATACCTGGCAAGGAGGTAGAGCCGGATTCAGCATCTCCCTGGTGGGCAGGAAAGGAAAATCTCACCGATCTGTGCAGGCAGGAGGGTTTCAGGAGGATGGAAGCAGGTTACAGGTAGCTACAGGAAAGGTAAGTATGCCACACATCAGGAATAAAGCTGGTTCATTGCCAAATCCTGCACTCTGGCTGCAGAGGCTGGGGGAAAATGCTCACAGTGAGCAACGTTTGGTCCAGGGTGGTGGGAAGCTGATGAAGGATTAGAAGGGGTCCCAGGACTTGAAATAAATTCTGGGATAAGAATCACAGTCATGTTTTGAAAGAGGTTTCTGCCAAGGCCACAGTATGTAGTTGCTCCTGGGCTTTGGTGACTGCATTGCCTTGCCACTCACTGTAGACAGAGAGACAGACAGACACACTGGCTCCAGCCATGGAAGTCACAGTCCCTTTGTCACTCACTCAGCCTTGAGCTCTCTGAACACCTTAGACACCACAGCGTCCATGTCATGCCAGTCCTGAAGACAGGGAAAACCTTTTCCAGTGTCTGCTGGAGATTCATCATTTGGCACTTCAGCACCTCTCCACCTCCAGCAACTTCTCCCAGAGCCTGGACTCCCAGGACAGAGCCAGAGTAGCTTGTTGCAGGACGAGTGGCAGCTGATCCTGCAGCTCTTTGATCCAGACTGTGAACTGCTGGGGTGGATTAAGGAAAGAGGACTTCAGCTGACCTTCATTAGCTTTCTGCTGCTCCTTCTCCAACTTGTAAATCAGCAAGTATTTGCATCCAAAAGGCAGGCAAGCCAACCCGCTGGGGCTAGGGCAGGGGCACTTTGCAGAAGGGGCTTTTAATTTAAGTGAGGGGAGAAAAAGACTTTCTGGTCTACCGGGGCCAGGCTGGAAAATCCAGACAATACAGATGCAACCTGGTTTTCCCCTCCCCTCTGGTGCCACACTGGAGCCCGGGACAGGGCTGGCCAAATGACCACGTGAGAGTTCAAAGCTGCACCCCAACTTTAATAGGTGGGAGAGCAGGAAGGAAAACAGCCCCTCAATCACCACACTGATTTTCATTGCTATTAACTATAATCATCCCTGCTCTCTTTCATCTTCACTTCTGTGAGAGCTGGCAATGAAGGTTGAACACAGTAAGAAGAGGCAGAGTGGGGGAATTGCAGCAAAGAACATAACCTCCAAAATGCTCTGCCAACCCATGGGGAGGGAGCACAGGAAACAGGGAAACCAACAGGCCCACTGCTATCAAACTGTCTGGGAAAAGGGACCAGACATAAATTTGCTCAGCTTTGTTTCTTGCCCTCACCACAGCTGCAATGTCTCCAGAGCACTCTGAGCCTGCTCAACACCACCACCAGCCCCTCTCAAAGGTATCCTAAGAGTTTTCAGCATCCTCTGCAGCACAGAGCATGGACCATGCCTCCCATCTCCCACCTGGGCTGCTAAATTTAGAACATCAATCTCATGGCCCACTTATTTCTGGCCCTGCTTCACTGTGTGACCTGCAGGTACTCAGGCAACAATTTCAGCTTGTGCCCCCATCACCTGGGCTGCTGTTACGGCATTTTCATGGACAATCCATCCCTTTGTGCTCAGGTGAGCTCTTCTTCTCTGAGAGATGCTGGGCTGATGGGAAAGACCATGCCAGCGGGCAGGTTTTCACTTTTTCCTCAGCACACCTTGCTCCAGACACTTTGTGGTAAGCGTTCCTTTTTAAGATCTATTGATTTCATAAATAATAGAGTAAAAGAAAGAAACACATCACACAAATACACTGGTCAAATAATCTCTCCCTTAGGAAACAAACAGGAGCTACAAAGAAAAAAATAGCCCAGCAGGCAAGCATTGATCTTTAAGCAGGAGAGCAAGTGGCATTAGAGTTATTTGTCAATTAAATTAACAGCACATAGATAGGGCCAGATTCAAACAGGTCACCTTGGGGGGGTCTCGCTCCACAAACAGGAGTCTTGAAGCCTGCCTTTCTCACTCCAGGAGCACTCAACAGTTTCTGCAACACCACAGCTACCTCTGTCTTGGTGGTTCTGACTGATGTCCACAGGTGACAAGTGCCAAAAGCCAAAATCTTCATCCCTAACTCCTGGAAAAGCCCCCAGCCTAGGGAACCCAGCATGGAATGAGAAACTTTTCCAGCCACAGGCCTGCATCAGAAGACTCTGACACAGAAATCAGCACTTAGTGCTCCCAGCATGAAAAGAACAGTGTCTTCTGAAGTAACCACAGCCTAGAGGAACAAAAGGAAAAGGAAATTCCTAGGCTTTCACACGATGAAAATCATCTCACTTAACCCTGGTTAGCACAAGACACCTGCTTCACCACAGGGACCAGGTGTAACAGGAGACAGGCAGAGCCTTTGTGGCTGTTACAGCATCTACACATGGCAGAGTGGATTCACACAAGGGGAACAGCAAAGCCCCCCTTGTCTCCTGCAGGTACCATGCTGCCAGGAGGATCCTGTCGTGCCCAGCACACTCCAAGGTGCTCATTTCAGCTGAAACAGGCAGAAGTCTTTCCTCCAGTTGGAAGCTCAGCTCTGGCTGTGAAAACGTGAGGAGGGAATCATTGCCAAGAGCAGCCAACCCAGAGGGAAGCAAGGCCATGCAGGAGCTCCATCCAGGCAGCTGCTTAGCTTTACCCTTTCAGTCACCAGCTGCAAGAACAGCTACTACCAGTGGCACATGCTCCACAAAGCCACAAGCTCTTGCAGTAAGCAGGATCAGCCTCAGTAGCAATCCCCACCAGATATTTGCAGAAAAATCCTTGTGCCACACAGAGCACCACTGTATCCTCAGCTTGCCTGGTCTCAGGAAGGCAGCAGTGAGTTATTAGCTGCATGGAAGGTGCCTGCAGGGAGCAAAAACAGCGAGGGAGAACAGGGGTGACAGGTTTTTGGCATTGGGTCACGGCACTGATTCAAGCCTAGCATTTTTGTGACAACAGAATGGTGTGTTTCCAGCTGCATTGCATTATCAGGGAGGAAGGGCTGGAGTGAGTATAAAGAAATCTAAAGGTGGTCACTGGGGAAAGACTTCCTTGCAGATGGCAAATTCCTGGCCTTGAGCAGTGGTCACCTGACTGGTCGCAGCTGCAGCTAAGCAGAGAATTACCCTCTCCCAGAACATGTCCAGGTGTTCACGATGCTCATCCCCCACCAGAAACCACCCCACAGCACTCTCCCAGCTTGGTGGCTTAACCATGTACCCTCACCTTTGCCCAGAACTGATACCAGATAACTTCAAACTCATCCAGAGGTGACAGCCACCACTTGTGCAGCAAGGCTCTCAGCACACCCTTACCAGCAGCACTGGCTGCTGTGCTACAGGGAGACAGGGAGAAAGTAAGGGATGGCAGAGACCTGTGCCCTGGAAGCCCATCACTCTCTTCACTGACACTCCACATTCAAATCTCTGACAAGCTCTTCTTTCATGGAACCTGTACCTCAACATAGGAAGTAATTTATAGACATCTCCCATGACAAGGAAAACAGGGGGACAGCAGAAGAGTGAAGTCTGCCTTGCGACACAGCTCTCCCTGAGACACACTTAAAACTTCCTACAGCACACTAAACACAAGTCAAATACACAGAGGAGTATCAATAAGATAATCTTCTTTCCCAGCTTATTTCCTTTCCAAAATTACAGGTGATCAGGTCCTGCCACTTGAGAAGCACTTGCAGGCCAACTGTTTCTAAAAGCAAGAGAAGAAACACAGCCCTGCTCTCATGTCAGTGACAAACCTTTGTAAAACGATTAGCTTCCCTCCCCTCCTACTCACTTTTGTTTCAAAAAAACACTTCGTTCAAAAGCAGCTCTTTAAAGAGGTTATATAATAAGTGACTTGTACCACGAGCCTGGCTAGTTTTAGCCCAGCTACTTAGATCACAGTTGGATTTTATTTCCTGGTTAGCTGGCAGACTCATGTCCAGTGACGAGCCTGTGGGCAGAGGATGCTCCTGGCCATTGCATTTCCCAGCCAGGAGAGTCAGTACCACAGCGCTCTGCTGTTTCTGCCTATTCAGTAAAGAGCTCTGCTGTTGTATCTGTCCAATTCCAGCTCCCAGACAGGAAGGAAAGTGGGCAGTGCTTGAAGATTCTTACTTTTTCACAGATCACAGTTATGTTTAACGTGCTCCATACTCAGAGCAGCCAAAAAGCCATTTGCAGCAGCACCAGGCTCCCCAGGGGCCAATCTCGCAACAAAGAACCCTTGCTGAAAGTTTAGTGAGGTCATATGTCTGGCAAATGTAATGGCAACAAATTAAACTACTTTTTTAAGGACTTGGCTTCCACCATGCCTTGGAGAACCAAAACAAAATCCTTAACTCTTCATAGCCTCCCCTGCACAGAGCTCACCACATGAGGTTTTAAAGGCAGGATTTGCCCTCAAGCAGTGCAGAGGCCGTGTCAGTCCAAGGACAATCCACAGGCTGCTCCTCACTTGGCTGCTCCACTGCTCCCTGAGTTAACAGATTCACAAATGGAACACTGCAGATGTGCCCACACAAAAAAAAGAGATCATGAGTGTAAAAATGAAAGTGGTTTTAACTCATTCTAGAGGCTACTCTTTCCTCAGCACACAAAAACTATGATGGTTAGTGGATAAAGCATTGGAGCCTCAAGACAAGACAGGCAATAAGATTTGGGTTCCTCAAGTTCTGGAGGTTTTTTCTGAGGTTGCTGCTCAATCTTTAAGCACAAGGATTAGAATGTCAATCTTGTAGCTTCCAAGCCTTGCCTGCCTCTCCAGCAATACCCAGCCTTCAGAAGTGCTGGTACATTTTAAGTCCTATTCCAGGTAAGAGGGTTGTAAGGGGGAAAATGAAGTTGCTGAGATTTAGGACAAAGAAGGTAGATAATAGTATCAGAATCTTTTCAGATTACCTTTCTTGCCATCTAAATCATATAGAGGTTGTAAGATTCCCTCTCCTCCTGACTCCCCACTCCCATCCACCCTGGGTTACCTCTACAACAACAACATGGAACAAGAAGAAAAGCAATTTTCCCAATCTGCTGCTTTTGATTGGGATAGAGTTATTTTTTTTACCCAGTAGCTCCTATGGGGCTGTTTCAGATTTGTACTGGTAACAGAGTTGATTATTCAGGGATGCTTTAATTACTCCTGAGCAGTGTTTACACAGAGCCAAGGCCTTTTCTGCTTCTCACCCCACCCCAAGAGAGGAAGGTGGGGGACAAGGAGTTGGAAGAGGACAACCAGGACAGCTGAGCCCAACTGACCCAAGGGATATTCCAGACCCTGCGGCATCACACTCAGCATATAAAGCTGGGAAAGAGAGAGAAAGGGAGGGCATTCAGAGTGATGGCATCTATCCTCCCAAGTCACCATTACATGTGATGCAGCCCTGCTGTCCTGGGGATGGCTGAACACCTGCCTGCCCGTGGGAGTGGTGAATGAATTCCACATTTTGCTTTACCTGATCAACTGTCTTTATCTCAACCCACAAGATTTCTCGCCTTTAGTCTTCTGATTCTCTTCCCCACTTGGGGTAAGTGAGGGGCTGTGTGGGGCTTAGCTGCCAACTGGGGTTAAAACACAACACCCTACATTGCCCTCAGCACCTGAGCACTTAATCTGTTTTAGAAGCACAATTAAATCTCTCAAACGGATTCACTCAGAACATCTGAAAAGGAAAAGTATCTGTATCAAAAGTGCCCAAATGTGGGCACCTCTGGACACACGTGAAATGTGTCAATTGTACTGCCATCCTCTCTAAAATACTATATACAAGTCGATTCTGTGTCTCTAAGACATTGGAAACTACACATTAAAAGGATGCGAAGGCTATTTTTAAAGTAAATCACAGAATATTCAGAGTTGGAAGGAACCCACAGGGATTATTGAATCCAACTCCTAAGTGAATGACCCATACAGGGATCGAATACACAACTCTGGCATTATTAGCAGCACGCTCACCAACTGAGCTTAAAAACTGATTTAGGAATGTTTAACTTTTCCACACCCCAATCCCAAAGGCCAGTCCACAACACTGAGGATCAAGTTGAAAGTTTAGGCTCTTGCAACTGATTTTTGTCATTGTTTCAGTGGCAGCAGATCAGGGCAGGAACAGCTCTTTTTTTCTAGCAGCAAATTGCCCACAGCATCTTTTGAGTCCCCTCCTCCCCACCCATCTACATCACCACACAAGCTCATTTCAATGAAAATTATGTCAGTCTCTCAGCAAAAAGCCACTGAAAGCTTAGAGCAAGAGCACAGAATATCACCACTGAATTGATTCCATTAAGGGAAAGTAATGATTTATCAGACTCAGAGCCTGGAAACAGAAAACAAAGTCTGTGGCAGAGAGAGAGAAACTCATCATCAGCCAAGCATGGAAATGAGAAAGCTCTCAGCCTCCCACAAATGAAGGAGTGAAATATTGTGATCATGCCAGCAAGAGGCTCTTAGACATGTACAAAGGACCAGGAGGGAAGGAGACCAGAAGCTTCCTAGTGCTGGCAGGAAAACACAACCAGTTCCCCCCATGTGGGATGAGAAGCATTAACACCACCAAGGTGCTGTCCCAGCCAAGACAGCCTGCAACACAAACAGGTGCAACACCAAAAACCATCCCAAAGCCAAAACCACACAGCCTGGCCTTAAACCAGCTAAACCCCATTTGAAGTAAGGATGCCAGCCTATCCAGAGTGCCACAACACATGTGGAGATGGTACCATGGAAGCTGGGCAAGGCTGGCAGGTGCTGGTGGCATGAGGTACCACCAAGGGCAGGGACTGAGGCAGCCTCCCTGTCTGCAGAGGTCAGACAGACAGTGGTGAGGAGGGTAACCCTGAGGTGCTCAAGTTCCTGCAGCTCATTTCTCCAGGAATGTGGGTGTCCTGGTTTAGGGCAAACTTGTGAGAAAACCTCCAAAGGGGTTCCTCTAGAAAGCAGATTCAAGCAGCCCCTGCTCCAACTGGTTCAGGAAAAGATTTCCCTGGAGAAAAGTGGAAAAAACTGTTTATTTAACAAACAAGGTATTCACGAGCATAAAGAAATGAATAATATTAAACAATAAAACCTCTTGCTGTCTGCAGAGATGGCAAAATTCAGAAAGCCCTTGCTGTGAGGGGTTGCTCAGTTCTCTCAGTCTTTTATCAGTCCCTCCTGTGCTGCAATGCAGCACCCCAGGTGTGAATTCCCAGTGCTCTCCTGGGCCCTCAGTCCGAAGCAGGTTCAAACACCTCCAAGAGGAAGAAAAACCACAGTCCCGGGAACTTCTCTGCCTCTGCTAGCCAAAAAACTAACTAAAAGCAAAGGAGACTTCTTTCCTGCTGTCCACTGCGAACAACACAGTCCAGGAGCAGAATGTGGAAGAGTGAGTGCAGTTTCTGAAAACAAAATGTGCACTTCTTTCCTCTCCCTCACTCTTGGAACCAGACAGAAAGGTGTAGAACTTAATATCCAGCATAAACAGAACATACAACTGGGGATACAAGCACCATAAAGTCACTCCAGGACAGTGGATCAGAGTTTATTGCAAGCAAGGAGACTGCCGGCATGTTTTAACAGAAGAGGTGTTGCAGACAGGATCTCCCAGAAGTCCAAATTCTTGTGCAGCTACATACTGAACACCTGCTCAAGCCCCAAAAAAGTCAGAAGGAGCGATGAGGGGAGAAGGGTGCCAGTGATGAGCTACTCAACTGTGGAAACATCTGCAAAATGACCAAAAATTAAAGGCAGTCCAGTAAGAAAAGAGGAGAGTTTCATGATGGAGAAAACATCCCACTGTTTAGTTCCCTTCCTGACCCTTATCCCTGCCTTTAATTTAAGAAGCAAAGATGAAGCAAAATCTCCTTGGAAATCACCCTGCATCTGACATGCCAGGGCCTATGTTCCAGCCTCAATCATTTTTCTTATATTGCACATGGGAGCAGGCTAAATGTGTCAGATTTAATCACCTCTGCACAAATGTCATCCAGGGTCTCAGCTACTGTGTCAAATCTGCTGTGTGAGACTCGGCTGAGACAAACCCTTCCAGGTGCCAGTTGCACAGGACCTCACCTGCTTGATATGGTCCTAGACCAGAGGTGAAATACCACTGTCCCAAATATCCTGAGAGCACTTTGCTTCTCACCTCCAGCTAGCACACACCTCAGCAACAAGCCTAATACAGCCTGGGCCAAGCATCTGGCAAGTTGCTTACACACTTTAACTTAGCAGGACCAGAGACAGGAGAGACGTGACCTTCCTGGTTAGTACTCAGTCCACATGCAGGCTGCGGTACTTCTGGAAAGCACAAGAGATTACCAGTGTTACCCATACTTAGGAATAAAATATTGCTTTTATTTTAGTTAAGTAACAAAGCTATTTACAGATACAATAACTATACATTCCAATTGAAAAATAGATTGTGCTCAAAATTGTTAAAGCAAGTCACACACAGTCTGTTATGAACACAAACATCCTCAAACCTCCCAATGCCTTCAGCTCCTGTCTGATCTCAGGAAATCAGTTCGTTTTGTTCTGAATGATTTTCTGCTGATTCTCAAGACATTCCTTCAGCTTGTCTTCAGTGAGTGTCAGCCTCTGCTCCAGGATGGAAACTGTCTGCAAAACAAAGTGAAAGCTGCTATTGAGCTACTGACAAAGACACACTGCACACTGTCCTCTCAATAAAATGTGCTCAAAAAAATGCTAAATTCACAGGAATATTTCGAGGCTGGAACTCCAGTGGCAGCATTCCAGCAGGGCAGAGCCTCACATGACTTCAGAGAGGAGCAACAGAAGACAGTGGGCACAAGGCCCTCCTGCAGACAACACCAAGCACCCATTTCAGCGCTGGTGCTTTCAGACTGGGCTCTGCATGTCCTTTCCTGGACAGGTTCATGAGGCACCAGACACTGGAGAGCCACTGGACATGCTTCTGCCAATGACACACACATATTTTAAACAATTTTGCTCAGTTATGGTTCTGATTTTAGCTCTTTGCTTCCAACCATTTCCTCCCTTCCCTGAACACCATGGGTCTGCTGTAATTAAAACACTCAATATTTGCTGGACAAGCACCATGACAGGCTAGAAAATCTTCCCAGCCTAAGACAACACAGCAGGAGATGGAGGGGAAAAACTCCAAGTGGCAATATCTATCTCAACATAATGCCTACATTTCTTTGTGTAATCCAGTTACCCTGCAAAAGGTTGTTCTTTCTCCTCAAGCTGAAGTCATCATGTACGAGATGCACAGGAAGAACATTTTAACCACGTGGCAATAAAAGCTTCTGCTGAAAACCTTTTATTGATCACTCCAAGATAATCAAGGGCCCCAGCTATGCACAACCACTTTCAGCTTCCAGAGACACCAGAATGGCTGATAAAGGGTGGTGATGATTTAATGCTTTAATATCCATAAACTTATCAGCAACGATCAATAGCTTCACATTTTGGGCATTTTTACTGCATAAATAACATCCTCTGCTAAAAACAAAGGATGCTCAGAACCTTGGACTTTAATAAAGTAATTCAAATAAACTTGGACAACCGCTGTTTGTACAGCAGTTATACATAGAAAGCCTTTTAATAGTGCATTTCGTAAGCACATCTCTAAGTGCCTGACAAAAGCAAGCAGGTCTCATTATCCCCATTTTACAGCTGGGGAAACGAAAGCACAAAGGGAGGAAATAGCTTGGCTAAGGCCACTGGAGACTAAGAAAAGTCTGCTGTAAAATGATTTGGGGAATGAGACAAATTGTGGTGGAGAAAACAAGTAGGAAAAACAACAGCAGGCATAAGGCAAACCCATCTTGCAAGACTGCATCAAGGAAGTCAGGAAGGGTTTGAGGTTGTCCAGTGCATCATAATGTGCCTTTTTTTCCACCCTAAACATAGTTCAAAGCTTATTTCTAATATATTTCTCATTTCTGATCCGTGACAAGGCAGAAGAGCTCTGCTGCAGCTGTAGAAAGCTTCACCTGAAAGAATAACCTTGCATTGCCCAAGTATTCCATGGGCTACCAGCACCAGCTGCTTTTAAGTTTTTTCCTCCTCTATTTCCATCTCTTTGAGGCACAGAAACTGAAGTACACAGAGAACCAGAAGAAACATTGTGGAGCCAGCAGGTAACATCCCAGGTGCCCCAGAGCCAGCAGGAGCCCTCCCATCTATTCAAAGGAGAGAAGACTTAATCTTTTCCACATCCAGCCATGCCATTGCCTAGTGACTGTCTTGGAGACCAGGAACAAAGCTACCAAGGTCAGAACACAGCAGGCTGAATGTCTACCAGGGGTTTACAGCAAAGATCTTATCCCTCAAGCAACCATTCAGAGAATGAAGACCCGTAGGGATCCTGGCTTTTCCAGCTAAAGAATGAACTAGTAACTCAACACTCCAATAAAAACAGGGAGAATGAAACATTGCATCAAATTTCCTTTAGAAAGATAATCAGCTGAATTAACATCCCAGTCACACTGCCCTGCCAGAAGCAATGCCCAGGTCACTCATGGTTCCTCTGTTCCATGATTTATTGCCACCATGATCCTGCCAATAGGGGTTAAGAACTGTTACACACAGCACCATGAGACACAAGTAAAGCAGATTTCACAAAGTGTTGCATTTGTCAGAAAGCTGTAAGGAAAATGTTTATTGGAATAGAAATTGCATGTAAGTATAAGTAGAAACTTGCAGTAAGTATTTTTTGGAAACTAGAAGTGGAAAAGTAGCAGTCAGAAATGAAATTCAGGAGGTCCAAAGTAGGAATCAATGACTACAGTCCATTAGGCTTGAATATATGATGAATATAAATAGATAGGGCATCTGACATCCTAGGAAGGTAAGAGAAAGCACAAATACTGCCCAGCTGCTATATTGCAAAGAAAAGCTCCTTTATTAGCAGCTGAAAGTTTTACAGTATTTCCATGCTGCTATTTATAAAGCAAGTCACTATCAGGAGACAAATGAAACTGCACCCATTCAACTCCTGCATGCTTTTGCTTAGCATCTCAAATATAACAAACCAGCAGTTTAAGCCAAGGAGGAGAACACTGTTAGCCAGATCCAGTGAGGATTCTCCAGAGCCCAGTTTGCACTCTGTGGCTTCCTGGTGCATCAGGAATACAGTACCTGTCTCCATTATGCACCAGGGAGTAAATGCCAGATAATTAATTGAAGTCCTGGCTCAAATTGGCAGGAGGACAACAAGAAACAAGAAAAAAAACACCAAGCTATTTATTTTTTAAGGAGTATTTCTGACATTACAGTAATATACTGAGCATTACTATGAGCACCAGAAGAGAATACAGGAATTTTTCACAGAAAAAACCAACACTTCCTGTAACATTTGTCCTTGTTTATCATCACAGACTCAGCATTGAAAAAAACCCACTCTTCTCTTTGGAAACATAAATGAGAAGCTATGGAGAAATAAAAAGTTGCCTCCTATTTACTTAAAAATTCTGGGGAATATTCACTTCCATCCTCCCCCAGGACACCTAAACTGAGACACCCAGTAGTCACACTTGCTTACCTGATGACAAGCCTTTTATGATATTCCTCCATGTTATTTTTATAACCCAAATAACAGTGATTTGGGATGCTGTTCCAAGATGCTTTCATTGGTATCTTTTCCTAAGTCCCTCTTAAACATGTTTGATTAAGCAGCAGAGGCAATTTAAAAGCCACTGGCCTTAGGGCTGAAGCTTCTGCAGCAGCCCTGGAGGGGCTTTTGAGGAGGACAGATAAGGGGAACCAGGTGCTAATTGAATGCCAAAAGAAACCAGTTCCACCAGCATAGAAAGAAACCTGAACAGCAGAGTCCAGAGCAAGGGAGCAGAGGACACCAGCAGCTTCTGGAGCAGTGGTGGAGTCCCTGCCAGGAGAGATCCAGCCAGCCAGATGGCTGCTATGAGCTAAAGCAGGACTTAACCTGGAGTTGGGAGCCAGGGCACAGAGGGGTGGAACAACTAATGCTCAGCTCACCCTGCTAAGGGACACTCTCTGCAAGGCCAAAGGTGCAGCACAGAGGCTTTTCAGTATGCAGTCACAGTGGTTCTGAGTAAGCCATGGGACAGAGAACTGCCTGACTGGTCACCAGTAATCAGGGAAATCCTACAAAAAGTTCAGACACAGCAGTTCCTCAGATCAATAACAACAGCTTGGCTGAACCTACAAGGGGGTATGATCCTGTACAGTGACTGCACCACACGTGATTCTGGCTCTGTGCAGGAAAAATAGGGCACTTGCACCTCTATTCCTGTTTGTTCATTGCAGAAAATCCCTCTCTCCATTGATCTCAAAGGAAGCAGATGTAGTTTTCTAGCTTTACTTAAAAAGATCCTCAAAAGTTTGCTGCACTGTTTTTTCTAAGCATATGCTAAAAGACTTTGCGGAGCACTAACATATCAAATAGCTCAAAGAAAAAACATTACTTCTGCCTCTTCAGATTTTTCTTCCCTATCTGACATGTTAATTTATGAAGACAGCATTTTCTTTTCAATTTATAAAAAAAAATCACCCACAATGAACACACAACAAATGCAAAAGTCTGTAAGCTTCTGTACTCACAGTTTCTCCATTCCACTGTGTGGGTACAAGGAAGAACCTAGGGACTGATGGTTTTTAAGGGTCCACTGAAGACTACAGATGGCTCATGGACTTACAGAATGAGACTTGTCACCTTTGAGCTGGAGTTGCAGGTTAAAGAGCTCTGCCCTCCATAACAAGCATGGCCAGTGCAGGAGTGTTCTCAAAGATGCCCTGCTGTAGCTTCTTGTGATTTTCCCTAAAATCAGCAATTTCAGAGTCCATTTTAATCCCAAACACAGCCAAGAAGTACAAATGAGCTGTGCCATTCAAATGCTGCCTTAACATCCAAGGGGCACCCAGGTAAATTAAGTTTGGGAGCCCTTTCTCTAAACTAATGCAATCAGTGAAACAAACTACCACGGGAAGGGTTTGCACTGGGGTAGCCCTACCTACCTTTTAGAGGAGGAAAAAAAAAACCTTAACCCCCGCCACTAACCACAGTTTACAACTCCAAACTGCAGCTGCGAGATTGAAAGGCTCATGGGAGAATTTATGCAACAAGAGTTCAAGCATGAACCTGTCTGGCAAGAACAGCTTCTCCTCCTCCCATACCGGGCTTTGCCCCAACATGCTGCCAGTGCCCCTCCACCCCAGCAGCTGCACTTGGACCCCCAGAGCAGATCCCTGCTCTTACCAAGCACACTTAAAAGGAGCTGGGCTGCTCTCCTTGCATGCAAATTATAATTTAACAGCTTTGAGATGGCACCCAAGCCAGCCACACACATTCTGCACACTCTGAAGCATTCTCAGCAAGAGCTGGCAGTTCAGACTAAGACAGGAGGTAAGTCTCATCTCAGAGTAGAACAAGGCATGAAGCTTTCACAGCAATTAACACTTTATGTAGCAAACAAATGTCAGCAAGGACCAGTGGTCAAAGCCTTAACCTCGGCGTGGGTTTTGGTTTAAAATAAAATGTGGGGTGATTTCTAACAGAAATTATAACTCCTCATGTTCTCAGACTAAAACAAGATGTGCTACCCCAAACATTTTAAATCAGGTCTGTAGCTCTTCACCAACTCAGTGGCTTTGAAGGCAAACTCTAACGTGAATTCTCACAAAGCCTATTTGCATAGAATATTTCACACCAGGCTGAGTTAGTGAGTGAAGACTCAGCACCATCCCATTCTCTAATTCAACGCCATGAATTTTCCTGGGTCTACTTTGTAACATGCTTTAAATTCCACAAACTTTTATTATTGTTTCTACAATACACTTACCTCGAATGTACCTGGACAGGAACATCTTGGTCAGTGCTGCTCTACAGCTCTGAGTCAAGAAGTCCCACAGACCCCTCAATGCAGGTTTTGCACATCCATCCAAGGCTCACTGTGGAGTCACATGGATTAGGAATACATGACAATGCCTGCAGAAGGACAAATGCCAGCACTAGCCTGGTCTCATTAGGATCCCTTACATAGAGATCTGCTTAAGTTGTGTTGCTAAACAACCTCTTTGTTCTCTAGTGCAGAGCATTAGAGTTCAGAGTCCCCCAGCTCTCTCCATCCACTATTCAGACTTCAGACTTCCGCTACTGAGGACGCTTGAAAAGTAAATAATTTTTTCTATTTAGCAGCGCAAAGCACTACAAGAAGGAAATGGTTAGTCAGAAAACTCAAAACCAGTACTGCTCCGTTACGCTGGGGTCACAGCTTTGGAGACAGACAGACAACTGAACACACCGAAGGTCGTGTGACAGCAGCCAAGATTTATTTATTGATGGTTGCCCTCTTTCATAGGGGGTTCAGCATTCCTGTGCCTGAACACCTGACTGGTCAGGGTCTCAGCACTGCCCAGCTCTCTGGCCAATGGTACATCTGCATTCAGGATAGAATGGGATTGGCGGGGGTCCCTGTTTGAGCTCAAATCCATCCTCTCATTGCTCACCCAGGGACTCGTTCACTTCTACTCTTTTAACGAGCTAGGCTAAGTTGACTTGGGTTTGGTTATGGCCAAATTTATCTGTGCAGCTTAAGACCAGCTGCAGCTGTCACACTGCTCAGCTACCCTCCCCTTCTTATTAAAATGAAGGTGGTGAGGCCTTGGCCCAGGTTGTCCAGAGAAGCTGTGGCTGTCCCATCCCTGGCAGTGTTTAAGGCCAAGCTGGATGGGGCTGTGAGCAACCTGACCTGGCAGCAGGGTTGGAACCAGATCAACTTTAAGGTCCCTTCCAAACCATTCTATCATTCTCAGCTGCCACCTCTCCTTCCACCTCCCAGCACACCTCAATTCCTGCAGAATTACCTGAATTACAGTTTACCAACCTCTTTGCTAAATTATAGGAGCAACTTTGGTGTAATGCACAAATCTCCCGTGGTACTCAGTACAGCAACAAGCAATCACTTGCAGTGCTCACTGTGCTTTTTACAGTAGGAAACCACACAAGCATACCCAAAAATTCCAGTACCATCCAAAATTTGCCAGAGCAAGCACCATAATCAGTACCAGTATCACAGTGACCAAAAGGACTGGTCAAATTTTCTGGTCAGAGAAAAAAGGCTGCTTTGTATTAAATCAATCCTAAAAGATGAGCCACAGGCTCTGCCAGTTTCATCCACAGAGGGTGGAGACACAAGGCACACAAGCCTTTTGCAACTGAGCAGTTACATTTACAGCCCTCTGACTAGAAATGCTTCATCACACATTGCTGTTGCTTTAGTCTTGACACTTGATCAACCAAAGCTAAACTGATGGCCCTTACATCAGATCCTGCATGTTTCTAGAAGGGAATGGCTGATGGCTTCTGTGCAGCTTCCTTAGTGCAGAGCTCCCAGACCTCTGGGGCTGGGCCAGCACAGCAAAAGGAGCCAGGAGACTCCCAGTTTCACCAAAAACACAGCCAGTCCGGATGAGCTACAACAAAATGTCCAAACATGCACCTTGACAGCAACTGCACAATACAGAAGTTAGAACCCCAAATGACCAGAGGTCTTCCCCAACCACAAAGACTTCAAAGCCTTCCCATATCCGTCACCTGCCTCTGAGAGGATGCAAATCACTCACCTAAATGAACTCAGCTGCCGGTATCCAATAGCTGAATAACAATTTATATTAATCTTCAAAGTCTGCTTGTGAAAACAAGTTGTGGGAGGTGTTTAGTATTCCTTCCCACTGAAGGAAAATGGAAGGTGAAGGTCCTGTGAACATCCAGGGAGAGGATCAGCACTTCTGAGGAGCCAGCCTTCAGACAGTGTCCTGTTAACACAGCAATATCCCTCAGAGTGCATTTTATTTAAGCAATCTTAGAAAGGAGCAAAATGTATTTGCATCAAGATTTTATAACAAGCATATTTTGGAAGTATATTTCAGGGGGAAAAAAATAGTAGCTCTGCTCAATGACACAGAGCACTGGCAACAACCAGGGTATTTAATTTGTTTTGAGTAAGAGATCAAAGCTACTGAATCTCTAAGAGATGGGTCTGACTCACAAGAAATAGCCTCTATGTCCTTTAAATTCAGATTTAAAAACCAAGCTCATCTGACACTCCAGAGATTTTTAGATGAGAACTTTTTTGTTAGTGTTTCAGATTTCCAACTATTTCTCATGGAATAAAAATTATTTGCAGTTTTTCTCCTATATTATATTCTCCTATAGTATATTGGGTACATCAGTGTTCAGGTCCTGAAAGCAACACAGAAATCAAGATATTTGTGCACAGCAAAGGTAGGAGTACTTGGGACGTGATCCCCTCACTACTGCCAAATATTTCTTCTTGATTTGTACCTACTTGAAGTCATAAAAGCATATATTTTACTAAACCAGTTGCTTAATTTACATTCAGCGCCTCTCAAAAGAGAGGCCACATTCATTTCTCACCAACACAGGCTTGAGATCACATCTCAAAAAAGGAACAAAAATTTGATTTTACTTACTTTCATTACTAAGCACTGGACACATAAACATTTACAGCTTTAATTAAAAAGTAACTCACTTGTGTCCAAGTCCTTTTTTATGCTAAAAAAATAATTTAGAAAAATTCTTTCTCTGCCTGCAATCTTTTCTGGAGTGAAATAATCCTTTAATCTCACATGAGTTAGACTGTCCTTTAATTTAGGCTATGGATTATTTTACAGATTTATCAAGTCTTCTCCATTTCACTGTGTTGTTTTCTCCCAGCTTCAATGCAAGATTAGTTTGGGGAAGCATATAAAGCCATTTCCTGTGGGTGGATTATTGCAGCTATTTATGAATTTTTATGCTAACCTGGTTCTGAACTCTTCGCTTGGAGAAGAAATCTTCCTTCCCACATAAAACCAGCAGTTTTTGCCTCAGTGCCTGCTGCCCACAGATGAACAGTGCAAATACAGCAGCTGGAGGTGTTTGGAGTGAGGACAAGAGTACATTAAACTGTTTGAAGATGATCACTGCAAATACAAGTTTTCCACTGCAGCCAAGACAGTTACTCACAGATGATCTTTTCAGAAGGGCAGCTCAGCTGTAAATGCAGGAAAAGCACCTGAACCAAGCAAATCTTTGATATCTGCTACATTTCTGTTTCACCCAAAACACACCTTTCTGTGCCAGGTTATCCAAGCAAGAAAATCACCTTGTTTTCCCCTTTAATATTCATCCCAACTCTTCATATAGGCACTGAGATGCTGAGATCCAGTCTTCAATAAAAACAAATACATTGATACAGTTTGCATTTTTATCCTTTTCACATCTCTGAAACGCCAGCACACAATTTTTAAACACTGAGACGTTGACAAGAGAATAAGCAGCAGGAAAGGGACGAGCAAAGCATCAGTATCATACATTTATTACTCTCATCTTCCTCATTCCTTTGCTAGATGTGAATTGCTTTCCTACAGAGGGCAACCAGGGTATCTAAGTAATCCAAAACTACTGGGAACAACTGGCTTATGTCCAGGTCTCAACTTCATTCTTCAAGGCAGCAGAATTATTAAGCATATGCTCCTCTTCTTAAAAAGAGCCATGTAAGGCCAAACACAAACCGCTTTTCGGGAAAAATATGCAGATCCTGTCAGGTCACATTAGACCACTTTCTTACAAGCAAAACAAAAGATAACCTGACAGCTTTGGGGAGGAGGAGGAAAAGTAGGTTTCATTGAATCAAAGACCAGTTGAAAGTCACCAAAACTTTAAAGAATTGAATCACAACATAAGAATGAAGCTTAGCAAAGCTTCTACTCACTCTCATGGTTACTGCTAGTTATGATATACAACAGCCACTGGATTCCTTTGATCCATCTCTCTCTGATAAGAACGGAAGTGCCCAGCTGAAGGAGCTAGTCTGCTCCACTGTATCCTCCTGTGTGGGGCACACCACCTCCACAGCCTCAGTGATTGGTGACTGGCTGGAAGAGACATCTGAATTGAATAAAAACAATCTCACTGAATCCAAGCGCATGACACCTAATTTCATCTGGAAATTTACTGCCAGCAGAGGGAAGGTACTAATAATTGGTGATGCAGCTTCAAGTGTGCAGCTCTGAACAAAGCTGTGTGCTGGCAAGAGATGACAGCCCACAGCTGATGTCTTACTATCACCTCTTTTCAGCAGAAATTCGAAGTATTTTCTCTTCTTCCTAATTCTACATGATACTAGGTTTAAACCTTGAAATGACAGCTACAGAAAAAGTATTAGGAAAATAAATTTGGCTTAGATCTGCATAATTTCCCAAAGTAGTTTATCACAACTTTAACCTTCCCCCACCAGTACTTTACGTGAGGGTAACACAGTGTTGCATCTACAACAAGAACAACGAACTCAGGAACTCAAGATACCACATCAGAAATGAATCCAAGCTCCCATGGAGCTAACAGATTAAATTCCTGAAAAGCCGTTGGATGGCTATATCAATAGAGGGTTTCTGGAAATGTCACGTGTTCTTTCCCTTCAACTGGATGGCTTTGCTTATGCCCTTAGAGCTCTCTCTAAACACAAAATACTCAGGAATTATGATTTTAACAGAGCACTAGGAGCATCTTCAGCCCTTCTCCAAGAAGAGAAAATAGTGACACCTGTTAAGTGTTATTTATGAAAGCTTTCTGTTGTTTTGAAGAAGCAGTGGTGTCCTCCTTTCACAAAGAGCAGTCAGCGGGCCCAAAGCCCACACACACACATTGTTTTGAATCTCCTGCCTGCAGGGAACAGCATCCATTTGTGCTTTGGCAGAAATGACTTGGAAAGACAACCAATCCCACACCACCAGGCACTGCTTCCAGTTCAGTTGGATCTCTGCACACCACACCACCTACCAGAGCACATTCAATTGCATGAAAGAGGGGTAACAGTGGCTCTGCTGGAGCTGCATTCCCTTCTCCTACCAGCCAAAGTTGGAAAACCCAGAGTTCAGACATGCAAGTCAATGCTCTCCACATCTGCCTTGCTACGTGCCCACATCCCTCTTCTCTGAGGTGCCTTCTGCCTTAGTCCAGGAATGAGGAATTCTTCCAGGCTCATTTGCTAAAGTTTGTTTGGTGTCAGTTTATGTCGCTGCTAAATATCAAAACCTTGGCATGAAAACATCACATCAGGGACATCCACCTGTACAAATGCATTAAAATGGTGTTAATACAACACCCACAGAGTAGTACCAATGAGAGATCAAGTATTTCAAAGATGGTAAAAATGGTACAAGAAAGGTAAAAGGTTGAAGAACACATTCAAGGCAGCTTTTTGGTTTTTTACTATTTCAGGGTTATCTCCAATTTTATCCTATAACATACTAATTTATTCCTCCCCCACTGATCTCAATTTCTCTTTCTGCTAGGTTTAAAACAACACTTAGAATTTTCTACGGTTACACAATATCTTCGACAGAGATATCTGCATTGCTTATATTTAGGTTAAATCCCACACGCACTGTTTACTGCAATATTTACCTCCTCTAAACACCTATGAAGTTGAAAAGGAGCTAGTACACATCCATCATCAGAAATGTAGATGTGATTTATGTAATGAAAGATAGCAATCACATTCCAAGCTTACTAGGGAGACGTAAAAACGGTATTAAAATATTTTGTGTATACACTGGGTTGCTTTTTACTCACAAGTATGAGGGCCCTGTGTCACACAAAATTTCCCTCCCCTCCTCCAATGTTCAGTGTTTTAAAGATCACAGCAAAAGTGCTTTTTTGCATTTCTGCCAAGTGAACTTAAATACCTTTTGGGTTTCATCCTACACTATTTTAGACTGCCTGTAGTTGTAGCATGTTTTTTTAATCCCTAAATCAGCCTTCAGTCTCCTGATGGGCCCTCCAACCCATCATCTTACACTCTTTGACAAGTACTTTGACAAGTTAACTCTCTCAAGAGCAGAGAGCTAACTCAGACTACTAATGGGTATGATCAACTCCAAGGGTTTAAGACCTACTTGCTCTTCCTCAGACACAATATTTAAACTCTCAGAAAAACCCTCTCAACAGATTTTTCCATCCTACCACCATGGCCTCAGCTACAGGAGACCTCCAATGTTCACCATTCCATGCTTTCTCCCTGTTTCTCACATACCTTAAAAAATACAATGAAATTCAGGTTCAGACAACCACAAACATTATTTCTCCACAATGAGCAAGGAGCAGTTATTTAGTTAATCAAAACACTTCTATCCCCAAATTCTTATTAAGTAAACACCTTCTATGATGATCACCATTCATGGCTGGTTCTGTTAAAGCATTGCTTAGTGACTCCAAGAAAGAACTGTTTGTTAATGTTTTAGCAAGGGATTAGTTGTTTGCAGCTGTGGGTGAAAAGCATGTTCCAGCAACGAGGCACAGAAGGGCCCAGACTTGTTGATGGGAGGAGGATTCTGCAGAAATTGGACTGTGTAGGTGAATGCTGGGTGGGGGAAAGGAGCAGTATCTGAACAGAGTTCGCCTATAGGCTGTGAGTATGAAGGAGGGAAGAGAGACAGATTATTCACCAAAACAGAATTGTTCTGCCAACTACTACTTTAGGCATCACCTTAGATAAACCCTGGCTAACAGAACAGTCTATCAGAGCTGGCTCCAGCAGCATCTACTAAGCTGCAGCATAAAGAAAATGGGGAAGAGTACGGCCTAAGGGTGCAAGTCACTGTGAGAGAACTGATAGAGATAAGCTGAGAAGCAGATGATGAGACTTATCAAAATACTACTAAAAAGCAGAGGTTTTGAACTAGCCATATTATTATTCTGTGAAACTGTTGGAAAACATTCCCAGTTCTTCCAGTCACAGGTACCTTTGTCAATAACAAATTAAAAAGCAAATCATACCTGAGTCAGAACATCCAGCTGTCCCATAATGTGCTCCAGGGTATTTGCAAGACTGGTCTCCTCTTCTTGCTGCTCATGGGTCCTACCAGAATCCTGAGTTTTTGTTTTCTTATGATGACTGCCACAATCCATTTCTGACTGCTAGAAAAATAAACAGACATAATCTGCTATTGCAATGCAAGCAACTGCACAGGGATTTCTGTTCCATGGAGGGTAAACAGCAAAGGAGAGTTTATGCTGGGACAGTCTATGCTATTAAAAACAGGCAAAGGAGGAAAGGAATTGTTCTTGCCACAGCTGGAAAAGGAAAAGCTTCTGCTGACTTGTCTGCCTGCTCCAGGTGGAGGGTGGTCTTGTTGTTTTCTGGGGGGGTTTCGTGTGTGCTTTTGTTTGTTTTTAAACCACCACCAGGAAAGGCAAACCGTAGATAAAAATCTTGAAGCAATCCTGCAAGGTTGAAGTTTTCTATGTGCAAAGAACTTTGGTGTGCTCTTGTGGCACACAGGCACAGACTACAGGTAAGTGGAGATTTACTGGAGCTGCTTCGGGCAGCACTACATCCCAGTGACAGGAATGAAGTAAACTATCCCACTGGACTCTGATTATTTCACTCCAACAATAAAGTTAAGCTCTCTCCATGTTTGGTAGTTGAAAGATGGCAAAGACATTTGTACCATAGTTAAGTTCAGCAGAAGCAAGATGTGCCAATATGCACTGGAATTGTTTTGATTTAGTAATTTTAATTTTGTTTATATCTTGAACTGGTTTGCCTCCTCAATGAGATTAAGAACAAGTTTACTTTGAAGTTTCAACTGTTTTAGTTATGCCAACTTGAATATTTCATTCAGAAGAAATGAAGTTTGAAAAACACATATATCTCTATTAAAGAACCTATTCTTCTTTCCTTTTCTTTCAAAATGGTATCTTTCTTTTAGAACAAACACTATTTGCATTGTTTATCTGCATTATTGCCAGTAGAAGCAGTTCAGAGAAGTTTAGCTAAAGGAGGTAGCCAACTGGTTAAGCAACTGCAGACTTCAGTTTCTCAATTTACACTAATGGAGAAAATTTGAATTGAAAGCCAAGATCACAGCTCTCAAAACACACTTCTCCATGGCCCAATGCCTGGTGCAGCTCTATCCTATGCACTTATTACTCACACAAAGTTTACAAATCAACAAAGCAGCAAGGAATTCTGACAGATTGAAAAACAGTCTTCAAAAGTTCTAAAACGTGTACTTTTTCTAGGTAGAAATGAAGATTGGCCTGCCTCTTTTCTCCTGTGCAACAGCAGGAATACATTTCTCACCAGCACAGTACTGATTTACCTGCTCCTCTCTGTATTTGATGCCAGATGTGTGCAGATGTGCAAATGAACTGGAAGACCAGCGCACTTAACTTTAACCACCAAACTGTTCAGTACATCACAAAGATATATATATATGTATACAAAAAAATTCATATATTTTAAAAGCATACATAAAACCCCTTGTGCTGCAGGGAGCCGCTGATTGAGGCCACAGAAAGGCTCCCACAGCTGAGATCCAGCTCAACACATGGGCAAAATATGCAGCACTATAAGGAGCAGAAATGTGAGTACCTAGGGAAGGTGGAGACTGGAGGGTGTGAGCAAGAGAAAAAGAAGAGGCTGCAGCAATAGCAGCTTTGACAGGGCAATGCCTTGCTGCTGGCCACCAACTGCTAGTAGGAGCTGACCACTCTTCCAGACCCTGCCCACCAAACCATCCTCCTTCAGCCAAGCCTCACACGGCCAGTTTTGCATAAGGAGCAGGAAAGAAGGGGTGTGGGCCTGATGTTTCTGAGTCTGTGAGGTTTTCAGCCTGTCAGTGGCTGATTTNAAGGGGGAGGTTTAAATGACAGCTGCTCCACAGGGATCAGTGTGCTCCACCACAGGCCCGGGATGCAGCTGGATATCAGGTGGTACCAGCCACACCAGCCTCTGCTAATTTCCTTTCTCCCACCTGCTTGAATAATTTGGATTATCTACAGGCCCCTGCCCAACACAGCCCACACTCCAGGTCACACAGCACTGCCTCAGCATGGGAGCCACACTCCAGCTACTCCTGTGCTGCAGGAAGCTCAAGAGCCACACATTGCTCACCATACATTGATTTAATCAACTAAAATATGTTCTTGCAGAAATGAGATCAATCCAGTCTTAAAAATCTGCTATTTGATGCCTAAATTTAAAAGTGAAAACAAACAAAACCCACAAACCACTGCTTTTCAATGGGTAACTAACATCAAAATACATTTTCTTTCTATTTTAAGGCTGACTGGCTTATGCTGATGATGTAACTTCAGGCCAGTCAATCATGGCACAGCAGAAATTTTAGTGAGCTAACACTGCATACAACCTGCACTTAAAAACCTCAAATGATGATGAGCTATCCTCTTCAAAACCCATTAGAACAAGCTGACTCACACAGCAGAAAAATGACTGTACCAACAGATTTTCTCCATCTATCTTTATAGCATATGTCAGACAGCTTTTCATAAAAAGCTTCGGGGTTGAACTCTGAGTCTATACTCTTTGCTACAGTTCACAAAGTTTAAGAGTCTGGGAAAGCCAATACTGCAGAGATGTTCCCACACTGATGCTTTAGGGGTCAGGTGGTCCCTCATCATGTCAAGTTGAAGCCAGAGCTGTCAGATGCCACATTCTGTGCTCACCTCACAGGCTATGTACCACCCCCACAAAAAGCCACCTCCAGTAAGGCCATGGGGGATCCTGAAGACAACAGCCCCAAAAACAGAAGTATATCTACAATTAAAAACAGAAACATGACAACATGGCACACTGTCCCATTTCAAGCACCACAGCTGCTTAAAAGGCTGCCCATCAAGATATCCTATTGCTACAGCCTTCATCCATAAGGTTCTGAGTTAAGAGTTCTGTCCAAACCAGGGACACAGCCAGCAAATAAACACTTTGACAGTGGGTCACAAGAGTGACTTCCAAAAAGGAGGCTTCCAACTTACTGAGGTCTTTGACTATTCGGTTCTAGGAAGTGTGCACCCAGCTGTGGAAGAACCAAATTACCTACCTCCAGACTGAAACAAATTTTGTGAAAGCAGCCTAAATCACCTGCTGTTCCCAAGAATGAACAAGAAAACCCTTAGAAACCTACAGCCTTAGAAAGACTCCATGAACCCTTCTAATGACAATTTATATCATCTGAGCCAGGTACCAGGAATTTAAATTCTAACAGATTTAGAAAAACATTGCAAAAATAGAAAATTGTGTCAGTCTCAGTACCAATGACCATCATGATTACAGGCAGAGACACCTGTGCTCTCATCTGACTCACCTGTGGGTAAAGTGCCAGCTGAATCCTGAGGACAGGCACCAGAAACAATGGCACTGCTGCAGAAGTTTAATTCATTTCAGTCAGAGTTCAAGTGTGCAATTTATTCGGCACAACCAAACAAATGTCTTTGCCATTAAATATTACAACATCTGCGTATTAAACACTGGGAGTAGAGCAAGGAGCAGCTGAACATTAAAGGAAGAAGAGATGAGCAGTTTCAGAACACAATACAGCTCTCAGTGACAAAGGGAAAACAGAAGTGATTTATTTATAGCAACCACTTAAAGACAGCACAAGGCAACTACTTGGGGGAAGGGGAAAATTAATCAGCCTTCATTCCAGAGGTCTCTTACTGAGCCTCTTATGAAAATTGTTCTGGCTAAACAGCATCCTGGCCAGCAATTACAGTGCTGATCAGGGGTTGGGGGCAGGTATGAACTAAACAACATATATGCATCGGTATCAAACTGCACTAGACAACTGAAAAATGCCATTTTGCTTCTTAAATGGTGATCCTTAGCGGACATGTTGATACAATAACCCCCTACTTCAGTTTTACACCTACTAATAAAATGTAGGATTCTTACAATTCAGTCCAGAGGAAATATTTCTTTTCCCTTTTCCTCACCACTCTCCACTGGATGGGAAGAATTGAGTGGTGTGAAGAGGGTAGGTTCAGCTCTACCTTTAAGTCCCTTCTAATTAATTAACACAGTGTATTTACTCTGTGTTTTGGTGCGGTTTTTTTAAGACAGTATGATGTTCCCAAGAATTAATTTTCTAGTATCTAGAAAGACAGCACACCCCTTAAAACAACGCATATACCCAATGTATTCAATTCAACATAGACCTTCAATGTATTAAAATTCCCTAGCGCAATCAAATTCATTATCTTAGCTGAAAAAATTCTCCTAAAAACAGAGCAGAAGAAAACCTCAAAGGTGGTGTATGCAGTTGATATGGACCCCAATTCTACTAATCCAAAGAAAAGAGAAATACATTTAAAAGTCTATTTTGAGGAGTCATTTTCACCACAGGTAAAATACTTCAAAAATGCTCCTGAAGAGCAACAGTGACATCCAGTGGAAGCACATCAGGTTCAAGGTAAGCTCCACAGAATCACAGAATGAGTAGGTTGGAAGAGACCTTCGAGATCGAGTTCAACCCAGCCCTAACACCTCAACTAGACCATGGCACTGAGTGCCACATCCAGTCTTTTTTTAAACACATCCAGGGATGGTGAGTCCACCACCTCTCTGGGCAAACTATTCCAGTACTTAATCACTTTCCGTGAAAAACAACTTCCTAATATCCAACCTGTATCTCTCCTGATGCAGCCTGAGACCATGTCCTATCATTCCATCAGTTGCTGCTGGGAGAAAGAGACCATCCCCCACCTGACTACAACCACCTTTCAGGAAGTTGTAGAGAGTGATAAGGTCACCCCTGAGTCTCCTCCAGGCTAAACAACCTCAGCTCCCTCAGTCATTCTTCATGGCTTGTTTTCCAAGTCCTTCACCAGTCTTGTTGCCCTCNTCCGTGAAAAACAACTTCCTAATATCCAACCTGTATCTCCCCTGATGCAGCCTGAGACCATGTCCTATCATTCCATCAGTTGCTGCTGGGAGAAAGAGACCATCCCCCACCTGACTACAACCACCTTTCAGGAAGTTGTAGAGAGTGATAAGGTCACCCCTGAGTCTCCTCCAGGCTAAACAACCTCAGCTCCCTCAGTCATTCTTCATGGCTTGTTTTCCAAGTCCTTCACCAGTCTTGTTGCCCTCCTCTGGACACGCTCAAGCGTCTCACCATCCTTCCTGAACTGAGGGGCCCAGAACTGGACACAGTGCTCAAGGTGTGGCCTCACCAGTGCTGAGTACAAGGGAAGAATGACCTCCCTGCTCCTGCTGGCCACACCATTCCTGATACAGGCCAGGTGCCATTGGCCCTCCTGGCCACCGGCAGGTCAGATGGAGTACACCATGCTAGACAGGAGGGCTCATGAAAAACTGAGAAGTAACCTCGGTTCTCCCTGCTGCACACAAAGTATCATTGACTGAGCACGGGCACATTTCTCTGGCCTGGAAAGGCATCTCCTCTTCAAGGCAGCATTGAAATTTCTGGAGTAATCACATTCTTCGAAATTTGCATTACATCTACTGTCCAAACCAGCATAGGGTAACAACTCTATTTAGGACACAAGTTAAATTAGCTTTGTGAAACAATTTATATGCTCAGCTCTTATGTCAGAATCAAGTTGCAATAATGCAGGGAATTTAGGAGGGAGAGAGAGAAAAGAGAAGGGAGGTGAAAAGACTTCGGTCACCTTTTATTTTTGCTTCAGACAAACAGTTATGTCTGGTTTGATGCAATTATTTACACAGAACCTTCCTCTCTATTGGTGTTACTAAAAAAACTACTAAGATTTGGCACCTCTACTGTAACAGCCATGCTTCACCATAGGCCAATAAATATCAAGCTCATGATAAACTCAGGAAGAAATAAGAGTTAATAGGGACATCTCAAATCCATTTAAAGCCCAGGGCACTCTTGTGCCAAAGCCTAAGTGAAGCATTGGCAGAAGGAGGCGGATGAAACAGGCTCATGTATTTTAAATGAAACAGCATCAGAGCTCTGCTGACCAAAATGCCCGGAAGGACAGAAACAGGGGAAGAGCTAGTGGCCAGCTGAGGTACTCAAAAATGTACAAAACAGCCTGAACATACAGAGAAGGTTGCACTTGGAGTGAAATTTGGATTTCCTTGCAGAAATACCAGCACCCTATCTCTGCAAGTGACCCTGTTTGGCAATCTCCAGCCAAGAGCAGGTCCTCAGCAGAAGGGAAATGCTGTTCCCTTCCCACATTTCAGTGATCTTGCTCTGTGGTTCACTGTTTATTGGTCCAGTTTACTTACCCCTATAGTCTGTCACTTAAATCAGGACAAACAGCAGTACCATCAGCTTCAAGGTAACACGGAAGATAAATGGGAGTTTGGCACATATTGCATTTCCAAAAGCACAAATGGTATTCATGTGAATAGTAAAATGAGAAATAGTAATGCCAGACATTGAAAGCCCAGTGACAGATAAAACTTAATGACTACCAATTGTTAAAAAAAATAAAGCAAGTCTGTATTTCTTGAGAAGGAAAGCTAAGAGTGGACTGCAACATTTTAGATTTGTGTATCCTGATTTGCTTAGGCATTTTACCTCCCTTAAGCAATTTTCCCCTCCCATCAGTCCTAGAGTATCCTTAGGAAATAAGAAGAGCTCTTCCAGAATTCAGTATGGAATAATCAAGCTTTGTTGCATAGGTGATACTCAACCGTCTAACACTGCTCCTGGAGAACAGCAAAAACAAAAATTTCAAATAAATACTTTTGTGTGGAAACAAGCCACGATAGGAACAAAACCATAAGAAAAGCATTTTTAAGAAATGTCACCAAGAATTGAACTACTTCTCTCTGGTCCTGATTTTTGGAGAAAAGCTCCCAAGAAAAGGCAGCCAAACATTGGAAAAAAGTGTTTATTCTCAGCTTTGGGTTGTCCAGCTACAGGTTCTCTTACACCAAAAGCATCAGCCCCCAAGTAAGACACACAGTGATCTCCTTCCAGCTCATTCCCCTCATCAGAATAATGAACCTTTTCCCACTGAATTAGGTACATACACACTGTGTAACATACAAATCATGTGCATACCTACTTTGTTACTTATATACATGTATAAAAATGCATGCCATGTATATGTCAATGCAGACACAGACACACTATAACACATGCACTTGTTCTTACTCTTGCCTGAAGATTGAATTTTAGCAGGAATGTTTGAGATCTTAGAAACTTTTAAAGCTTAAGCTAACTTCATCCATCTCCAAGCTGGCACAGAACAGCAGCTTGAAAAAAAACTTAAAAATCTTGCCTCCATCTCATTTCTTTGAATTATGACTCAAGCATTAAAACAAGCCACATACAGCAGCAACCTAAGTGGGAGAATTTACATTAATTAGCCTGAGATGCTGAACTTAAAAGGCAATTTTTATTCTGACCAATAATGACTTGCCAGGACCTGCCTTATTGTTCCAGGTCTAAGAACAAATCTATTCACTGTAAGATGACAGAAATTAAAAGCTGATCCTCTTATTTCTGGAAGAAATCTTGTCAAACCAGAGCACAAGGGAAAACAGTTGTGGCAGCACAGCTGCTCCATCCACAACCAGGCAAAGCTGTTGCAGGCTGCTGCAGTCATTCAGGCCTCTTGGAAAGCCAAGCTGAGGGTGCTGCCTTTTCCTCTCTCCTACTCTTCACCAAGACACTCCATACCCTTGTCCAAAGACCCTCTCCAGCTCTTCTTGTAGCCCCCTCAGGTACCAGAAGGGGCTCCAAGGTGTACCTGGAGTCTTCTCCAAGCTAAACCCAACTTTCATCCTGTCTCCATAGGTGAGTGCTTCAGCCCTCTGATCACCCTCATGGCCTCCTCTGAGCCCACCCCAACAGGTACATGTTTTTCTCACATTGGGGCCCCAGAGCTGAAGGCAGCACTGCAGGTGGGTCTCACCTGAGCACAGCAGAGGGGCAGGATTAGCTCTCTCAGCCTGCAGCCCACAGGGCTTTGGATGCAGCCCACATGTTTGGCTTTCTGGGCTTCAGGCGCTCATTGCTGGGTCAAGTCAAGCTTCTTGCTAACCAACATCCTCAAGTCTTTCTCTTCAGGGGTGCTCTCAATCTCTTTTTCTCTGTTTCTGTTTAATATCTGCTCCCTCACAAAACAATTACAAGGTCACATCTCCAAACAGGCTTATATAAGTGGGCTTCCTTTAAAAAAATAAGAGGTAGTTTTGGGTAACCATCTGCAACCACCCTGCTTGGGAAGGATGTAGGGAAGAGCTCCTGTGATCAATCATAGCAAGGCTCCTGCTCATCCATACAAAGTTTCTGCTTGAACAGCCAAGTAGGATAGAGAACAGTGGAAACATCTTAAGTACACATCACATTGTTGTTCTTTTAAGTAAGCAATCTACCTAACTATTCCAGGAGGAAGGCAATTGTGCACCAGACTAAAGCTTCTTGGGGTGGGAATTCTCAGAAAAGAAAGGTGATAGCAGATCAGGAAAAATAATCATTTTGCAGACTACATCTTTGCCATAAGCTGAAGGTTGGATCCCTACTCTTGAATACAGGATCCCTCCCTTACAATGCTTAAAATTAAATAAACAGAATGGGGTAGAAAAGGTGCAAACAAAAACCCACATTCACATCCCATCGCAAAGAGCTGCAGCTCTATGCAAGGAAACTGATTCCTAGGGAGGAATTTCACGGCAAGTAAAAAAAAAGGTACAACAGGATTCGTAAGTATTAACAAATGCCAAAATTAGATGTAGTTACCAATTTGGAAGCCAAAAGGTCAAAAAAAGAGGCACATCTGGCCTATGAGCAGTTCAGAAGGAATTTGTTTACAAAAGGACAAGCTGACAGGATGAACTGCTGCAGTCAGCATGAGAGACCATGGGCTGAGCACTGGTGGCACCCGAGGTCACCAAACAAACCCAACCCGCAAAGGAGAGAAGTGGAGTCAGCTCTGGACATTCAGTTATGGACTTCAGACAATTTTGATCAGATCACGTTTTCTGGAATTTGCCTCCAATCCTATCCAACAGGACCATTTTGGATAATTTACCACTGAGGAAATAAGCACAGTCCAAGACCTGGAGACAGCTCTAAACCCAGGAGCATCAAAAAAACCTAAATATCTGTCTTAGCTGAAAGAGGCATTTGAAGTGTCACAGGCTACTTGTTTTGAAGTCCTTTCTGCTGAAGTGCTGCTCTTACCAAGCTTTCCTTTGTGAAGGTCAGCTATGCCTAGAAATTGGGTATCTCCACAATTGAGTGCCATTTAACTTCATAAGAGCTAAGGATATCTAAGACATTTGTGCTCCTGAATTTTAGAAGAGCAGAAAGACTTTTTGGCAAGAGAAAGTCAGAAGACAGTTCTCACTTCTGCCCATGTCTCCCATATTGCCCTACCAAGCAATTGCCACTTTCTGAGTCTGTCTGAGGTACCTCAGCATGAGCAAGTTTTAAGGTATTTTTCATCAGACAGAGGCTGAGGCTAAAGTCTCCTTATAAGCCTCCTCCTTTGAAAAATAACATTTTGCACAGTTACAACATGCCTACAGAAGGTTTATGTTTAAACCTGAGCAAAATATCTCCATATCAATGCATATTTCCTATTTTCCATACTATTTCATAGAAAAACTATCTGCCCACTTAGATTATACTACAGTGCTTTTATTCACAATTTTCAGTGTTTAGATAAACAAACTTAGATAAACACCCAAGCACTTTCTAACTGTCCCTGTGACATCAACCATTCAGCATGTGCTGTGACACTTGACCATACACAGCCTTCCTGGAATTAGTTACAACAGTAGCAAATCTGTCCAATAATGAAACAAGTGCTCTTGCACACTCATGTCAGCTGCAACCACACATGCAAAGCTTTCCTTGTACTTTCAAAAAAAAAAAAAGTCCACCACCAACCCCCAAAATAAAACATATTATCTGCCCTCTCTAGAAAAAAATAAATCATATGTTGAATGTTTTCATAACTTATCAGAACAGTGAACACGTCCTCTGATTTGATCCTACACAACTCTTCACCCAGACAAACCCAAATGCTTACAGTTACTGACCCCAGACAAGCATAAGAGCCTGTATTTCTGAAATCACCTGTGAAATCCATTCCTCTCATTCTGACTTTCCTTTAGGTCCTCACCACTCAATATTGCAGCATAAGGCAGTAATTTACCCTTTAGATTCTAGATCAAAGCAAGCATACCCAAAGGATCAAGGCACAGGACTGCAAGACTTCCTTTCTTCCCATCAGCTTCCCACTGCACACACCAGGAGCACTTGCCCGGAACTTTGGGTTTCAAGGTGATTATGCAACACTTTAAAGCAACAATTGTTAACCTATAATTTAAGAGCAAGCATTTATTGCAGAGATACTACTTCTGATCTAACATTTACAGTCTCACATTTATGCTAACATACTTAGAATTCACTTTGACAGCTTTAGTGGTTTATCACGCTTTCACATCTATGCTTTCACACCAGCCATGATTGCAATTCTGCAGTTCATGGTGCCCTTCTCTTTCATTTGCATTAATCCTTGCACAGATCAGTTCTACTTTCAAAGCAAGCTGCACCTCCCAAGCCTCTTATGTTTACAGAAAACACAAGCAGGTGAGCAGAGCAACTTTGGAGTTTATGTCCATTGTTACAATCACATCCAATACCCTGATGCATAATGAACTTAAACCAACTGCCTGAGAAACCAGAATCTTCTAAAGGATCCGGTCTCCCTCTCCCCAGGGAAGTGAAAAATGGTTTGGAGCAAGTTTGTTTTCAAGGTGCTCCTTGTCACCAACCTTGACAATATTTCATGACTCTTATCCCACAGCTTATTTAGGATTGTTTTTTTCTTCCTATTCAATTTGATGACAAAACTAGTGTTGATGTCTGTATTCAGTTATTCTTTCTTGCATGTTAGCCTTTCCCTAGGAGAAACTAGATACTGTACTGACTGGTTTTACACAGCCACTGTTTCTATTAATATCTGTGCTTTCACAATGTTTAACAAAAAAAATTATACAGCTATACAGCAGGTCATGGACTTAAGGGTGAAAAGAGATTCAAGGTGAGTCAAGAATAGTGTTCATGTATTTTAGGGGTACCAAAACTAAATAATAACTCATATGCCTATTTTAAATGTAATTACATCCTGAAATGTCTGCAAAATCTCAGGATTATTCAATAGGCAGAATCTTGGCACACTAACATAGCAGTAGAGAAAGGAGTAGGTTCACTTTTCATTGAAAGAAAAGGTGACCTTGGCATGAAATCAAGATCTGCTGGTGGCAGCTTCAAGTTTGAATTTGACAGAAAATAACTCTCACCTACCAAAAACCACCAAAATAAGCAATTCGCTATTAAAAAAGCAAGCAAAGTTTTGGCTCAAAACAAGAAAGAAATTAAAATACAGTGAAATTTAAGTCTTGCAGTGACTTGCAGGAATGGTGATACCCTCAAAGAGCCCAGCATCATGTATTTCTAAAAGATACAAGACATGACATTCACTTAAAAGAGGAGACTGGCACGAGTGTATAAGTTACTACGGGGCCAAGACCTTCATCCTCAGGTTATACTTTAAATAGTAAATGAAGCCATTTTCAGAGATATCAGTTTCTTTTTAACAGCAAAGAACATTTCAGATCAATTCTAAATTTAATCTTAACCTAGCAAAGGTTTGAAAGGTATTGCTTTGAAAGGTACTCAAAATAAGCTCTCAGAGGACATTATTTATTCTTCCCCTCCTAACTTTTGCAATTTTAGGTGCCTTAATCTAAGGATACATTACAAGCTATATTTTGCAGCTCCCACACTGCATGCCCAAGCCATAACTTGTATTTGGGGGGCAGTTCAAAAAAACTCCCTTGAAGTAACTGAGGACCCCAGACCAAAGTATGTTTCTGCTGCCTGACTGAGCATGGATTCACTTCTCCTTCTGCAAATACACAGCACCTGGTCCAAACCAACACATTACACCTCAGAATACCAAGTGCCCTGTTTCCTACAGGCTCAGAGCATCACTAGAGCAAACCGTTGTCAGCCACCAGCACAACAAGGATTTGCCTGTCAGTGGCACACAAACATCTGGTCCCAGCAGCATCTATTGGATGTTTGGCCAGGTAATCCCTCTTCCACAGCGGAAAACTTGTGTTGGAGGGACAGATGTTCAGGGTGGTTGGTCATTGTTCAAGGGATTTGTTCAGCAGCTCCCTTCAATGAACATCTTAAGAGGTTTTATAAAGAAAAACTAAGTTTTAGAAGAGCTCAGGCATTTTCTTGCTTTCTTTAAATTACTACTGGACAATATGCTCTGGCAATAACAGCAGCCCAGGAGAAGGTAAATTTACCATCATTTCCCATTAGCTGATACCTTGTGTACATTTTTAAGCCATTCATTGGCATGTTAGAAATCAAAAGTGTTGTTTTTCTCCCAGAAAGGATGTGTCTATGCTGTATTTTAGCCCAGTATTATGCTATGCCATATTTTAAATTAAAGCAGATAGAGTTCAAAGCTAGACCACTTCAATAGGCTAATAAACAAAGAGGTCATTGGACTGATAGTTTCATAGCCTGCATAACTTTAGAGTTAGAACACAGAAGGGGAAGAAAAGGAAGAAGTCAGACTTAGCCAAAACCAGCCAAGGATCAATAAACACTTTCACCTCCTTCCTTATGTGACTGCTTCCTCCCATGCCCTCCCCCTAACCCTAAACTAACCAAATTTAGGTTTTGTTTGCTTTCTTTACACAGCACTTCACATAGTAGGGCATCAGGCTTAGAGCTGCAAACTCAAATCTTGTCCATCCCAAAACACCATGGCTATTCCACTATCTCCAGCAATGGACTGAACCATATTAAATAAAAAAACCACTGCTTGACAGATAACTTTAGTACCCCAGTAAAGATCTGAATTGACATGGTCAAAGACACTGCCACGGAGCAACAGACATTGGCTAGAAGTTTGCCCTTCAGTTGGGGCAAGCCACTTATGCACAGAGCCCTGGTTCACAGAAAGCCTTTCAGCTCTGAACAAGATTAACCAAAAACCAACTATGGCAATAACATGCGACAGAATCCTAGAATTTTACCCAAATGTATCAAAAATATCCAAAGATTGACAAGACAAAATAAAGACATTTAAATGAATCATCACCATGCACAAAAATTACAGCTTGTATGGGCAGCAGCTTTAAAGGGTCACTTTTTAACAGCCAACATCTGATGCATTGGTCTAAGTTCCACTTAGATCAGTGCATCACTGCATTACTCAGTTGCTGGATTTATCCTCAGGTACAGTCAGAACTCAGAGGTCTCAACACATGATTCAGGGAACAGATATGAACTAATGTCTCCAGGTATTTAGGAAAGAAGCTCCAGTACGACATGTCACCTATTTGTCATGTGTGACACCTACGCACAGCAATTTTTTTTGTCTTTGCTGACTGTCAGTGAAAAGGTATCGTGAATTCTATTTTCAGGACTGACACCAGCCTGAAGGATTCATATCAGCTAGCAAAGCCAAGTTCAGTTGTTGCTTACATCTGCTTTTTTTTTGTGAACTATATTCATATCATTATGAACCACACAGTCCTAAAGAGGGGCTGTTACTAAAAAACACATCTATATATGCACTAAGTTTATCTTCCTTTTCAGATCATTACATATAATTCCCTATGAAGTAAATACAGTTAAACAAAAACAAACAATACAAGGTTAGTTAAAAACCAGGTGTCTTGCAGCTCAAATGAACAGCATGGAAAGATGATTCTACAGTTCAACCAGCTGAGTCACACACTCTAAGGCTGCACAAAGTGTACTGAAAAGGACTCTCCACAATTACTGGTCGCTGACCTACCCCAGTGCCATGGGTCCCATCCACACTGCTGCCATATTTCTGAGGTTTCACTACATCACCATAATCAGTATCAAAGTTAGTCTTCCACACCATCACCTGCAGAAGAAAGTTAACTCCATTAAAATTTTCCATCTAAGTTTGTTTATAGGTCATTTTTTTCAACCATTCAGAGAATAAGCTGCAAAAAGTTTCCCTAGAAGAGTTTTGCCATTGATTAAATTAGGGATGTTGTTTGCAAATATGCTACTAAATACAGATAGTTTAACTGAGTTCTCAATGGATAAGTGACCTCTTTCAACATTCTTTGGGTCAAGAACATCATTAAACCAGAATGACCAAGAGAACTTCAAAGCAACATGAAGAATACATCATTAAACTCACAAAAATTTTAAAATGCTATGCTCAGCATTATGACATTTATCAGCCACATCCCAACGAACCAGTCACTCATTTATCATGAGACTCATTCAGACAAAAAGGAGAGTTACTACTAAGACCAGCATTAGAGAGCTTAAGCTAGTTTATCAGCTGGACATCAAACTTAAATTCCACTTAAGGGCCTCTGCTTTCCATAACACAGTACTGATTTCAGAAAAGCAGCCTCTAACACATAAATCACTTCAACATCAAGAGGAAATCCATGGAGTAAACCTCAGCAGTGACTCTAGAAGTCTAAAAAAGTTAAAGGGCAATCAATCAATGATTTCAGAGGTCTGAAAGACACCCAAGAATCCAGACAGCTGATTTGGTTATCAGGAAGAGCATTTATTCTTCATTTACAAATTTGCATCACTGCTTTGCATGAAATAAAAGCATTTTCCTTTCACTGTTGTACAGTTAACCAACAAGGCCATTCCACTGAGCAACAGGGAAAAAAAAAACATGCTCTTAGTGAATAGACAAATCTATCTCTTCACAGCTACCAAAGGTTAAAGATGGGCATTGTCACCTGGTCCAACCTGGGGATTAAGAGCAGTGCAACACAGCTCTTTGAAGACTGGTGATCCTTACTTAGACCAGTACTTTGGGTTGAATTCCATCTGTGTTTTCAGCAGGGCAACTCACACTGGGCGAAAACCAGGACATATCTGCAGCACAGGCTCATGCAACAGGCCTGTTTGCAGTTTCACAATTGAGTGTGGATTTCTTGGAAGGCTACATGTCTTACATTACCACCAAAAAAATTGGGTTTGACCTCCAGAGATATTGTTAATAGAACAGCAAGTTGCTTCAGCAGGGTCCAGACATAAAGGAAAAACTGGATAAAGGGTACACTTTTGCTTTCCCCATTGACGATGGAGAACAAAACACAGCAGCTTTTAAAGAAATGTGGATCTGGATTATAACTCAGAAATGAATCAGATACCTGTTCATCAGAACCTCCAGAAGCAAAATAGTCTCCATCTCTTGAAAATGCTACACAGGTAGCTGGTCCCTGCAAACACATTTAAAAGACAGGTTTAAAAAAAAGGATAAAAGAAAATGAAGTGTTATAACATTCTATTCATTACAGCTTTACAAGGTATTTTTCATTTGACATAAGCAATCTAAAGGCAAAATTTGAAAAGCTCTTACCTGTTAGGTAAATGGGCCATAATTAAGATGCTAAGCTTGCTGGCACTTACAACTTCCCACACTTTTGACCCCAGTTTAAGATACCACTTTTCAATACCCATGACAAACAGGGACAAACCAATTTTTACAGCACCAGGCTTTTTCTTGTTCCCCTCAAACATTCCCTCTTCACTTTAGAAACTTCTAAAACTCCTGCTTACTTACTGAAAGTGTTGAAACTGAGGTTTTTCTATAGTAGACTGCCTTAAACTGCTTTTCTCTTAGTAGTCTGATAAGAGAGAGTTAATGCATCCAGGATCACCTCTGCACAGCACTTGCATTTTGAAGAAGCTTTATGCTTAAAACAGTCAGTTCTGAGAGACTTTAAATGCTTCTGAGAGTTACAGCACACTTTTCACACCACATACCTATTTCAATTTGTTTTCCACCTTCCAGCAAGCACACAGGAGGATGCTCATGGGAAGGCTGAAGCAGGAGCTCCGAGCTGCAGTTAAACAGAGCTGAGGAACTACTACGTGTGCTCAAGCCCAGGCACAACAGACAAACTGTTCTGCTCAGAGTAAACAGCTGAGAACCCAAATCGTGGAGTTTTATGTCAGCTGCTGAATACATTCCTCTGCAGACTGTTCACCAGCATGGGCAGAGGTCAGCATGAGAACTTCCAGAGGCTGACAGGCTGGCGCGGGTTGGGAGGAAACACCAAAAACAAACACCAAAAACACAGCCAGAAAAGCCACAACAACCACCAGAAAACTCCACCACTTGATCATACACCTACTGACAGAAGCAGTTACCCTCTTTCAAATAAGATCATGTATCTCAGAAGGCAATTAAGAAGCTTCTCCTCACCCTGTATCAAGTTGGAAGGGGACACAATCCTGAGCCCACATCTTTCCAGTGAACATCACATGGAAACCTCACACCCTTTCTTTGTAAAAGTGGATTCAACAAAATAAATCCTGAAGATAGACAAATATCCAAAGATTGCATGTGAGATAAGCACCCAGCTTCTAAGCACCCAGTCACTGCAACCTATCCCCCACAGTCCTGTGGGCTTCCAAACATGCTGGCACAAGGTTATGGCAACAAAACCAGAGCCTTGCTGTGTTCAATCCCAGTGTGAAGAGTTTTAGCTCCCTTAAAACACATTAAGGTGTTTCCATATTATCATTTAACACACAACGATTTCAATATGTTTCGAGGCCTTCCCATAGCAACACCTCACTGGAGAGGACTTGCCAGGAATGATCCAGTAGCAGCAATTCCAAACCGCATGCGTGGTCGCCGGTGTGACTAAGCTCACTCACCTGACACAGCAATAACTAGGGTGGATATTTCAGACCAAAGACACTGCCATCAATCAGCTGAGACAAACTGTGCCTCTGCCTTTATTCCCACGCACCTACCCCAGTGTTTAGCTCTCTAATCACATGTCAGGAATGGAGGCTCTAAAAAAAAAAAAAGCAAAAGACAAGCAAGTAATAAAGGGCAGAAACAACCCCACAGCCAGAAAACTGCTGTGGTGAATATTGCTCCAAATAACAGAGGGGAGCTTACAGAAGCTGCTCTTGGACTACAATAAACCAATCAGAGTTAGGAGAGCAGAAAAAAATTTAAGACAATGTGTTCAGGAACAAGCACAAGCAAGGAACACTGGAAAGGAGCAGTGTTTCCTAAAAGTATTTTTATCAGTCCAAATATTTCAGTGTATTTAGACAAAATCTAGTACAACACAAATCACATCAAAACAGGCAATGAACTGACTCCAAAGTCATGGCATTCTGAAGGGGAAAAAAGTTCAACAGAACATATTCTTCCCAAAATAGAAAATTATATCAAAGACTGAATGTGCCTTTATAAATTGTAAGAAAGGGAACAAACAAGTCTATAGACGCAACATCCTCTACAGATTTGTTGACACAAATTAAGTGAAAAGTACTCCTGCTACATTCACTTCCAGAACTCTTCCAAGAGAGGAAGAGGTTTGCTATAGCAACATACAAATAAGAGTTTGCCAAATACCCTTGCAATTTAATATTAACACACCAAACAAAAATAAAAAGCTACACTTGCCAGTTATTAGACACAGCCTAACTTCCTTTCATCCCAAGTAAGCACAGCAGAAATCTGTTAAATTTCTGCTGTAGTCCTGGGTAACAGACAAGAGACTAGAGAATGAAGAATTCAAACCTTCTTTCTCCCCCCCTTTTAACTTACTGCTTGCTTACTGTTGATACTTAGAAGTAACAAAAAGTAGCAGTTGTATATTCTTCTACAGAAGTTGTAGAGAATTTTAAGCTTATTTCCCACATAACTAGAACTTACGGGAAGTAGAAATGTGACAGCTACAGCTGGTCTGAAGCTGCACAGGTAAGTTTGGCCATAACAGAACCCTAATTTGACTAGCCTAGTTTGTTAAAGAGTAGAAGTAAAAGAGTCTCCAGATGAGGCAATGATAAATTAAATTTCAAAACAGGGGATTCCAGCCAATCCCATTCAATCCTGAACGCAGATGTCTAACTGGCCAGTGAGCTGCGCGGTGAATGTCTGGTGAGACTCCACAGAAAGCTATCTATACCCCAAACCATTTAACAGTATTAGAAAATTCCCAGAACCCAGTCATTTTAAATCACTTTTTATCATTACAATCATTCAGTGATGCCCAGTCACCCAAACCAAAGGTAATGGTGGGAGACCTTATCACCACCTTATCAGGGGAAGGTGCTTGGGATCTTTATTACTTTGGGATGTGGATATGCCTGTGTCTCCACAGATACTGGAGCACAATGGGTACCTGCCAGGTGTGCACGCCCTGCCCTACATCCCTCCCGGGACCGCAAGCAACAACTTCTGGAATGCCCCTCAGCAGAGCTCATGGAGAAGTGTGTGGAGCAGTGACTGAAACAACTTGTGCACCTTCCTCATGGAAATCTGGGACTCTAGAAGTGACAATTTAAGGACTTTATTTATTTCCAGATATAAAGATTTAAGAACTTTATTTATGTAAGGACATGAATCACAAACTCGAACTAAGACAAATTATTTCTTCTGTGAGCTAGTTTTTCTGTTGGTTCTAAAGTTGAATTGTTTCTCGTTTGTAGTGTTAAGTTGTAATTTGTAACTTCTAAGTAATGAGCCTGTGGCATGCTAGCTTGAAGGATTGTATTACTGGTGATCTCACCTGACAGCTCCTGGGTGTGAATGTTACAACTCCAACAATACATGGGATACCTCACTGGCTGGGGGGAAACTTGGCTTGTGGAGTTAGGCAGAAAACCTTATTCCAACTAGGCTCATCATTTATATCATCATGCTGTCTTTGTCATGCTGTCAGCAAAGGGCCCTTGCAGGAGGGTAACAAAGAACACTTTGCATTTTTTAAACAGAAAGCAGGAACTGTGACAGCTGCGGATGGTCTGATGCTGCACAGATAAATTTGGCCATAACAGAACCCCAATTCACCTAGTTTGTTGAAGAGTAGAAATAAACAAGTCCCCAGATGAGGCAATGGTAGGTTGGATTCGAACTCAAACAGGGGACCCCAGCCAATCCCATTCAATCCTGAATGCAGATGTCTAACGGCCAGTGACCAGGACAGTGTTGAGACCCCGACCAATCAAGTATGTAAGCATGGGAATTTTGAACCTCCTAGAAAAGGGGATGTCCATGAACAAACATTGGCTGTTGTCACATGAACCTCAGAGTGTGTGTCATGTCTTTGTCTCCCCCTACTGCACACAACCTTCTTCTACAGGATCTTTCAGCTCCTCTTTCTGCAGCAAGATCAAATGGCCCTCTATCAGTATTTCCTGGAGGTTTAGAATTTCCAGTCTGCATTCCCATTGCAAGCTGCTAGCACCAACCCCCAAACTCCTGCAGCGTCTTGCCCCAGACTAGACAGCAAGCTGCAGGAAGAAGGGGCTGGGCAATGACATACACCAACTCAGTGGTAAGGCACATTTCTATTTAACCCTCAGCAGGTCAACATCAGGACTGTCAAGCTTTTGCGCATGTCCAGTAGAGTTTGAAATTATAACAGCAGCTTTGGTGATAGTGGGAGAGCTGCAGAAATTCTGAAGGAGAGTACAGAAGAAAGCAACAAGTTATCAACTGAAATTGTTGAGTGAGAAGAACAGGGTCACTAATCAACAACTCATCTCCTCTAGTGAAAGCATACCAGGCAAGGTAGAAGCAAGTCCCAGACAGCCTTGAAAAGGACAAATAGCTCAAACACTGGATGGAGCAAAGCACCATAATTAAAAAGGAAGCCATAGAGAAGGAATGATGACAGCATCAAACCTCATTGTTTGCCGCAGCATTCTCAGTGAACACAATTCAGGCAAGGTCAGACGCGCACAGCAGCTGAAACACCAGGTGACAGCCCATTTCTAGCTGCATTCATAGGTGAGAAAGGTGAGGTCCAGTATGTTACATAATTTATGGGCAGAGATAGAGATTACACCTTCTTCCTATTTTCCCACTTCCTACAAAGGAGGTTAGGGACCACAAGGCCTTTAATGCCCTAGCATTGCACAGGCTGATCAGCTTACATAAAACATTACATCTGGCCCTCAAAGTACATGGCCAGACTATTCTGAATGACTTGAATGCATTAATCACCAAGAGAGACGGGATCTGTAGCCAGGACACAGATTACACCACCAAGTGACTGACAAGATGCTAATAGCATCAGTAACAACTGACACAGGGGTGACTAAGAGAACAGGAATAGCATTCCTGAACACAAATCTTTCAAGGGTAGAGCTAAAAATAGATGTCTCTGAAAGAAATACTTAAGAGAAAGGCCAAGTGTTTAGTCTGGAGAAATGTGACTGGAGCCCAGAGTCACACCTGCACACAGGCAGCAGATGAATGTGTACCATCCATAAATAATGAGTGGACAATCACAGAGAAATCCCTCTTGAACACCCTTTTCTTCTCTAGAGCTGCTGGGCACAGAAGGCATGTCACTTCAACAACACCACAGCCAACACCAACAGGCAAGTCAAGAAAGGCCAGACTTTCAGGCTTCAGCTAGGAACGGAGCTAACATTTTGGCTTCAGCGTAACAGAAGAAACAAGAGCCAGGTTGGAGTAGGTCCAGGAATAAACCAGAGAAGGGTAGTTTAATGATACACTGTCTGCACTATGAAAGAAGAGGCAGTGTGGAAGGAAGCTGGAGAGACAAGTAGAAGTCAAGGATGCCAGTAGATTTTTTACTTTTTTTGTTTCAGTCCTGTGAGAAACTAATGCATAGTAGAGAAAAACCAGGTAAAAGAGCAAGAAAAGTGCTAAGAGCTGGAATAAGGCATATCTAGAGGATGTAAATAGTTGAATTAAAGGAGAGCTTCGCCTTCCACTGCCACAAAAGGAGACGTAGAATAGGAGCCAGTACATTCAGCCAAACTCTCCAGGAACAGATTAACTAGTGCAAAGAGAAATAGGAGACATGAGAAGAGACAAGGCCTGAGAAGCAAATCCAGCGGCAACCAGCACACTGGGATCCCAGCCCTGGCGTCATCAGTTCTAGGCATAAAAGAACTAAGAACAAACATAGCAGTCTGTCATTGCCACTGCTGACAGTGCTTTCAAGCTGCTTCATACATGGGAGAAGAGTGCAAGTCACATAGGAAAGGGAGAAGTGAAGGGAACCAAGGAGAAAAGCACAGGAAACAGAGGTGGCAATGACAACACGGATGTTTTCAGGGGGAATACCTCTGACAAGAAGTCCCAAGCATTCTCATTACACTGGGCTTTGAAAAATTCCTGAGGAAGATTTGTCATGTTTCCACCCTCCTTCACCAGGGAGTAAGGGCTACAACTAATATAGGGAAAATTTACACTGTCATCTTACAGCTGAATCTTCAGCAGCTTTAAGTCCTGAGAGCTTGAGTCTATAAAAACACAAAAAACACAAGGCAAGGGTCAAAAACTCATATTTCCTTTCAAGACTCAATTCAAGAAATTGAGCCTAAAGTCGATTGCTTCTTGTTTGCAATACACATTTCTTTCTTTTTTGACTTCTGCATAGACCTGAGATGTCCTCACATTATTCAAAGAGGACCAGGCCCACAGAGATGTTTAATGTCACCTAGGCAAAGCTGGCAGCTGACAGTAAAGGAGTGCATTTGTTTCCTGTGCACCAGCCCAGGAGACCTCATTCATTAGTCAGTGAGCAAAGCAGGCAGCATTTATGTTGCCCAGGTAGGTGGAATATAGCTACTTCATAGTTCAAGTCAAGGGGTCTTGAAGAATTGTAACTCTGCATTTTCTATTTATGAACATAACCATGAGACGTTTTCTAAATATTTAGTGAGAACTTCCATTCCACTGAGGAAGTCAGTCTGGAAATGCTCTAATTAAATGATTCCAAAGGGCAGACAAGTACCATGTACATACCTGCTCTCCTCTAGCAACTCTCTGGGGGTGGCTTAAGGGCCCCAAAACATTCTGTTCTTCAACAATGATTCAGTACTAGAGGTGGATTTACATACCAAGCCAGTGTCTCATCTGTATGGAATTAGATAGGAGCACTTCACAGCTTGAAGTACTCCAGAACCAAAATATGCAGCACAATACAGAATGATATTTTCCAGCTGCAAGATGTCAGCTCCAAGCTGCAAACTTCTGTCTCTAATGATCCTTCTGCTACAAGGGGCCAGCTACATTTCAATTAAAGTCAGCAATGTAAACTTGGCCAACCTCCCCATGTAAACTAGAGCTAATCAGCTGCTAACAAATTCCTGGCACTCCAGCAGTTGCGTCAAAGTATGTCTAAAGGACCGTAAGGTTTTTTTCCTTCAAGTGTCCACTTGCATGCAGCCTTCCCAGAATAATGTAACAGCAGCCAGAAAAGTAGGAACAAAGTGTCAACCAGAACATTCAACCTCAAAAAGTCACAGCTCAAGAACATCTCAGAACAGATTGTTTTATCTGGTGACTAACCTGTAGCACTCACTTAAAAAGACAAATCAACTTAATGACCAAAAAAGTCCACAGTGTTTTTAGTCATTTGGGGATACTGGCACAAATCACAGTGATAACAAAAAAGTCCCTTGTCATTAAGTAACCTGGATTTATCTGTGAGCATAACAAGCTGGATCCATAACAATGCAGGATCCAGCCCTGGTGACAGCACAGCCTGTAGCCACTGACAGTGGCTTACTGGGAACAAAGCACAGGTTGTCATATGCTTTTAGTGGAAAAGCAAGGTATCTGTTCAATCAGGCAGTAAAAGAACCAACCCATAACAATACAGCACATGCCAGACAGGGAATGCCAGGCAGGACTGTGCCAGGAGTGTTTCCAGAGGTATCTCAGTGCAGTGCCCTTAAAGACAACCAGAAAGTTCTACCAGCCACTTCAATACTTGCACTTGTTTCCAAACTGCACGAGCTGTAAATGCCACAACAGCAGCTACTCTTCAGCTGCAGCAAAGGCAAAGCTTTTCCAGCGCCAGCTAGATGCCCAGGAGAAAGAGGCAGATACTGTTTTACTCACCTGAAGCAGCAGGGAGGAGGAACAGGGAGCTTTAATTCTGCTTTTGGATAGATGATCCACAAACTGTTCTGTTGAAGCCTCAAGTTAAGTACATTAGCCTAAAGGGACTTTCCATTGCTCATTCTGAAAACCTCCATCACCATAATCAGTTTTGGACTCTCATTTAATGCTAAACTCTTTTTTTGTGCTACTGCAGTCAGGCTAGCAGCTCAGATGGGAGAAAAATGGAAAGCAGGTTCAGCCTCCTGCTGAACCAGAACCAGGCACGTCCCTTCCTGAGGGAAGGGGGGAAAGTGTAAAGATATCCCATTCTTCCAACATTTATCCTTTTCCAGGAAGCTGCTTCTCAAGAACTCACTTGGCAGATTAACACAACAGACAAACATGAAAACGAGATTAAGGCAACAGAAGCTTTGCAGCCTCTATCTGATAGGAGTATCCACTTAGTCCAGTTTTCCAAGAACAGTTTTATACAGCCAAGGCTGACATGTTAGGATAACCAGCATTTGTTATCTCCTCCCCATTCTTTTAACAGTTGAACCCTTTGGTCAGTTTTAATCAAAGCTCTACTTCATTAAAGATTTAAGCATAAGGTTTTCTTATTTTTCCATTAATATTACAAAAAGAGGAAGAAAATTTTATCAATATATACCAAAAGAGAAGTTACAGAAGAAACTTGACCTTTTTAGACATCAAACAAGGCAGTCACTAAACAAAGCCACAAGAAGACAGAATTATCAGTTTTACAGCTTACACAGATACCATTATTGCCCACAACAATCCCCATCATCTCCAAAAAGCTTCAGGCTGTGGTTTTCCCCTGACAGTTTTTATGCTTTAAAACTCAGCCCCTACTTTAAAAGGGACACAAGTGGGTTAAGAATTTCTATTCTCTTTGTCTCTTTGGAAAGAGAACCCTTAAGGCAGTCCTGCTTTTTCACACCCCCCTCTGCATGGACAATGAAATTAGTCTATTTATTTTCATTTAAGATTCAGAAAGAGAGCTACAAGCATTCATAAAACTAATCTTACAAGCAACACATCCAGCAGCATAATACTAATAGGCCAATCAGTTAAACTTAACCAACCAGCACCATTTATCACCTTCGATCGTATGATTCAGTCCATTAACAAGATGTTCCCAAATCAAATCCCAAAATAGATTTCCTCTATTTTACAGCTACTGCTCTTGAGTCTCCTGCCAGGTTAACAGCATTTATCTTCAAAACACCTGTGTCAGGGGAACAAGGGTTATTTGCAGCTCTCTATAGAGGGAGGGAGACAGAGCTGCACTAGAGAGTGGCTGACAGGGTCAGTCAGAGTCTACGGGGCTGCTCTGAGTTCCTTCTGCCTTAGACTTGAATCCCCAATATTGGAGCTCACTTTTAGTTTTGCTTTCTCATTCTCTCCATTCCTGCCTTACCTCCTTCCCTTCAAAACAGTGATGATCTCCAAGATTATTAGCATTATTATCATGATTTTACACACGGAAGTTTTGTGATTTTACACTAACAATTTTTGGTCATGAAGAACGAAAGTCTCAAGGAATGCTCAGTGGATTTGCTCAGTTTATTATGAGTCTGTACATTACTGTAAAAAAGGCTTTGCCTCACCTGGTGACCATGCAGAGTATAAAGAAGTCTTCCTTCTAGCAAGTCCAGAATCTTAAGAGTTGAATCACTGGAAGCAGTAACCAGATAGTTTCCGGATGGATGAAAGGAAAGACTGTTGACCACAGAGCTGTGCACTAAGGATAGGAAAAAAAAATGCATAATAGTCACCAAGATCAGTTTACATAAGCCCAAGGCAAAAGGATAAAATAAAGCACAAGCACATTCTAATTTTCTGTTACAAAATTTAACAGAAAAATTATAATGGGGGAAACATTCCACAAGAGCTCTTCAAAGCACTGGAGAACAATAATAGTAACTCACTTCTTGTAAAAATAGGCACTACTTTACTGAAAGGAAAAAGGAAGCTTTGCCAATTATTCTGGAAGATTCAATGCTACAAAAGCTTCCAGTATGTGCAAGTGAACTACAGGATTCTGTGAGACATTGATGTACTTTACTACTGTGGAGCTGCTGGTCTCACTCACAATTCATTCTAGATTAAAATCTGTATGTTAGGACACTGAGATTAAAATTACAATGGAGACACCCAGAGTCAACATTACACAGCTTCTTTTGGTTTGAACCATCTGACTCTAGCCAAGACCAGGGTTAAGAGAAACTAGGAAATAAGAGCAACCTGAAAATGGTCCAGTACAAGCATTATTTCCTCAGACATCCTATTTGTCTCACCAAAAATTTAAAACAAATACAAATAGACAAACTACCAAGAGTGTGAACTTGCAATAAAGCCATTTTCCCTGCATGAAGATGAAGCCAAAGATGTATTTTGAAAAAAGCTAAAGAAAACGTTCTAGGAAAAAAGTCAAACTTCACTGAAGTTCAGTGTAACATTAAACATTTAATACATGACTTTTTTCCCTCCCCAAACTTTTACAAAACAGGCTATTGAACATATGTATTTATGAGAACATGCAGTACTTCACATATGCCCAGCTTCCTGAGCGTATGTGACATTACAGAATATTAATATGCCTGAGGAGGAATTTAACCATCCAGTTATTCTTAATTATACTATATGCCCTCCAAATGTTCTGGTATCTCAAATTTACTACTTCTGATACATCACACCCAACTAAATTTATGTTGTTTAGAGTCTACTGTGCATTTTGAATCCATGTTGCATGCTAAGAAACCCCTTAAAATACCATTTTAAATACATTAGAACCAAATATTTTTTGCATATGTAGATTTGAAGCAGACAGCTGAAATAACCTTGATCAATTGTACAACAGAATGTCTCTTCTTTTGAAATTCTCAGGAACACTAAATACCTCAGCTAAGTTCTGAAAACAACTCCTCTTGACCCAGACTGTTACAAAACGTGGAAGAAAACCTTAACATGGGTAACTTCTAAGCTGTTATTCTTGTTGGTGAATACTTGTTTCTATCACACAGCTAGATCTTCCTCTACCACCAACCCCATGTCATGCTATCTATTAAAGGAGAGAAAGGTCTTTGTGGAGTTTTTTCTTATGGAAGAGTGTTAAATATCTTTCTCCCTTGAAAATCTTATTCTGAGTGATTTGTTGTATTCCTCACCCCCTTAGTGTCTATACTCAGATAAATGTAAATGTATCTTGTCAACTAAGGAAAGTCCTGAAAGGAATCACATCAGAAATAGACAAGGTTAGTAATTTATCATATCTTCCAAGTTCCAGGTGGTAAATAAAGTATTTCCAGCTTCACAAAAAAACCCTTCCATAACGGAAAAGTCACACAGACTGTGGCTGCATAAGCAGTTGCAGCTTCTGTGCCCAAGGACTTCTTGGCTCTTGTTAACTCAGAGAAAGTTCATCTCTACTCTTCAAAGCAGCTCATTCCTCCCACAGGACCATCCATAACACCTCTCCAAAAAAAACACCAACACATCCTGCCACCTCACTTGATTTTGTGCTGTAAACAATAAATCCAGTGCAGCACAAGGTGGCATCTTCCAGTGACTTGCTGCTACAAGCCCACACTTCTACCAGCCAAGCCCTAGCAAAAATAAGAGCCTCTTAGGGGACTGATACTGGGAGTTAACATCTAAAATTGAGTCCTCCCAGCCTGCACAAAACTGTCCCAAGCCCCACAACACTTCCCTTATGTAATGCAACCCATAGTAATCATCAGGGAGAAGATAAATCAGGATGAACTTGACACTGACACAGTCTCTACTGAACAGATAACCACCATCAGCCCCATCCAAACTGGATAAAAGCACCAATTATTCTTTTTAAACAGGAATAAAAAACAGGCTAGAGCTGTTTCCATCGACCTGCTGCAGAGGTGTCCCACACACAGCTTTGGACAGGGAAAAAATGTCAGACAATAAACACTGTAGGGGCTGCACAAAATCTGCTGTACAAAAGAGTCAGTGCCAGCAGAGAACCGAATAAAGCATCTGTGTGTTCTCCTGTACAGTAAACGTGACCAGAGCATACTTTGCTTGGCTCAAAGAAAAACACACCATACAAAAGGTTTTGCAGCTTGCTCTCTACTTCAACTTTCATTTACAAATGTCACAGTTGGAACAAGTGTTGGCAGCAAGAGCAACACTGCTAAAAGACTAATCGGTGCTGGAAACCAGCCCAACCTTAAGACGCAAGAGCCCGAGGCAGGGCTACTCATCTATTAACTCCTCCATGCAGCTCCATGTTTAAAATGGATTCCCTGGAAATCAGGCAGCATCAGCACGTTCTGAAGGCACAGATGCCATCTAGTGGGACAGGACTGGCAGCCTCACAGGAGAGCCGCAAAACAAAATCAGATTTAGCCAAAAGGAGGTGTGTATAAACCCTCAGAAGAGCAGGACTTATAAACACATCTCCAGAACATGTTACAAACACATCAGTTTGTGGCCATAGGTGCATGAAGTGACTGCAAAAAGCCACCATTGCAATTTAAAGTTTCTTCAGCTATTATTACAATTTTTAGTTCAAAGTTTAATACACAGTTAGGATTTACATAGTAGCTGTTAAAAATAACACTCATCCCAGGAAAATGATCACTCCAATAGTAAGGGTGTCACACTAAAATGCAATTCAGTAAGGGTGGGATACCAGGGAAGTATGTCATTCCAAAACAAAAAATAAACCTGGCAGCCAAGCCTAAAGCACATTAGATTTGGACATTTTAATAGCTAAGTGGAAAGCAGGAAGAGATGACTCTTGAGCCAAGTTAAACTGTGTCTGGAAACATGCACTGCAGATCTTGCCACCATTGAAAAGCTGATAAAGCAGGTTAAAGGACAACCTGACACTGCCCAAGTATTTAAAAACACTACTGATTTTAGCAACAAGACTTCAGGAAGGCATTTCCAAGTTTTGATACGGCTACAAGTTAACAATACTTATTAAACAAATTGCACGCTCAATACTGATGAATTGGAATAACAGTCATCAAAAAGTTTGATTTCTATTAGATTTTGTGAACTATCAGAGAGCTGAGAGCGATTGTGATCCAGAAGAATGACAGAAGCTGTGAGGCTGTCACAGCAGGAATGCACAAAAGCTGATGTGGAGGGCAGAAAGAAGACACCAAGCTCCAGCCCCATATCTCTGATCTGCTTTACAAGCACGCCAGAAGCAGTTCCTCAGGGAAAGTTAGCAAAATTAAGTTTAATAAGCGATCAACACTGGAAACAGTGCTTACGAATGTATTCATTTTAAAATATCACAGCCTTAAAAAACTGTTATTAGCAAAGAAAAGACACATTTTGGCTGAAGAAACCAATGCACAGAATAGGTCAATCAATCTCAAAGAAGCTGGCAGGGATGGGAAAGCACCCTTTTCCTATCCGGATCTACAAAATACCAGCACTAATCAGTGGACAAGAAAGTGTAATGGGAGGAGATGCCATTTGGCATCATCAAAGCTAATTATGGAAGCTAAAAAACAGAGTCTGGAAAAGGGACCATAAACATGGATCATAGTATAGAACAGCAAATGACTGATTTTGATTTTCCTTTTTTGTTAACTTTTCCCCATTTTCTCATAAAAGAACCTAACATTCTGAATAGCTGGAATACAGTTCTGACTCCTCCTATAGGCTTATTCAGAGGCAAAGGCCAGACCCTTTTTATTGCATACCACATTCTCAGTAACAGTGAATATGAACCAAATAGAATCACAGATAAGACCCACACCCACAGCAACATGGGACAGCTTCAGAATTAGTTCTGGAGCTAAACACAAAGCAAAGCATGATGTCTGGTGAAGAAAGGCCCCTGCTGGCAGGCCTAGCCTAGTGCCTTTATGGAAAAGCAGCAGCTGATGAAAGAAACCATCCTTGGAGTTCAGAGCAATTCACATCAATACATGGAAAGGTTCAACTTTTGTAAGCTGTTGACTTGCCTTGGTAGTGCTGAAGCAGCCTGTTCATCCTGACATCCCACAGCTTCACCGTGCTGTCCGTGCCCCCCGCGGCAATGCAGTTACCGCTGGGATGGAAATCCACGTGGTTCACAAACCTGTCAATGGCAATCAAACCCAACTGCTTACATTCAGCTCTCGCTAAAGATCAAAAAAGCCTTCTCAACAAGGGAAGCTACATCATGACTCATTGAATGTTAAAGAAAGGAGGAGATATTTATTTATTTTGCTGAATTTCTGAAAATTTACACATTACAGGTTCTCTTAAAACCTTGCTTCTAACCCCAGGCAGATTGCAGGCTCTTACCTAAGCACATCCTAAGTAGCTTTACACATTACAGGTGTAGGAACAGTAGACACAAACCTCCTGAAATGTGATGGATCCAACTGTCACAACAACATTTTCAAGTGTTCATTTAATGTTTGCATAATATATGCCTTCTATTAAATTAACATTATTTCCAGAGCAATGTGTACAAGACTGAACAGAGATTTTTCTTCTGTTAACTAAATTTAAGATGGAACTTAGTGAATTTGTGCCTGAAATCTTATGTTGCTACTTGGAAAGTAGCAAGGCTGAGGCCAAATTTATTTCTGGACTTGAATCCAACTAATTTTTAGTTTGAACAGGTAAGTACAATGTAATACTTCAGGCCCTTCAGGGAAAGATACCTTGTAACTCCTCACCAAACAAACTGGATAAAATTCATTATCTTTTGAACATTCTTGTAGCAACTACTGAAAAACTTCAGATATTTCAATAGGTTGTTTGGACAAGACACATACTTAAGAGCACTGAAAAAAATAATGTCTGAATTTGTCTTAATATTGTATATTACACAGGAAGAACATAATACTGCACTAGAAATTCAGTGCAGCAATGAATTAGGGAGATTCTAGTCTCAATTCTCTGAGGACTTGTTTTATGTTTCTGGGTAAATTATCTTTTGCTGTGGCTCAACATTCCAAATTTAACAGCTATTTTTCTGAATGTAAACTGGGGTTTTTGAATAACTTCGTTATTTAAAAACTTGAAGATGAATCAAAGCATTTAAGTGTCATTCTGTCAGTACACTTTTGCACTTTTAATGTATGTCATCTCAGAGCTAAATAAAAGAAGAAATTAGGAATTTAGGCATCTCCAAAAATAAATAAGCACAAAAAAACTGAGGCGTGATGTGCTGGACAGTTACTGAAATATAACCCTCACAGTTCTATCTCTGAGCAGTCAAAGAGGTCAGGGCAATTCTGGGCTGGGCCCTCACACTGGCTACTTTTGTAAGAGGTGCTAATGGTTTTTTAAGCAGTTTAATAACTCTGAACCTCACAAACCAGGTGTAAATTCCCCAGATAACCCCACTCCAGACATCACTGTTGGGGAAGGTGATACAGGAGATGTTGGGGAAGGTGATACANTCCATGCTCACAGAAGGAGTGGATGCATTCTCTGCTGGTTTTGTCCCACAGCTTGACAGTTTTATCATCACTGGATGATACTATCAATCGTCCATCAGGAGAAAATCTAAGGCAAGGGTTACAGCAATTAAGAAAAGCCCTCAAATGAAAAGAGGACAAGGTCAAATGAACTTGGACAGCTGTTGAAGTATGTTGGTAAACACACCTCACTTTTCATGAAGCCACAGAGGAATCAATGAGACTGATAATCCAATCACTAAACTGAGGGAAAAGAAGGTAAACCCTAAGTACTCAAACTATCCCTAACTCCACGAGTATATAAAATAACCCTCCGGAAAGTCTTGAGTCTGATTTAAGATCATGTGTCCTACTTGTTTCAATTTAAGTGTACCTCAAGTTGTTTCTCTGCCCTGATTCAAAACAATTCCTGCCTTTGTCACAGTTCAGAGCAACACAGTCACTCACAAGAAAACAGCTGCAGCAGAACCTTCACCATTCCAGTGTCTTAGGAGAATATATTAAGTTCCCATCTCAAAATATCATATACATGACAGATCCAGATCTCTCTTCAGAAGCATACACGTTACAGAATCAGGACTTGAGTCCCTAAGTACAGATCGTCAGACATACTGGAAAAACACCCTTTCTGCTCCTCTGTGGGCATCTATATTGCTACCAGCCACTGCCACCATCCCATTCCAGAACTGCAATGAACTTTTCACCTACAGATAGGATAAACCTAGGATAAACCATGGCTTTATCCTAGATCCACATATGTATAAATACCTCCTTGAAACCAAATCTGCAACAGTTATCAGGAAATAATGTTATTATCATGGCAGCACTTACAACATTTTGGAGGTAGCACAGGTGAGCATTTTAACAAGGGGCATGACAAATCTAAAGAAACTAAGCTGAAATAACAGTAGAAACCTCTCCTTTTTTTTTCTGTTAGCAACTTCAAGACACAGAATGCTCCTTACCAGGTAAAAAAAAAAAAAAAAAACACACAAAAAAANNNNAAAAAAAAAAAAAAAAACACAGAAAAAATCACAAAGCAGTAAAGCCGCTGCTTGACAGATTACTGGAGAAACACAAAGTGGATGCAGACTATTAGTCAAAGGATGCCTCTGCAGGTCAGCAACATATTTTAGTCACGAGACACACCTGAATCACCCTGAATAGAAATGTGTTGCACCAGATCACGACACTGAGCCTCTGCTTTGAGGGATAAATCTCCATCTCTGTTTGTCAGAGAGCTATACTCACCTGGCACAGCGAACCCAGTTGATGTGCTGACTCAGTGAGAACAGAAACTTCTGCCTGTGAACTGTCCACACTTTGACTGTTTTGTCATCAGAAGCTGTAACTAAGGACTGGCCATCGCTGGAGAAATGAACACTTCTCACGGTCGCTGTGTGAGCCTTGAACACAGTCGATTCTCCTTTGCTACACAAAAGGGAAGAGCTCTTTAAAATTGCACAACAGGACAACAAAGACATTCTGTACCTGAAAACGCAGAGCTGTTGTATGCTGAGCACTACTAGTAACCACCACTTCTAGGGAACTGCATGTGACCACATTAGGATAAAAACATTGATCAATCCCAAACCTGCTCATGCTTCATGAACAATACAGAATACACAGCTAAGACCAGTTGTTCTAGTTCCATACTGGAGGACAATCCAACAGGAAACAACCCATGTTTCCTATAAAGGGGAAAAAATGCTACAGCTAATTTGTGCAACCATTTAAACACTAATGAAAACATCAGTGTAAAAGAAGACACTGAGGTTCTGTACTGTTGCCAGGTCCTTTGCTGCAAGGCAGGCAAGGAGAGAAGTGTTTTCGCAGTTCATCTAGACAGAGCCAAGCAGGCAAAAACCTCACAACTGCTCCTGTAATGGCTCATGTTCAGCTGGCCATTCCAGTGCCACATCACACAAGAGATAACATGAATGAATTCTGCACACATGATATACAGCTGTGAGCAAACTATCATTAATTCAGTCAGGCAAGACAATTCAAATGTGTTCATTTTTCTTTACACCTCATTTCCAAATAAATGCAAGATGCATTTTTCTGGCAAATAAACACAAGGCATATTTAGAGATCCAACAGGTTTATGGAACTCCCAGTCTAAAATCTGTCTGCAGCATGTATTGTACTACCAGGAGCTCTATATTCACAGACTGAAAAGAAGACAAAGACACAGTGGCTCGTCTTTCCTTCAAACAGATCCCTGTCCCATGGCCAGGGAACTGCTACAAGGAAGTAAGGAGAAATTCCAAGCCACAGTTAAACACAGACAGAGGGAGAAGGGAATAGGTACTCACATACTAGGGATCCACAAACGGACTGTTTTGTCTCTAGAGCCTGAAGCCACAAGGTGACCAGAAGGTGAGAACTGGACACACAAAACTGCATCTTTGTGGCCCACAAAGCGATAGGCTCTCATCTGAGGCTTCATACTCCAGATCATCAGGGACGAATCCATTGAGCCACTTACTGAAATAAAAAAGGAGAAACAAAACCACACAAAACCAAACTTGCATTAGTTCTCCTCCAATTACACTGAAACTACATTTCACACTCAGTTCACCATCATAACTTCCAGCAGTCTCAATACATTGCCCTTGAAGCTTCACCAGTCTATTGCAAGCTGTGTATTTCATTATTGTCACACATATCATTTCATCAGTAATTTAAACACAACAAGGCCAGCCATGCATTACTTTGGACTGACAATTTGCTTCCAAGAGTCCAGCCATGTAACAGCTGCAGAGGTAGAAGCCACACAGGTCGCAAATCTTGCACACACTCAGGAAATTAAGGTTATCTCATCAATTTCTTATTGGCAGAGGCAGGCATCAGCTGCAGCAGGTTAAATGTCACTACAGATTAAGCACAGAAGTCTGGTGAGTTGGTGACTTAAAAGCACCCTGGCTACACCTCCCTCCAACACCTCTCCCTTGTGGCAAAACATTGACCAAAGTCAGCTCAGCAGTTTTTCACAACATATTAAAAACACAAGTTTGGAAGGTGAGTGGAGCAGTATTAAATTTGCTGTTAGCAGGAAGCATTATCAGGACCTTTTGCTGTTGCAGAGCTCAGTTAACTCCACTGCTCCCCACATCTAACTAAAGCAGAGCAGCTCCTTCTTTATCCTGCAGCCATCAAGACAAAGACAATTTACCCAATTGTTTCTTAGCACGACTGAAGTCCACACTAGTGACAGCATCTCTGTGGCCTTTGAAGTGCCTCTCCAGGGATGGATCTTCCTAGAAGATAAGAATGTTCAGACACTACAGATTTAAGAACCATCTTTTTACAATAAAATCATTTTATTTCTTCAACAAGTGAACCAAGCCACATATTCACCCTACAAAAAACAGGTAAAGGCAAGAACCATTGTGCAGGCAACTGCACAATACAAAACACAAATTTCACATATACCATAAATTTTAAAAGAAGCAAACTATGCAAGCTGATATTAGCTTGGATGCTGGGTGACTGCACAAATCCTTCATGCATTTTTACAACACGCTGCTGGCACAGAGACTCTAAAGCTGACTGTAGAACAGATAAGCCATGTCCATGATCACCTGAACAGGCAGCCAAGCTCAGCTTTGCTCTGACAGCTGCTCAGCTCGGGTGTAGCCAAGAGGCCACTATTTGCAGAGAAGAGACAAACTCGCCAGATTTAATACACCTGTTAAAACAGGCAGGAGGAATGAGAACTGCAGCAAAACAGACTGACACACAACCCTTCCCACAGCACTTTGCTGCAAAGGCAAAAAAAAGCCTGAGGTCAGGCAAAAAAACCAAAGACTCCAAAGAACTATTACAAGAGGTTTTAACACTTGAAAATTGCCCAGAGTTCAGGACAGGCTGGTCAGCCTTCAGTCTCTGCTCTCACACACATTGCCCCTGCCTCCCTGGAAATCCCCACCACAGTCTTTTCCCGCTCAACATTTGACCACAGAGCCCCCTGCTCAGACAAGCAACCAGCCCCAGAACAGGGCAGTCTTCCCCCTCAACACCCAGCACCAGCCCTCCGCAGATGCAGAACCCCTCCAACAGCCTAGAGGTGCCGCTCTCCACAAACACAGACCAGCCCCAGCTGCAACAGCACCCCAGACCCAGGGCTACCAGCAGCACTGAGCTCCTCGAGCCCCTCTGTCCCAGCCCCACCTGCATGATGCCACCACACAGCAGCACTGACCCA
>VYXD01005238.1:176769-250680 GCA_013397195.1 Hylia prasina
GCCCTGCGAGGGGCGGGCGGGGGCGGGCCCGGCCTGAGGGGCCGCCGTGGCCGGCCCGGCCCGGGAGCTCCCCCTGCCCTGGGAGCAGGTTTCTCCGAGGACAGCCGGCCCCGTCGGGGGGCTCAGGACGTTGGGGAAAGCCCCTTCCGGCGTTGTTAGATCAGTTATTCTGGCAGACTTGGGGCTGCTCCTTGGGTTCAGTGCCCATCCACCCCGCTCCTTCGCCTCACTGCCGCTCTGGGGCTGAATGGCTCCAGGGCCTGGTGGAGGCGGCCCCCGGATCTCAGCCAGGGGAGAACCACAAGGCCGTGCCCTCTAGGGCTAAGAAGCCGGCTGGTCACTTCCAAGAAGTGGTTCAACTGGTGGGAGATCAGTTGCTTCTGCTTGGTCTGTAGGTGTTCAAAATAGGAACTCTCCCTGGGGTTGTGCAAAGAGCATAGGACAACTGAGAAAGGTTTATTCTTCCACTGGTTTAATACCAACTCAAATCTATGTCTTCCGACTCTATTCATCTCTATCTAGGAACAATGCTATTAATTAGACACTATGGACTGGACACTGACTGCTCTCTTAACAGGTGCCTGTGTGAAGCCCAGATTTGCCTCTCCATGAATCTTGAGTGACCATCCGGGCTTTGAAAGGGGCCTTTCCTCCATCTCTTCTGCATCTGGGCCCCTTCCTGTAAAGACACCTCTCCTCTTGCATGTTTCCAACAGCCAGGGATGCTCTCTGTTGAAGCTGGGGTTATAGTAGTAGAGGATCTAAAACAGGCAAAGGGGAAGAGTTAGTTGCCACCATCCCAAGACTGGTAACCCCAGAGTTACTCCAAATTGTAGCAGAGGATCATGTACTCTGAAGGCCATGTAGCACCTAAAGCTCAGGCTAAAGCTTGTGATGGTTGTATTCAGGCATCCCCACCCCTGGGGTTTTGCCTCCTGACAGCAGAGCAGTGTAGGATTTTCAAAAGCAGAACAACTGCTTTTGAAAACCAAATATCACTATTTCTCAGCAGCTTCAGTGCAGATGTGAGCAGGCGGGTAATGTTGATCCTTTGGTGCATCTGCTTGGCATTGTGGCATTGGCCACAGAAAGTTTTCAGATTTGATGCAGCAAGACTTGGACCAAAGACATTCAGAGAAATCAGGTTCTGCTGAGTCTGTCTGTGCCTTTAATGGGTTCAAACTCAGCAGAAATGTGTCTTATGCACATTTGTATTAGTCTTCTGACTCACTCAAACCTGCCTGAGCACAACCAGAGAAGGAAATGAAAACCAGACCACTTGCTCCCATCCCCTCCATCACAAAATCACACTCTGCCTTGGGTTGGAAGGGATCTTAAAGATTATCAAGTTCCAACACTGCTGCCTTTGGCAGGGATGCCACTCACTATCCCAGGTTGCTCAGAGCCCCATCCAGCCTGGCCTTGAATACTTCAAGGGATGGGGCATCAACAACCTTTCTGGGCAACCTGTGCCAGGGCCTCACCACACTCACAGGGAAGGATTTCTTCCCAACATCTAACCTAAACCTGGCCTCTTTCGTTATACAACCACTGTTTCTTTTCCTGTCACTCTCTGCCCACACAAAAAGTCCCTCTCCCTCATTTTTATAAGCTCCCTTATAAAAAGTAGCTTCTTTTCAACCTTCAAATGGTCCTTCAAATAAGGAGGCCTTATTTACTGTGAAGGTCCGTCTCCCCCCCAGATTATCACAAGCATTAGTAGCTGTGCAGAGCAGCTGCTGTACCTGGCTGTGAGCAGAAGCTGCTGCTTCCTCTGCCAGGAATTCAGGCAGGGAGGCAGATCTTTGGAAATTCCGCTGCATTTTGGTGAATCCATATGCATTCAGCTGTCGCATGAAACTTTTAATTTTCTGTGTGTGGAAGATCTGCTGCCCTTCCCTGCCCAGCACCTCCATTTCAAAGAGATCTTTGTTGATGGCCACACATTTTCCACCCTCACTCCACCAAATTGACTGAAACTTGCCACTTTCCAGCATTTTCCAAAGCTTCAGTGGAAAGCGCAGGGACAAGAACTCTCGCTCCATGGCAATCGCCCCAGATAGCTTGGCAGGCAAAGACCAACTGGCACCAACAGACAGCAGGTTCCAATGGAATGTTCTGGCATATCACTGTGGTGCCTGTGCTGTGCTGTGGGGACATTGCTGGTGACATTTCTTTGATGGTTAGCAGTGGTGCCCTGGCATGGGAAGCAGCCTGAGGAGAAACTGCTGAAGAGAGCTTGTTGCTTCTCTGTCCCAGAGCCACCAGTGGTGGGAGTCTAGAGCCCAGCTGTGTCCACCACAGAGCTGTCCTGAAGGGCTGTGGGCAAGGAGAGGCCTGGGCTGTCTCTGGCTGCCCCCAGGGGGGAGCTGGCATGGCTGCAGCCTTGGGCATCCCAGCTTTCCAGCTGGAGCCCTCTGACACCTGCAGAAATGTGGCTTCCCTGGAACCCTGCAATGCAGAAACGGCAGCTCTAGCATGAAGAATCCTTTTCCTGACATCTGCCCCAAAGCAGATGGGATTCCTTGATGTCAACCCACTGTCTTTGCAAACTTCTTGAATAGGATTGCACTTGTTTTAAAACTAACTGGGAGAGATGGACCAGGGGACACACTTGCTTCATTTCTGGCATGAGACCCAAAAGCAGTAGTTTCCTTCCCATCCATGAATGACCCAGCAATCAGGCTAGGGGAACAAAGCCCAAGCCCTCACTCAAGCCATCTGGTTAAGAGATGTTCTGGTTTACTTTATCTGAATCACTCCTGATTAGTTCATAAATGCAGAGCCATGAACTGGTCTTCTCAGGGAAGTCATCCATCCTTCTCCCTGCTATACTGCCATCCAACAGTAGACAGTCTGCTGTTTCAGGGGTGTTTGTGTGCCTGAAAAGTTCTGCATTCCTCCCTGCCCTTTGTGGTACTGCATCTGAAGAGATACATTCCTCCCTCAGACATGGCCTTTCTGCCCACATAGCTATGGATTTTGGATCTGGAAGTCTGAAGCAGTTTCTAGCATGGCCTGACCTGTTCCTCATTAAATTCTTTGGCACTTGAGTATTAGCTTTTCTTTCTCTGCACTGAAATAAAAAAGAAGATATACATGATGCTAAATATGCCCGAGGCCTGAAAGAATCTTGTCCAATCCATTTTAGAGAAATAAAAAACCAAAAACATGTTGTGATTGCACTCTCATTTCTAAAAGCAGGAAATGGGAACATTTGCTTTAATTGAAGGATTTGACTACCCAAAAAACCCCCCCTAGTTGCCTCCTAGATAATACATGAACAGCATCTATGGTGGCTGTGGATGGTTACTTTCCTTACCTCAGCCCGGGGTGCTACTGTGTAACACCAACAGCCAGAAGCAAGAGCAGATCATTGGTGAGACCCTCTCACCTGTGGGAGTTCAGAGCAAAGGTCAAAAGAGAAAGAATTACAGAAAATTCATGTCAGGATGAAAAAGAGGCCCTTGGGAGTGTTATAAATGCATACTATAAAGTTGGCTTTTCACAAATATTAAGGTGAATGCTATATGGATATAGTTTTTATTTTCTGCTATGAGTAAGGTTTGGACATAGTAATGGGATAGCTGATATATAGTTATGCTTGTAATTGAACTGCCTGTCTGGTTAGGATAACATCCAGTGAACATATAAAGAAAACTCTGCTATTGATAATACCAACTATCAGCATCTGCCATCTGAAGAAAGTATGGGCCACAGCCCAAACTGGAGACGATAATAAAGACACAGTCAAGAAACACACGTGCTCTAAAAAGGTGAACCCAAGAAAAGACCATGATAAACAGTTCCTGGAATATAGAAACTAGTTTTTAGAAAATAAGCTGATGCAATAGAAAAAGTATTTAAAGGAGACTGAAATAGCAAATCGTGGACTTGGCTGAATGCCAAATCACCAGGCCGGCAGTAACTTGCATTTTTTGTCTCCTAATTGTCTTATTATTTTTTATTAAACCTATTTCTTAAAATTTATAAGTGAACCTCGTTTTTCACAGGTGCAACATTGGGTCTAGTGGTGGAGTTAACAGTCTTGAATAGCCCAGTTCAGCCGCTCGAACATCTTTGTGGCATTCTCCGCCCCGGGTTTGGGCAGGATGGGGTTTTACCAATCCCTCAGACACGGCGGCCCCGGGAGCCGGCCCCTCCTGCCGCCCGGCCAGGGAGGTGGCCCGCGGGCCATGCGCTGTCGCCCCAGTGTCACCGCGGCCGGAGGGACTCCTGCCGGCCCACAGGTGGCCACCGGGGGGCAGGCTGGGGCCGCAAACAGCCGCCCTCGGGTAAAGGGGGAAAAGAGAGCAGGAGAACGGGATGAAACGCAACAAGGCTTCGCTAGAGATGGATCGGGCAAAGCTAGGCAGCTTCTTTGTGTAGAATGCCGCAACTCTCGGTGATAAAAGCGCTGAGCTTGCCTCTTTCAAATGCCACTTCCCAGCTTGCCACCTCGGCATTATCTAGTAATTCTCAGCAAGTCCTTTCGGGGCTCATTTGTATCACTGTGAATCAGAAAGAGACTAGAAGCCCCAAGATCTGCCCCCTCTGTCACATGGACAGAGCCTTGCACTGGCAGCCCTGCCAAGGCTGTGATTTCTGCATGCTGCAAAAGCTATTGCAGAGCATCAGAATTCAGGTGAGTCGTTCTTGCATGAAATTACAGCTAACCTTTGACTCCAAGCCCAATTCATAAAGCCCTGAATTTCTCTCTAGAGTGTGTGGGTCTAAATTCAGCAAATAAACTTAATGTTTACCAATGCTACACTGGAAACTCCGGTTCTCACCTGTCCTGTTAATACTTAAACTCCGGAGTCTCTACCAGATTCTACTTATTCCTTTGCAGTTCTAAGAATATTCCAAGGGACAGTGTGCAAAGTTTCAGAAAGCCACCATGAGACTTTTTCTGAAAAAGCTGAGGTTCTCAACAAGACCAGTGGTGGGAAGAAGTATTTTGCCATCTACAAAGGAAGCTCCAAGAGACACTGTCCTTCACAGCTGTTTTGTGCCCCATCCCAATACATCCTGGAGATGGAGGCAAAGGCATTGGGCAACCAACCCTGCAATGCTATGGCAAAGGTTGAAATGACCATCTGAGGTGTGACAGCTGCCCTGTTATTGGCACTTTGCATCCAGAGAGCACAGCAGGGACTTGGGCAGCTCAAGCACACAGCTACAAGGAGCCAAAGAATGCAGATGAAGATTCATAGCACAGTTGTCTAACCTCCTTTGCTGCTGCTGTGGAAGGGGGCAGCTGCAGACAGGTTAGACACTGCAAAAGGGAGCAGACCCACCAAGCAGCTTAGCTGGTAACATGGTCCCATTGCTTCCGTGGGGAGAGGCTGCTTTACATCAGCTGAAGATGTAGCTTGCTGCTGTTATAGATTAAGTGGTTAATTCATGCATTTATAAAATATATTCTGTAAAACCAGGGATACAGTTAAAGTCTCGGGGACCAACGGGGATTGCAACACATCCCGCTGGACTACCAAGGGCAGTACAAAGACATTAAAGTATGTGTACACAAGCGGGGATACTCAGTATCCAAACATGGTAACAACTAGCAAAAGGGGAAATCTCCCTCCCTTAGTATATTGGTATATGTTACGCACACGAACGGACCGATGTCAAAGTAAGAATATATTGAACATGAAGTAAAATCCAAACAAATAAAGCATATTTAACAGACGCTTTTTCCACGGGGGAGTTTGNGACGTGTGCTTCTCTGTTCACCAGTGTTGACACCCGGGCTCAACACTTTGCCTTTTTGCTCGTGGTCTTTTTATCCTAAATTTCTGTAATCAATAAATCCTTTTTATACTAAATTCTAATTGGTGTCTCATCTATAACACTGCCATATCAGTTATTTTTTCTCTTACTAATGACTTTGTCCTGTCCTGTGTGCCAAACCTGTTTATTTATAGCCCACATTTCTTTTTCCCACCTGCCTTTGTGCTTATTACCCTTCCTTACAGAGTTAAGAAGAAGACAGGAGGAAAAAAACCCCACCTTTTTCTCAAGTAAGTCCTGACCTAAATGCAAATCTGTTCAAGCAAATTCAAAGAGCTTTGATGCTGCATAAGAAGAGAAAGGGAGAGGGAGCAGCCTCTACTGATATCGGAACAGATCTTTACTGCTGTGTAACAAACAGGCAACGAAGCAAAAGCCACAGGAGTTTAAAAGTCACCTGGCTGCCCCAGGTGCTTGTTACAGAGCCTTGAAAAGAGGGAGGAAAGTGACACAAGGTGATTGTAGCAACAGCAGGAAACAAGTGACAGGACTGGGGGAGCCTTCTCCTCTCCTCAACACTTGGCATGCAGAGGGTCTTTGCTGTTGTAAAGCAAAGGGGCTACAATGCCTGGGCTCTGCAGTTGCTCAGGACACCAAGAGATTTGAAGTACTTCAGACTTGAACTATCTTGAGAGTCTTGACTATCAGAGTCAGAAATCACTGTAAATTTCAATACCCTGTTTTATCTGCTGCCTAGTCTTTGCAGTGGATTTGTACTCGTTTTACTGCTCATCTGTATAACTGAAGGGCTGAGGGGAAGGGTGACAAGAGGACCATGCAGAAGCACCAGAGGCATACACTGCTACTCCCTCTAGCTCCTGTGTGGAGCTACACAGTCCTTAAGCCATCCAAGAGAGAGGGAGTTAATGGAGCTCATACATGCCTGCAGTTTCCAGAACTAGCCTAAAGGAGGAGAATGATTCAGGGGTGATAAAACCTGGCAAGCTGGATCGAGCCAGAATACCATCAGCAGCCTTCTCAGCATCTACAAAGTTGTCTCTGACCACTTACATCAGTTCTAGTGTCTTAAGCCACTATAAGATTTTAAAATCTGTTACAGGAATGCAGATCAAACCTGGCTTTAAAATGTCTCCAGCACAGGTGGCTCAGCTGTGCTGATCTTGCTGACCAAGGACAGGTGGCTGCTTTCAGTCCCTGAACTTTCTCTGCTGGTGTCGGCAGGGGTGAGCAGAGTTCAGGCTTCACTGAACTCACAATTGCATCAACACAGAGCCCAAAGTGCACAAAAACTGGTGCTAGGAAAACACTAGCTACGTTAACAGGAGTGAAACTGAGACCTTTGGGACATGGAATTCCTCACTCATGGGGCACGTGTCCAGCACCCACACCCAGCATGGTCCATTGCCACACAGACCCAGGTGCTGGGGCTGACCTGGCCAGGGCAGTAACACTGCATGGTCCAGCACCACCCACCTACAAAGCACAGTATTACCAGTGCCATGGAAGCATGTTCCAGTATTCACCTCTCCCCTGGGGCTGCTTGTCAAACAACACTGATCACTGGGCTGGATCACACTTGACTTTTAAGCCTCTAATCTTATGGAAAAGTTCTTTGTCCCAGAATTTCCTAAATCTGGGTCCCCACTCTGCAGATTAGAGGAGGGTATCAGTCAGACCCTGCTGAAGAGTATCAAGTGTCTGTGGAAAGTGCCACATGGGAAAAACTAAAAGGAGGAACACTCATCCATGCTGAGAGCAGAGTGGGCAGGAGGATATCAACCTTTCCAGAGAAACTCCTGCTGACAGGAGAGTTTTGTCAGCACACACAAGCACAGAACTGCCCGGTCCTTCTTCTAAAGTTCTAAGCTCTCAGGAGCCTTGCACCTCCTGAAGACCCAGACAACTGCTTCTCTCCTTCCCACACACCATTCCTGCACATTGCAGAGAGGAATGGCAGGTGTGACCAGAGCACATCACAGAACAACCCCAAATATCTGTTACATTTGCTGCCTTTACATGCTGAAGGGAAGGATGCATCTGTTTGCAGAACATCAGAGCGGCCCTTGTTCCAACCAGCATTAACTCTAAAGCACCCACCTGACCATCTCCCCTGCAGCACTTTCCCCTCTGAACAGACTATAATTACTAAAGCTAGACATTCCTGCAGTGAATTGAGCTGTGTGAGGGGATAGTGGTTCTTTGTATTTCCAAGCCAGCTGGAGCAGGCAGAACCAGATAGCGGTGGGCCCACTGCCCACCACCCAAACTAATTGCTTCCTTGTACAGATCATTTGCCCTTCCAACATCTTATCCTCAGAGACAGAAAGAAGCTCCTGGCTTCCTTTCTGTCCAGAGCCAACAGGAGCTCAGCCTTTGCTGCACCTCTTTGTGCTGCCATGACATGGCCACATTTGTGCTGGGACATCTGCCTTTGCTGAGGCCACTAAAGGACAAGTGGGACATTAAAGACACAGAACTATATAAGAAGAGAGAGTTTTCCACTCTTCAAATAGGACAGAACATCCAGAAAGGCTTACTGGTCAGATAGTTTATTATCAATTCTATTAGGTTGTGTCTATTAGACTTTATATCCTTACTGTGCTCCAGGAGGCTCTAGGAGCATGGGAGCAGCTGCCAGTGGAGATGGATGGGCTTCAGCAGACACCTGCATGTCTCTCCACACTGACCATCTGGGCTTCTGGAGGGGCCTTTCATCCAACCCCGCTGCACACAGGGCTCTCTCTTTGAGGGCAGCTCTCCTTTTGCACGTTCCCAGCAGCCAGGGATGTGCTCTGTTGAAGCTGGGATTATAGTAGTAGAGGATCTAAAACAAGAAGAGTTAGCTGCTACTATTCCAAGACTGGAAATACCCAAGCTACAAGAACTAGGATTCTGAATCACAAAAGAGGAGCGTGGCTAAGGAAAAGGACTTTGAGGGCAATATGGAACTTACAGCTCAGGCTAAAGCATTATGTGACCATTGTGTTCATCCATCACCACATCTGAGGTTTTGCCCTCCTGGGGGCCAAAGCAGAAAAACTGCTTTCAAAAGCTAAATATCACTATTTGTCTGCAGCTTCTGTGCAAATGTGAGCAGGCAGGTAATCCCATGATCCTTGGATGCATCTGCTTGGCATTGGGCAGGTGCCACAGGGAGGTTTCAGATTTGGTACACCAATACACAGAGCAAAGACATTCGGAGAAATCAGATTACACCGTCTGTCCCTTAAACGGGTTCAATCTCTGCAGATCTCACAAAAATTTATCTTATCTGCATTTCTACTGGTCAGAAAGGCTCACTCAAACCTGCCTGAGCACAGACTGATAAGGAAATAAAAACCAGACCACTGACTCCCACTCCCACCCCACCTATGGCAAGGCCTTGTTTGCTGTGAAGGTCCCTCTCCCCCCTCAGATTATCACAAGTGTTGGTTGCTGTGCAGAGCAGCTGCTGTACCTGGCTGTGAGCAGAAGCTGCTGCTTCCTCTGCCAGGAATTCAGGCAGGGAGGCAGATCTTTGGAAATTCCGCTGCATTTTGGTGAATCCATATGCATTCAGCTGGCGAACAACACTCTTGATGTGCCGTGTGTTAAAAACCCGCTGACAAACTTCTCTGCCCAGCACCTCCATTTCAAAGAGATCTTTGTTGATGGCCACACATTTTCCACCCTCACTCCACCAAATTGACCGAAACTGGTCACTTTCCAGCATCTTCCAAAGCTTCTCTGGAAAGCAGAGGGGCAAGAATTGACTGTCTTTGCCTGTGCTCTCACTGGAAACAGCAGGAGCTTGTTTGGTCTTGTGTCTGTCACTGCCAGGCCGAACATCCTGCTCATCCTCCATCACTTGTATGGCAGTGTCACAGGGCACAACATCCCCCTGTCCTGGAAGACCAGGAGAATCCATGTCAGCCCACTGCCCCAGAGCATCTGGAGCAGAAAGGGGTGGTGTTTCTGTGGGAAACAGCTTGCTTTTCTATTCTCACAGGTGGACTGAAGCTTCCCTCATTGGCCATCACCCTGCACAGCCATATCTCGTTCTCCCAGTCAGTGGGCAAAAGCCAACTGGTCATGGCTAATTGTGGGTTCTAATAAATGTTCTGTTTCTGTAAGCAGAACCTGTGTGTCCTGCGCAGGAACTGATGTGAACTCCTCTTTCTCCATGCCAGCAGCAGTTCCCTGGATAGGCCAAAGATCTTGGCAACTTCCTGAGGGGCAGCTTTCCTCCAGCTCCTCATCCAGGCACAATGCAGCTGGGGCTCTTCTTTTGTGGCCCATTCTTGTCTTGTAGCCTTCCAGCATCAGGATGGTCCATCTTAAAGCTGGGCTACAACAGAATCATAGAAGCTAAAAAGGGCAAAGGAGGAGAGTTACTTGTAACCAGTTCAAGCCTGGAAAACAAAAATACATAAGAACCAAAACTTCAGTCTTGGCCAAAAGCCAAACCGAGGTATTGAAGAAGATAGGGCAGCTTGAAACCTCAGGCTTGGGCTAACTCAGATGTTACAATATGGTTCTTTTAAGTGATAACCAGCCCTGGGTTTTTACCTGAGCGAGTCCACAGAACTGTCCTGAAGGGCTGTGGGCAAGGAGAGGCCTGGGCCACATCTGGCTGCACCAGGAATGGTTCCCCAAAGAGCAGCAGGGATAGCTGCAGTCTGGGAGATTCCAGTGCCCCATTTGGAAACCTTTCCAGCTGTACCCCTCTGACACCTGCAGAAACACCCTGACAGTCAGCACCTTCTGTGATTCGCTGGAGAAATACCTTAAAGCTCCGTGGTAACAAACTAGCATTTCAATTGGCTATGAAAAGTTCTGCCAAGCAAGAGGAAATGGTTTTCCTTGTTGAAACACATTGCAGCAAGCCTTTGTGTGGAGTAAACACTCTCCATGCCAGCAGGATCAATACAAACAACCTGTCTTGGTACCCAGTTCTGAACTGCTGGTTGTCTCTTTCTTGCAGCCCAGTGTGAGGCAGTTTGGCTGGAGCATTCTGTGATCTCTGTAAGAGATCTGTGATTTCTGAGGTGACAGAGACCCAGCAGATGGCTGAGAGCCCAGAACAACCCCTGAACTCACCTTGTTAGCACTGCCAGGTTGCTGTTCTCTAACAATCTGTTCTAAACACTGTCTAAGTTTGGAAACAGTGCTAAAAGCAGGCTTGTCATGGTCATGCCAATGAATGCAGAGCTTGTCAACAGAGGGAGAGTCACTAGCAGCACAAGGGAGAAGTATAAACATGACAATATTTCATCTATAGAATGGTTTATATCTAGGTGATATATAAATATCACCAAAGATCTATCTTTGAATCCTTCAAACGGCTGCAACAGAGCTTTAATACTGTATTAAGGGCTGGAAAATCAGAGGATCAGAGGGTATTTCACTGTCTAGCTCCAGTCTTTTGCAAATGGATGTGAATTCTCCAATCAAAACACAGATTCAACAAGCCAGTTCCTAACACGTTCTGACCCTTAAAAAGTGTCATATTCAGCTTTTGACTTCAGCTTTATCGCCAGAAAATCCTCAGCAATTTAGGCTTACTCCAAGGGCAAAGCTCACCAAGCATTCACAGAAGACAAGGCACAGCAACATGCAGTTGTTGGCAGCAGGGCAAACCCTCTGTGGTGAAGAGCCAAGACACAGTGATCACAGCACCATCTCTCCCAACTCAGCCTTCAGGAAGTGAGTTGTTGTGTTTTTACCTGTGAAAGCAGAAAGGGGAAGAAAGGTGATGGTTCTCACAGAGAAGATGGACAAGTCAAAAAAAAAAAAAGGAAGGTGCTACAGCTGCAGTGAGTTTAGGGTCTACTGCTTTGAGTTATCCTCAAAAGTTGTAGGAAAGTTTTAAGAAAAGCCTGGAGGTGTAGGAGTATCCTGCAACACCTCGGGTTTTCTCAGAATTTATTTCCCACTGCAAGTCACCCAGCTCTGCAGTTCTTGGTTGGGATTACTCCCTCTCAGAGAGCAGACACATTCCTCTGCCTCTACCTTTCAGCTCAATGGCAGGCCTGCAATGTGTCTGATAGATAAACCAAGCCTTGGCAAAACCAAGCACATTCTTGTTTAGCACCACACATTGACCCACTGATGAGTTCTCTTTTTTATCATCCCTGGAGATGTGGGAAGCAGCTGGAACCAGTATCCATGAGAGGAAGCACAGCATTTCAGGCATTTCAAAAATAGAAAGACCAAAAATGTTAGGCTTGAACCGAGGCAGACAAAGCCTATAACCCTTGCCAGGAGGATGAGCAATGCAAACAGTGGATGCCTGTGTCTGAAGGAGAGATTTTCCCCAGTCACAGCAGAGGAATATGTTTTAAGTAGCTGGCTTTTTGTCTTCTGTTTTGTTTACTTCACCAAAGACAAAACCTAAAGTGACGCCACACCCTGCTTTATTAAATGCAGAAGGAAGCATCTGCGAACAGCAGCAAACCATGACAAAGTCCAGACCAGCCTAAACGGAGACATGCACAAACCCTCCTGCTCAGCCTGCTGAATATGCAGATATTTATCTATTACAGCCTGCTACCACAGCTGAACAGCAAATACCTGCTGGGCTTCAGGATGGTCCAAGCAGCCAGGAGAACAGGGGGAATACCACAGCTGCTCCTCAGGGGTTGCTTTGCCCCACTGCTGCACAGGAGGAGCAGACCCTCAGCTGGTGGGAGCAGACCCCACAGCCTCTGCCATAGCTGCGTTCATGCTGGCTCCAGTTCAAGGGCTGTATGGCTACTGCCCAGCTATCAAGCCCCTGGCAACTTCTAGCCTGTGCCAAGTGGAAGCTGAGGAGCAGAATGAGGAAGTGATCCACTGAAACTTGTTCTGTGTGAGGGACTTCCCCACAGAACCAGGACAAGAAAGGCATTGCCTGCCCAGGAAGTGTCACACTAAACCTGGAGAATGGCCAATCAAGCTGCCTGATTTGATCACAGAAGCCAGTACCTCTGCCAAGTGCAGGTACTGGCTGAACACTTATAGTTAGAGCTGAGGTGCCAGGCCAGTTGTTTCTGTAATAGATGGCATCTGTTAATTCGTGCAATTATAAAATGTATATGTTATAAAAATTATGACCAAGTGTTGAGATCCTTGGAGGCAAGCAGGAATTGCAACATCCCACCTGGCTGCCAGGAAACAGGGCTTCATTAACATATGACTGCAAGAACAAGATCTCCAGGAACAGACAAGAGCCCACCTGGCTACAGTGAAACTGCACTCCATTAACATATGAAGAACCGTGGCTGATAAGGAATGGCCCATTCTCACTACACCTGGGCAAATACATCCTGAAACCAGGTCCCTGTAAATCCAATCAGACATCAGTTCACTTCCCCAAACAGCTTTGTCCAGTAAAACGAAAAGGACAAAGATCCACAATCAAGATAGCCAGGATCGTTGGGAACTCATCACTGTTCATCCCTCCTACAGGAAGAGTTTTGTACATCCCAAAGTAAAGAAAGAAACCGGCATGAATATGTTCAGTCTCAAAGGAAGAAAGCAATCCCTGCCCCGGGCAGAAAAAAAAGTATAAAAACCAACGGGACTGAGACCACTTCCTGAACTCAGGGGGACTTGCTGCCAGAGAGAAAGGGACTCTGAGTTCACCCAGTGCCCACCCTGGGCTCGATGCTGTAGCTCTGTTGGGGCTATCAATGACCGTATCCCGGTCACCTAATAAAATCTATCTTTATAAATTATTAATTTGGCTTGATTGGATTTCATTTATAACATTTCTAACCCCTGTTATTTTTATTATGTATTTTTCAGTATTTCGTGTTAACCTGAAGAGAGATGATGTCCATTTTCAGGGCGTAGGAGAACTTCATGCTAAGAACATCCAGTTTTGTTTTCCTACTCAAGCAGAGTGGTCCAAACCTAGTGGTACAAACCTAGGTGCACCAAAAAGGTCCTAACTATAAGGCAACGGGGGAGTACTTCACTTGCTAAATCAACTTATTGAACAATTAGGGCTGGCAGCATTTATTTCTGTCATATTACCCCAAAGGTAATTATTCTAATCAGCAAACATTTATTAGAAATTGCAGAGGTACAGTAAAGGACCATCAGAGGAAGGGATCGGCTGTTTCATCTGCACCTGTCCTGACCTTCAGGGAAACTCTAGCACAACATGGTGGCCATAAATACTCACATCATGACAAAAGATGTCACAAATGCAGGCTGTTTACATTACAGGATACTCAGCCAAAGCAAAACCGTATGGCTTTCAAACTTTGAGTTTAAAGACCAGCAAGTTTAATGACAGTATGATATGCTATCCTAGAGTTTAGAGCGCAGGAAAATGCAGCTGACATTGAACACAAATTTTCTTTTAAGGAAGTTAGTTTCCAAATGAAACAGAACTGTTTAACTCATTGCCAAGTTTCAGATCTAAACTAAGCAAGTTCATAGAAGTTCATCAAGGCAAAGTTCACCAGAACTTTTATTCTTTTAATGATTAACACTTTTTTCTTTTTTTTTTTAAATTCCTGTTCTATATCCTCTGGCTCAGGGGATTTCCAGGAGCACAGTGCACATCAGCACCTTCATTTAGAGTCCACTGCTAGCTGGATGGACGTTTGTTCTGACTCACTTGACACATACAGTCAGCCAAGACTGAAGTATTCAAGGCTCAGTGTTGTTTGTGCAAAACAAAGCCTCATTTGGCAGTGTGGGATTTCACAGGCTCATTTCTCAGTGTCTCAGAGTGTTCAGTTCCTCCTTCTGTCTCCTGTGAGCCTGAAAAGACAGACCACCATCCCCAAGGAGGGCAGACACAGGGCTGCTCTGCTTCTTATTTGTAAAGTATTACAACATTCTGCAAGCAAATGGTCTAATCTCGCATGAAAAGACCTCTTGGATAAATCCCTTGCATGGAATTAATCACACTGATGTCGCAATCATGGGTGTCATGGATAAAAATGACCCAAAGAAGAGAGGAGGATGACAATTTTCCACCAGGGCTTATTTACTCTAATTATAAACAGAGATTCCTGGCTCTCTTAAGCTAGGCCAAACAACTAGCACCCACCTGTGGCCTGTTATCTTAGCTGAGGACTATGCCAGAGCAGATTTTCTGCCACATATCTGGAGTGAGCTGCCTTGATCTTACAACTTCAACAGCAAAAACATCATTTTAGTGTTACTGCTGAATATATGTTTCTTGCACAGTTACAGAAACATTTCCTTGCTACTATAAAGAGGTACCCTCATATCACCTCCAGGTGTCATAATTATAAGATAAAGGCCAAGGGCTGCCAACCCCACCATAAGCTCTTATACCTTGTTCAGCCTTGAGCTGAGCTGTGGTCTCTGCTGTGCTGGTGAAACCAGCATTCACAATGGGGTTCTGGGCTTAGACTGCGGAGAGGAAATTTAGCATTAAAAAATAAAATCATGAGTAACCACATTAAATTAAGTTGAACATGTCTTTTATGCAACCCCTGTCCTTTCCAAGTGAAATGTACTGGTATGGATGTGGTGCTCTTATAGATTTTGACCTAATACTTTCATGCAGTAGGGGAGGTGGAAAGATGACACAAAGCCTACATTCAGTAAAACACCTTTGCAGCAGGAAAATCAAACCCTCTACATCGTAAAAGCAAGCAGAGAGTCAGGTTATTGGGCTCAAGCAATTGATCAGGTAGACAACCTGAGATATCTGAATGGTTTTCTTAGGAATGGGTGACTACTTACACAGATTGTGCAACTGCTCTGCCTCTGCTTTGCAAACACAGCCTGATGTCCAAACTGCCGTGTCTGTAACAGCCTAACTCTGTATTGATATCATTTGCATGCGCTTTGTAAATAAACAAATAGTGACTCACAAGTGACAGGCTTGGAGAAACCCAGGGGAGGGGTTATAGTACAGGCTAAGTCCTCACCCTCTCATCTGTCCAGACACACAGTACAGAAAGGGCCTGGCTGCAGCAGGGTAACACCACAGTGTCAGCAACCCTCGCTGCCAAGGCCAAACCCTCGCTCCAACAGCTCAGTGACATTTGGCCTAACTGGCAACAGCAGCCCTGGCCTGGCAGGATATCCCCCAAAGGTGGACATTCACACTATATCTTCACCCAAAAGCACCTCTTTCCCCAGCACTGCATGTGCCATCCACCCTCCAGATTGCTACACTGAATTAGCACTGGGCGAGTAAAAAAAAGTGCAGAAGAGATAGACAGATAGAAATCAATGTTTAACCTTTTCCTGCCTTACGCTACTGGCAAATAGCTGCAAGGAATCCAGAAATTTTTTTCCACTCATTTAGTTTCTGCTTGGTGAGCAATTTTGTTTCCTCTGCCATGCAAAGAGCTCCATCAACAGCAGACCTAAGGAAATCAGGTCCCTCGTGGATTTAGTATTTGGGTAATCAGTTTCTGGTTTGTTTTTTTTTTCCTCATGGCTGCCACAGTTCAAGTCTGCTACAGCCTGTTTCTTAGTCAGTGGATGGCAAGGTCTCTAACAACTGGCTTTGTGGTTTCAGAGATCTCTTAGGAACCTTTAAAAGCTTTACTGTTCTTTGAGCTTTTCACTGAACTGAAGCATGGCTACCACGTTCAAAGCCACTGGCAGGCAGTCAGCATAAACACAGTACAACAGTGTGCCCTCATGGAGTTCAGCTTGAAACAAATGGAAAAGGAAGCCAAGAAGAAATCATATCCTAGCCTAGCAAAAATCCTTTAAAACACAAGAGAATTGCAAAACCAAATCTAAAAAGGCACCGAATCAGAAGATCCTTGTTTGTAGGCTTGTCTCAATTCTTAGAGATGTAGCCTGCACCTCCACACCAAGGAACTTGAACAGTCATGATCTAGTGACTGGATCTCCAGCCCTGAACACCCAGAGCATAGGGAAGCTCTTCAGTCCAGGTCTCCTTCTCCTATCACCAACAATATCCAGCCACAAATGCCTGGCATAAACCCTCCTGTGACAAGACGAGAGTTAGTCCTTTATCCTTGCAGCCCATCACTGTGCAGGACTGCCTGGTACTGCTGGAGAAGTTGGATATGAATGGATGGCTGATTCATGCTTGGACACTGGGCTTTTTTCTTGTCCCCCCCAACACGATCTCACCCAGCACAAGAGAGCTGTGAAATCAGTTCCTTGCACAGTCCCACTCCACTGGGCTGAGCAACCAGACATGTTAGAGGCTTACTTGAAGGCTGTGATCCTTAAGGCTTTGTCACCTCCTAGGGAGGGTGTCCTGCCTGCTTTACCCAGCAGTGTCTGGGCAAGGCTGTGCAGGGACAAAGACAGAGGCTGCAAGGGCCTACTTTGCAGGCTGCAGAAAGAGCAGAAGCATGCTAAGACCATCACACTGAGGTTCTAGCAGCCTCATCTTGCCTCCTTACCTCCCTCAACCTGCATCCAGAGATGGACTGCCATCTTCAAGTCCTCCCTCTCTTGCCCAGCAGGGCCCAGCTGTGCTCCTCACTCATTCCTGCCCTGGGCAGGCCAGGTATGTGCTGGGGCCACTGCACCACCCCAGAGGTGGAAGATCTGAGCATTGGCAGCAGGTTGGGTGTGTGCAGGAAAGAACAACCTCAGGCTGCAGAGAGCTCACTGCAACACAAACAGCCAAGGTGGTTTATTTCTTCAAGCACCCTTTACTTTGACATTAATTCAAATTAGTTGTTGTTTCATCCACAGGACAACTGAAGCTTCCAAGACAAGTAACTGGTGGGACAACTCCTTGCCAGCAGTCCAAATCATTATCCAAGACTCAGGCTGGTGTTTGCTTCAAAGACTCTCCATGTTCCATCACAGCTCACCCACTGCCCACAAGTTTTACAACATCTGAGGCTACAGTAACCGTTAAATTGCTGTTCATGGTTTGAGAAAAAAAAAACGAGATTGAACAATACCAAAACTTATCTTGATATTAGCAAAGCAAAGTTGAGCAAACGGGAGATGTGGTCTCGCAACAGAAAGCTGTGCAGAGCCCCAGGCCAGGCAGAGTGCTGTCAAGGCCTCCACATCAAGGGGTCAAGTTCAACGGGCACCTATCCTCATCTCTTATCCAGACCAACACCAGACACTTCCCAAAGAGGTGCAAGAACCCCAAACTGCCTGCATAGGTCCTGACCTGGCTTCCAGCACCTCAGGACTGGTTTATGTCTGGACAGTAACACCCAAGTTTCCCTCAGGCAAGCGTTCCTGTTGATTCCAACACCAGGTTACCTTGTTTTCCATTTAAGAAATGGACTAAGCTGGACACTCCATTTTGCTAAATTTATGGTCTCACCAACTTCTGAAGACAATGAGACACACACAAGTAAGTTCAGTTAACCAGTGGTTCAAATGATTTTCTCATGGACCAATCATCCTTTACTTAAGCTCCACTATTTCATGGCAACAAGCCCCAGATAGGCTGGAGATGTTGGGAACAGGAGGTTCTTCCCAGTTACCACACAATACATATTTTTCCTGGGTGGCTATTTGTTGCCACAGTCATGCTGAGAACAGCACTGTTCCCTGTGGCACAGTGGATTCAATTTATAATAAAACCAAAAAGAGAAAAAATAGGGCAGCTTTGACAAGATCTGCTTGACTCACCCCTGCTGCTTTGTTTAATATTGTTGTAGAATTGCTCCATGCAGGGAGCAATTTAGAAAAAGCTTGATGAGGAAAAGCCTGTGATGAGGAAAGCTCATGTGCTTTCCTTTAGAGCAGCTGCCTGCCCAGGACAGATGCACTTGTCACATATGTGGAGATGGCTCATGCACACTACACTAAAGGAGCAACTCATTCACCAACCACACATTCATGAGACAGTTTATAATCAAATCCTTCCTCCAAGTGCAGATAACAAGCCACCCTCAACACTCTCAGCACAAGTACATGACAGCTCCAGCACTCTGCTGTCTCCAACACACAGCAGCCTCATTGTGCAAGGACCCACCAAGCCAGTGTGACAATCCCAGCCTCAGGGCACCCATCCCCTGCTAACTCAGAAAATCTTGTGCTAGGAATGTACCCTAATCCTACATCTTGACTGAGACTTCCAAGCTGTGTGCAGTACACTGGCAGATCATGTGGCAGTGCTTCCAGCTAAGACACATGCCTGCTGTCTGCTTCCTTAATGCTCTGCTCCATGTGAGTTCACAAAGCATGGGAGATGCCCTGTTACCGCAGGTGAAAAAATTACATTCTGTTCAAAATTTCATTGCTGTGTTGCTTCCAGCATTGTCTTCTCCAGACTACCATGGTGTGAAGGGGGCAAGGACTGCCAACCCTTGGGTGAGACAGTGGGAGAGCTGGGATCTGCAGAGAGCTCTTCAGATATTAAACAGAAACCACCAAGATCAAGACACTGAAGAGGAAGGACAGTCCAGTCACAGACAGATATGCTTTATCAAGCCAGCACAGCACACATGCTGGTATAAAGCAAGGAGCAAAGGCTGCAGGAGGCTGTATCTGAAACAGAGTGAGCAGCTCTGCAAGAACCTGTGATCTGGGAAAAAGTCCACCTTCAAGCACCTTCAAGAGGTGGTGCCAGGAGCCTACTGCAGCTGGAGAGGCTTCAAACACTTAGCTCTAGGCCGGGTGAATGGGGAGGGGACCCAGCAAACAGCAAGGCAGATGCAGGCAGAGCTACCTGCTCACTGCACAACCCACCTCCCCACACACCTTTTCATCGCCAAAAATGCAGCATACTGAAATCTCATTTTACAGTTACGAGATTGTGCTGCCTCACCTTGATTATGAGTAAAGCCTTTGAGTGATTTTAGCTTCTGCTGTCAAACTCAGGTGTCTCAAAAACATGGTGTTTTTACATGTTTGAAGGGAAAGAGAAATTCCGTAGTGAGCAGGGAGAGAGGGGAGCCATATTCCTGCTGCTGCCAAGAAAAAGCTGCAGCTCTCACTTAAGTGAGAATTAGCCAGGGCACAGGGTGTCTCCCACTGAGCTGATGTTTAGTGAGTGATTTGGGAGACTAGTGGGCATACTGAGGGATACTAAGATTTACTGCATCAGAGGCAAGTACGAGTGAAGTTGGACTTCACCAAACCTCTTGTGCACAGAGCAGCTTGTCCCTTGCTTAGGTTACAGTCAGGGATTTATGCTAAGGGCTTTCTCTTTTCTCAGTGGGTATCACAAGGTGTCAGCTCTGCTACAAGCATGGTAGAGCAGCCCCAAGGTAATAGCACCAGCACAACACTGAGATGAATTTTGGTTGAGGTCCCAGCTTTACTTCCAACATCCAAAAGCATTTGCTTGCTCTGTGCCCCCTTTTCACCTCAGCAGAACAGCTGTGTCCCAGCAGGGACTGCTCCTCCAGCAACATGGCACCAGTCTCTGCTGTGCAGACATATGACCAAGGCAAAGACCAGCAGAAACCACCTCCTCTTTACCAAAACCAAGGCCAAGGAAGCCAGTAAAGGACAAACAATCCCTGAACAGTCAATGTTCCCCCATCACAGTGCACACTGTTCTTGCTTTCAGGGTATCACACATCCCTACAGCCTCATAGCTTCCTCTCTCCAACTGCTCTGCCCAGAGTGGGTGGAAGAACAACCCATGCTGCCTGCCACCTCCCCCAGGAAAACTTTCCTTGCTTTTCCAGAAAGAACAACTGTGTGGAAGATTCATGCTGGATTTCTCCTACTTTTGAAATTGTTTTTTTATCACAGTTGATGCTGACCTACATAATAAGCAGGTCACTGGAACACAAGAGATGTTTTTCAAGGCAGAGGAGAAAATCCAGGCAGCTCCCCCTCCACACGGGTTTCTGAGGACAAAGTGCTGCTTCCCTGGGGTCCCACTCCACAGCCTCCTTCACGCTCCTCTGTCCAAAACCAGCAGGAGCTGCTGGGATCCCACTGGGGATATGGACAGACCCTGAGCAGAACATCAGGCTGGTTAAAGCTCCATGGGGGTCTGAGAGGAGCTTCAGGAACCTCCCTCACGTGAACAGTACACAGGCCATGTGCAATACTTGTGCACGAGGCTGGGAGCTTATGCAATGGCCTGGCTGCATGGGACTCAATCCCGTGGGCAAGGCAAGCTCTCACCAAACCAGCAGCAACAGGAGGGAAGGAGAGAGAAAGAAGATCCCTGTGGTGCAAACCTCTCCCCAGCAGAAGGAAGGATTGGGTTGTAGCAGGTCTGCAGAGCACAGGAACACAAGACTGAGACATTGCCAGCTGGACCAGTGCTCAACCTGAAAATCTGGCAGGTGAAAAGTGGGATTAGAACAAGCTCTAGTCATCATTGCTGCTTCTTTATGGGGAGGATCCCTAACGGCTTGCCACAATAAAGCACAAACTAGAAATGAGAAAGATTTGAGTAGCCAAGAGAAGAGAGGCCCTGTAATAACCTTTCAGCATCCATATGGTTTAAGGTATGGCAGCATGGAACTGGACCATCTCAGAATGTTGTCTCCAGCACCACCCTCCCTCATCTTGTAGCCAATCTCTCCCCTGCTCCCAAACAGGAGACAACCCTGTGAAATGTCAATCTCAGCATATCCAATCCCAGCACCCACTGTGGCACCATAAGCAGGAAGCAGCAAGTTTCCTACCCATGGGTAAAGCAGGGATCTATCAGAGAAATTAATGTAACGTGATCCTGCCTGGGGCTCAAAGTCAGTCCCAAAGGGATACACAGAGCAAGTAACAGAGCAGGCAAGGGTAAGAAGCTCTCTCAAACAGCCTGATGGCTCAGAGAGCTCCAGTGACAACAGTGCAAGTCTGGTAACTAGGTCACAGTTATGATCCTTAACCAATCCTGAAGAGACCCCATCTGCCATGGGGAACATGACGTTAAGCACAGAAGCAGGCCAGGGGTAATGCCAGACCCCAACCAAGCAGCAGCTGCTTTGCCCAGCCTGCTCCCTGCCAAGCTTTTAGCCAGCAGGCACACCAGGCTCTCCCCATCTCCCCTGAGGAAGCAACAGCAAACCAGAGCCTGTCCACAAGCCCCTGCCCAAACCACACTGACATAATCCATGACACAGTAGGGAGATGAGCTTGAAAACAGACCAGGGCAGGCAGACATGAGGCTCCAGCAGAGGAGCTGTACCAAATCCTGATGGACAGCTGAACCCTGGATCCCTGGGCTATGCTTCACCTGCCACCCTGCTTTTCTCCTCTACACGTCCCTGTGCTGGGTGGGGTGTGCTATCCCAAGTCACTTCTTCCCACAGCTCCTCTGGGAGAAGCTAAGAGATACCAACTTCTCTGCTTGGGCTGTCTCAGCTTGCACAGAGGCAGTCACAGCCCGGGGTGCTGCAAATGGGCATCAAGGCCAGTGGAGAAAAGGGCCCAACACTGCCGCTGACACTAGGAGAGGTCACAGGCTGGCAAAGCCAGATTGTTCACTTGACAGAAAGAGCTGGCCCTGACCATGACAGTGGAGAGCCCTTCTACCACCAGGAAGCAGACACTGAGGGCAAGGGTGTGGACAGCTAGCACTGGGGAGAGCAGTCTAGGTAAATGTCATCTGGCCTGGCCTCTACAGCTGGCTGTGTCTTACTTCTATACATGATCCATATGAATGTCTTGATCTGCTTAAATCCACTGGCGATTTAAGGGAGATAAGACAAGATAATGTTGATTGAGTTTTCAAGCCCTGCTTCTGCTACCTGAGCAATTAAAAAGCTGCCACTGTCAGCAAAAACAGCAACACCAGTGCAGAGTCGTCAGTACACAGCTTCTGAGGATTCAGCACAGAGCAGGAGCATTAAAAACAGTTGTTTCAGAGGAGAAATGGGTGACTAATAAGCCCTACACTGACAACTGTTGGGAGATGGGGGCAGCTTACTATTAAAGCCATGTCTCTGGGGACCCTTATTAAGGTGTCACTTGTGCTCACCACCACCCCAAAAGGCATTGTATTCCCCATCATGCATAAATGACAGCATGCCAGGGAACAGACACAATTAAACCAGGACAAATAGAAAGGAGAAAAGCTGCCAAGTAAACATAAAACAGTATTTTTACCCAAGGAAACGTTGAAAAGCAGAGCAATCAAATTCACAATATATGCACCATCACTGTAGACGTGCACTGTTCTCCCTCATCCAAGTGCAGCTGGGTGAGGGACTGCACTACTGTGAGATCATTCCACGAAAACTGGGTCACTAGCTATTAAACCCAAGAGATAGTGCCAGGACTTTGAGAAAGATGCACTGAAATCACTTCTTCCAATTAAAATATGAGCTTAGGAAGCATCTCTAGCTTATTTGCTCTTGTAATTAGCTTTACATTTCAATTACTTGCTCAAAATCTCAATGTTCTTCATAGTAAATAATCCTGACAGGGTTTTTACTGTGGAGGAAGCAGGCAGTTTTGGGAACCAAGCCGAAATAAACAAAGTAAAGATAGGCACCTGTTATGTTCAGAAGTACAGAGAGCACAGGCCTCACAGAGCAATCCATGGTCTCAAAGGCTCACAAATGAACTCAGAGCTTTCCCCCATCACACCCCCCAAAGAACAGCACAGCTGTTTACTGTGCCAAGCAGAGACTTTTCCAGACTAGAGGTCTTTAAAAAAAGATAAGGGAATACAAAACCAAATCATCAGAACTACACCCCAGTTTTCCTAAAAGCTTGTGGGATATCTGTGGGAATTTCTGGGTTGCAAGTCTGAAGAGACTAGATCATCTGATGTATATAAAAGCTCCATAAGATTATCAGAGCTCTCTATAAAACCACAGCACAGAGTCCATCACTTGATCTATCACTAGTGCTAAGCTAGCAATAACCCTCCACTCTCCCACGGTTTGCTCTTACAGTCAGTGTCACATGAGAAACCAGGCACAGAAGTAAAGAGAATGACTTAACCTTGGGTTTGTATTTTTGCCATATCAATCTTGTGTCAGTAATGTCTCAGCTGATCCCTCTCAACCTTTTTGTTATGTTATGTAATGTTTTCACTTCCATCTTTTTCTAGGACAGTCTCTGGAATCAATTTTGATTTTTTTGGCCAGGGCTGGGACAAGATGCATTTCCAAGAGAGAGCACATGCCTCACCCCCAATTAAGCAGTGAGATTCCTGGAAAGTAGACCTTAAAAGCTCTGAGTTCTTTACCATATCTCCTGGAGACACAAGAGTAACACATTTTCCCACCATTACCACCACGCCAAGCCGACAGAACACAACTAGGTTTGCTCAGCACACCAAGCCAAAGACTGCTCACTCCTTTGAGTCCTCTAGTCCCATAGATCTCAGCTGGAATGATTATCAAAGCAGCTGCAGAACCAATGCAGACAAGGCTGCCAGCAGGGTCACAGTGCCCTAAGAAAGCTCCCAGTCCAGCTGTCCTGGCATCCTCACCCACACTGCTCCTGGTACCGCCTGTGCTGCTTGGCAGGCAGAGCCTGGGGGTCTTTGAAGCAGAGCCCAGAGCTTTGCAGGACTGAGGCTGTTTGCAAGACACACAAGTGCACACAGAGCACCTGGCAGCTTTTGGGAGAGTTCTGTACAAAAGCAAACAAGGAATGGAAGCCTTGCATACTCCAATAATATGTCAGAGAGTTTCTCTGATCTGCAGCTTTCAAGTTCAGATTTGGAGATATGATGTGCTAATTTCCTCCCTTAATGTTTCAGCACAAGGCCCCTTCTTCCCTATAGCTGACACTTTTATCATTTTAATACCTTATCACCACCCTCTAACTTCAGTTGTAATCTTCAGTGTATAAGGAGGAGTAGTATGTCTTGCATCTCACAGGTTAAGCAACAAGAGCTATTGCAAAACAGCACAGCAAACGCCACGGGCAGAATGCATACTGGGAGCTGGAACCATTTGGAGTTGGACCCCAAGAAGGCTGTAAGCTTTTCCTTCCACCCTTCTGGTGTATACATAGGCTGTGGTGTTACACAGACTCTTCCACTCACAGTAGATTTTCTACACCCTGTTACCCACACTTTCATGCTATTTTCATGTCTGGAAAACCTCTGCTTAAATGTGAGGCATCCTTCTGCTCTACTGCTTCACCACTTCCCCTCAGCCCTTTGGATTATTTCTTACAAGGAGCTAATTCTGACTGTACAACTATAGCATCTAATATTAACTATAACAACTAATTCTAAAACTGTAAAGTTTCCCTGGCCATTGATGGAAATAATGACAGATGAAAACTGCTTTACACTTTACTCTGTTACTACTTGCTTTCTCCAAGACAGGTCTTAAAACTGCCTCACAACCAGCAATATCGAATACTATGGAATAACTGGATAAGGAGAAAAGCCACCTAGGTATCAGAGTTCTGTTGCTTCACTGGGTACTCATTTATGGGATAATACCTACACAGAAAAGCTCAGCTCAGCTCTAGTCAGGAGCAGGATTTCCCCCCATCTTCTTACATCATCAGCAGGTATTTCATTCTGAAGTGCTACTCCTTACTTCACTGATCTTTGCAGAAGAAATGATGATACCAGATGCATAAAAGAAGAACAAGCCTTTGCTGAGACAAACCACAACAACGAGCCTTACTACTAAGTGCACTGTGAGTATTGGGACTTCACTGGATGCCTTTATCCCTATTCCCAGGCTGAAAAGGCAATCCGACTTGTATTGCTACACCTGGCAACAGAAGGGCAATGTGTAAAGGCTGCAGAAAATAGTACTGATTTAAAAACTGTTCAGGCAGGGAATCTTCATTCTGATAAAAAAATAGGGCATCCATTTATACAAAGGATTTCACTTCCTGTATCAATCTGAGTCTGTGGTCACTGGGAAGAATTGAGGGCAGTTTTATTATGCTGCTGCCTTCTCAGGTGTCCATGGCAGACCCATGGGAGAGGTAGACAAGTCAGAGAAATGATTTTTGGTCGTGATTTAACACCAGTAGGCACCAAATCCCCACACAGCCCCTACTCAGTCCCCACTCTCTGTCAGATGGGGGAGATAATCAGAAGGGTGCAAGCATAGAGGTTTGTGGGTTGAGATAAAGTCAGTTTAATAACTAAAAGAGAGGACAAAAGTAACAGAGAGAAAACAAGTGATGCAAAAGAAAACAATTGCTTACCACCAACTGACTGATGTCCTGCCAACCCCGAGCTATGACAGCCCCAGCCAAACTCCACCCTCCCAGTTTAACTGGTGATTTTGACGTCATATGGTGTGGAATATCCCTCTGCTCAGCTCCCAAGTTCTTGTGCACTCCCAGCCTACTTGCTGGCAGGACAGTGTGAAAAACAGAAAAGCCCTTGACACTGCACAAGCACAGTTCAACAATGACTAAAACATCCATCTGTTATCATCAGAAATCCAAAGCACAGACTATACAAGATGCTATGAAGAAAACTAACTCTATCCCAGCCAAAATCAGCACATTTTTAGAGGACAAGAGGAAGAGAACAAGGTATGCTCCTTGCTTTCTAGCAATCTTCTTGACAGAAAACTCCCAACACTGACATTGCTTTAAGGGAGGGAGCCCATAGACTCCAGCACAGCATTTTTCACTGCTATGGGTTGATTTCTTGTTTTCAAGGATTTGGATAATCCTCCTTCTGCTTGGACTTGCACCTTCCTGCCGAAGCCCACAGTAGCATAGGTATGAGCAGCACTAGGGGATCTCACTAGAGATACCTGGTATAGCAAAGATGCTTTACTACATAAGCATGACTTGAATGTCTTTCTGGGCACTTAATTCAACAAAGAGACACACACTTCTCTTCTCTACAGCTGACCTTCCTATACAGAGAGGAGCAGACCATCTACTTAAATCCATTCTGGAAACCCCAGTTCTGGATTTCTACAGAGAGCTCTGACTAAAGATCCAAGTCCTTTCCCCACTCTCTCACACTTTCAATATAGGAAGTAGCTGAATTCACATCCTCTAAGGTATTTCTGCTCTCTGTTGAGTAGACTTCAAGTTCCTGAACTGGATGTAGACGGTGCTGTCTCTGCCTGAGTACCTAATGAGAAGTGAAGGCTGAGATGCAAGAAAAAATGAGAGGCTGAATATCTTCAATAACCATAACTAAAACTATACTGGTTGGGGGTCTACTGGTTTTTTCTACGAAAAGGAGGAAAACTGTGAGAGAAGAGGAAATGAGGGTGTGGAGGCAAGTCATGGCAAATGCAGCAAAGCTCACAGTAGCTGGAAGGATTAGTGTATCATTTCCTGCCACGTGCTGCACAAAGCAAGACAAACTCAACAATGCAAGATGAAAAAAAGATTATTATGTGATTTTCCACATCTGAGGCAACTGGAGAGACATCAGGGAGATATTCTGGACTCAGGATAAGCCACTGCTGGATCAGCTGGGCTGTGGACTGCAGCAGCAGTGTGGGGTGGTGCACTTCAGTGGGACAGCAAGGTACCTTGTATGAAGGTGGCAACAGCTTCCACTGACTCACACCCCTGTGATGGGACTTTGCCAGGAAACCAAACTCCTCCACTATCAAGGGGCAGCTCCTGGGGCCTGGCAGACAGGAAAAGTGTCCTGACCCAACAGCCTTGTGAGGGCCCACCAGCAGTCCATGAATTTTAAGAGCTCCATTACAGTAGGGGACAAAACAACTCACACCTGTTTGTAGGAGATGGGTATGGGTCTTGCCTGGCCTGTGTCGGTGAGACAGGGGTGCTGCTCAGCCACTCTGCAACACGAGCTTCAGCATCCAGCAGCTGCTCCAGCTTGCTCAAATTCTCTAGGGTCCTAGAAAGAAATGAGATTTCCTGTTCTGTCATGTAAAGAAGACACTGGCTCCAAATCAGGAAACATGCTAAAGAAATTCAGCATCGGAAGAACCGTCACTACGCAGCTGCTGTAACAAGCCTCCAATTTTGCCTTAAAAGGTAAATAAACTAAATCCTCTCTAAGAACTGTTGGTCTCAGGACCGGAGGTGAAAGTTCTCAGATGAAGCCTGGAATCTGAGTCTGGATTAAATCCAGATGTCAGTATCACACCCACACCTTCAGAAAATTCAGATCTCAATATAGACAGGGGCTTGTGTATAGGGAGGGGCAATTGTGTTTTTGGCTTGCCCTCTCTGACACTGACTGGACGAGAAAAAATTAGGAATCTGCATAGCCCTGACTTCAGAAGTGGGCAAACAAAAGGGATTAGATGTTACTAATTATTGTGGGGTTACAGCTTTTCATTTGAACAGGCTGAATGCAGAGGGGCTCTGACACTTGCTTTTCTGCTAAGTATCTAAATGTTCTCTTCAAAGCATAAAATTCATGAAAATTCTATGAAAGGAGCTACCTGCAAACAAATGCAAGAGCAGATGAATGCTACAAACCTGTGAACCAAGCTCTTGTTTCCAGGAATATTGGGGCAAACATGCTTGAGAGAAGAGAGATGGGAGGGAAGTATTCAAGGTAACTTACACCTGACCCTACATGGTAAACCAGCAACATGGAAAGAGACCATCTTCACCTCTGATCTTGTGGCAGGGGACTTTTTTCCCCTTCAATTTTTCTATGAGAAGCACTTTCTGTGCTTCTCACCCTTCACCCAAACTGCTGGAATTTAACCTTGTTTTCCCTTAACCTTTATTTAGCTAAGAAATTGACAAATCATCAGAAGAGAATGGGCTTTAGAAAACTAAAATCAGCAGAGGCTCTCAGGATAGCTGAGAGTCTTCCCTTCTCTTCCTCTGCCACTGCAACACACGGGCCTTTCAGGCAGATTGAGCTTCCTCTGCTCAATCCATCTGGTCTCAGGGACCGGCTCCAAAGGCTGCTCCAAAACACAGGTACAGCAAGGCACTACTCACCTCTTCACCTAAATTTTGTCAGGGGGCCAGCTGATATAAATTTGTTCTCACACCAGTGCTATCCCCTCTATTAAACCCTTTTCCTCCTTTATTATGTTACTGTGCCCTTTCTGTACTGCCAAGCAGCCATTCCTTCTCCCCTGCCTGCTGACCCTGCTGCCTCTCTCCAGCCTAAGCCTGCTTTTTAGAAAAGGATGAGCTTCTTGCTCCCTCCTGGGCTGCTACTCACCCTGCTGCAGACTGTCCTCCTCCTGCAGTGTGACAAACAGCATTTGTGTGGCACCTCATGCCAGTTTCTCCTGACCCCTGTAGGATGGCGGTAATACATTGCCACAGTTAACATCCTTAAACACTGTTTAATTAATCCACTGAAGCCCTAAGAAATTTTAATTAACAGCAGCTTTATTAGTATTTACTTCACCTTCAGCACCTAAGCTCTGGCAGTATTTCCAAAGGGAAGACGCTGGCAGAGCAGTTGACAAGGCACCCTTTTCCCAACCTTTCCCTGCTCTGTTGCTCCCAGAGCTCCCAGCCAGCTCTGCACACTGACAAGGACAGTTCCTTCAGCAGCCCTCCAGGATCAGGGTCAAATTAATGTAATTCCATTGCTCTGCGCAATTCCTGTCATGTACAAGGTTAAATAAATTCACCAAAATCAAGCTTTAAAAGAAGTGATTTGATTAACAGCACAGATTGGAGGGGAGTCTGACAGGAAAGCCAAGAGTTCTGCCCTATTTGGAAATCTCCATATCATAGCCAAGGTCGCCGTGTCTCAGCTTCCAGCCTTGAATGATGTTTGTGTAAAAAAAGCTCTTCAGGCTTCACATGCACTGCTGAATACAAACCCACAAGTCTCTGAACTCCAGCAACGAAGCAGACTGATGTACTTCATCCCTCAGCCCTACAACATGGCAAGATGCTGCTGTTCAGATTACCAGGATAAAGAAGGATTATCAGATTTCTGAGGGATCTAACTTGCTGTGGCAGGTGTCCAGGCATACAAGCTCTGCAGCCTCTTGCAGCAGATTTGTGCTCATTTGCACAACACCTTTCTCTGGTGCCTCCTTCAATAAAACACACATTCCCTCTGAGCTAAATATCACGGACAATTGTTAAGGGAAAAATAGGAGGAGACAGAAAAATACTCTCAACATACTATAAATCAAGCTTGTTGAACTTGATTCTTGTTGCTAAAACTGCAATTAACCTCAGGAGCACAGGAGTGATCCCCTAGACCCAGAGACTTTAACTGTGTTCAAAGGACACTCGTCAGGTATCTACAACTTAGAATGCCATGATGTCCCCTCAATTTTTAGAGTAACTGGTGTGATACAAAGCTTCGGAGTAGAGAGTCAAATGCTGATGTTCCAGGGAATGTATTTCAGTAATATGAAATACAGATTGGGTGTCTTTAAACTTCAAGTACTCATTAACTATTATTATTAAAGTACTAATTAACTATTACTTTGTTAAACACTTGAGGCATGTAACACTAGCCAAAACCCAGTTGTGGGGGGGAAAAAAAACAAAAATAAATTCTTTATGAGCAACTGAACTAATAATTCAAAACACTATCCTGGTAGTACCGAATGACCAGGACTCCTGCTTTCATATCTGTTAAGAGGCTGAGGTCAAATACCACTGCCCTACTTTATCATTTATCTACAGAACAAATTAAAACTAGCACATGTCTGGTTTAAGGATGCCAATGATGCATTACACTGACAAACACTGAACTAAGATCTGAGCATTGAGACTTCTTAAACAACACTGTCTTAAATTTCTAATAAGCAAGAAGCGAACTGTACTTAAAACACACCTACTAAAGACCTACTAAAACCCAAATCCCACACCCTGCCTTGTAAAGCCCCAGCTAACTTTTTCAGGGCTTTGTGAGTAGTACATGAGGGCAGAACTCCCATTTCCTGCCTCAGAGCATAGTAACACACTGGAGCTGACATCAAATGTGACATTTGACTGTGAGGTTTTCCTCCTGACCAACTTATTCAGATCCCAAAGTTTACAAACTGCATGCAGCATCCTCAAAGTGAGTCAGTGGTGAATAAAAGAGGGTGAGGCAAATACCTTGCTGGTTGTCCCCCAGACAACTGCCTCTGACAGAGGAGTCATCTGAAGATTAATCTGCAATATCTAAATGCTAACAAACACTTTTAGAAATGTTTTTTATAGCCAAACTTGTGTTCAGCAGCCACAGTCCTACACAGGCTTTGTATTTCTCTAGTCACACTACATGGAGTGCCTTCTAGTAACTACACAATGTGACTTCATGCAAGGCAAGAGCTAAGAGCGACCTTTAAGAAAGCTCTCCTCCAAACTCCACACCTGTTACAAAACCCACTCTTCCCCCAGAAGTTCCCAAGGCAGCTCTTGGCTCTCTACCCAAATCCTGTCTTCCGTGAAATTGTTTCACAAGATGAGTGAAAATCCATTCTTTTCACACTTGAGCAGTCAGTGCTTACAGGAAGTAGCACTACTGTGGTTTGAATGGCCACATACATAAGGAGAAATCCTTTTACCATTACCCCTCACACACCAAATCTCTTGTAAGCAAACAAGCTTTAATGTCCACTGCAAACCAGAGAATGAAGGGTTCAATTTTACTTGCTGCTGTTCTTTTCTTCAAAACCCGGCAAAAATGCAATGGTGAAAGCCTGAGCATCACCTACAGAGGAGCTGTTAGATTCATGCCCTCTGTAGGAAAAGTAAGAGGAGCTGAGGATACCACTACCACCACCTGAGCCCCCGGGCACGGGCTCTGCAGGGAGTCAGAGGTCTATTTAGGAAGAAGCCACCGAGATGCGTCCGAGCAGCGCTGGTTTCCCCCAGCGCAGCTGACTCTGAGCTCGCCTTTTCCCACGAACGGGCCCGCTGGGGTGACCCCCAATCTCCTGTCCTGGGGGCAAGGGACCCCAAACCTTCTGGGAAACAAGCACTGCACAGCCTGGGGCTCTGGGGAAACCCAGAGCAGCGCTTCCCGTGCGGGCCGTGCCCACACAGCCCCCGCTCAGGGCCGCCTGCCCGCATCCCCTCACAGACCCTCAGCAGCCCCCAAGCGCCCTCCATACCCTCACAGCGCTGGGGAGGAGGCTCAGCCTCGCTCGCACCCTCAGAGCGGCCCTATTCCCCCAGTGGCGTCCACACTCACTCCAGCCCCTCAAGAGCCTCCGGGATCTCTGCCTGCCCTCGAAACGCCTCCAGCCCCTCACAATCCCCTGCATCCCTCCATGTGCTCGGGACGCCTCCAGTCCCTCACGATCCCTGGAGGTCTCTCCATNCGCAGCTCCGCCGCGCCGGTGCCGCGCCCCCCGGGACTATAAAGGCGGCAGTGCGGGAGCACATCCTGCTGTCGCCTCCCCGTCGCCGGTGTCGCTTTGCCGTCACCTCCGGTGTCCCGTCCAGCAGCAAGGATGGAAGCGGTGGTGCGGCGTTGCCCGTTCCTAGCCCGTGTGTCCCAGGCGTTCCTGCAGAAGGCTGGGCCCTCGCTGCTGCTGTACGCCCAGCACTGCCCGCGCATGATGGAGGCGGCCCCGCCGGCCGCCCGCGCCCTCGCCACGTCCGCCGCCCGCGGGCAGCAGGCGGAGGAGGAGACCCCCGCGGGCCGCCGCGGTGAGTACGGCCGGGGGAGCCAGCCGAGGGTAACACACGGGTCCCCTGAAGGGGAAGAAAATAACACAGGCATTGCATGTGACGGGAGGAAACTTCTGGAATAGGCAGCTCTGAGGCAGGGGTTGCTTAATCCTTGAAATGTCCTCGGTAACGAAATTTGTGACCGTGGAATGAATCAGGGGCCGGCCTACTGGGGCGTCCTGCGGCGAACCCCGGGTGGGGATCCGGGATCCTGGATCTTGGAGCTGTGTTTCTCACGGTACTTTGGCCCTTCACGCCACCCCGGAACATTCCTTGGGGAATTCTTAAGGGGAAGGAGCTAAGGCTGGCAGCAGAGGAAGCTGCATGGCTGAAAAATCTCTGAACTCCGCAAAAGATCACAGAATCACAGTTAGGTTGGAAAAAAGCTCTGAGGGCGAGTCCAGCCTATGATCGAATACCACCGTGTCAACTAAACCATGTTACCAGATAAACTGAATGGTATATTGCAGCTGTACTTGGTCACTGATTTCTGACCTTATGACACTTAGTGCAACATCCAGTCTTTCCTTATTTTCGTTAAATATTCCCATTGGGAGTGAAAGAGACATATTTTTACCCCTCAAAGGGTACAGTGCTAGATCGAGTATCTTAAATCAGATGTCCCTTGGATATTACTGGGATTTTGTGCTTGTATAAATAAAACGTGACGGCTCAGTTAAATAGTTCTGAAGCGCTCCTGCCAAATTAATTGCAAAAGTAAGGGATCAAAAAACTGAAGTCAGTGTATTGAAATTATCAAGTGAAAGTGTTTTCCCTTTTCTGTCCCCATCTCAGAGGCCAAAGATGTCAAAGAGGTGGTCCAGCAGAATGCAGATGGAACCCAGCCTCCTGCTGGCCACCCACCTGCCAGCCCTAGCCAGAGCACGGCTACCAAATGCCCATTCCTGGCAGCTCAGATGAATCACAAGAACAGCAACGTTTTCTGCAAAGCCAGCCTGGAACTGCAGGAGGATGTGCAGGAAATGCAGGTGGACAGGAAAGGTATGTTCTCTGTGCACTGAAGCGGTGATTCCTCCCGAGAGCTTCTGATGCCTGACTTGGCTCTGGAGCATGCCAGGTCTGACAGGCACCACTGAAATGATGCAGTTTGGATTATGGGAGACTGCAGGGAAAAGCTGCTGGAGAATGTAGGTGTTAATGATATACCTGTGACGTTGTGCAGGGTTTCTGTGGGTGATTTTGATGTGGGAATACCATGAGCTGTATTTTTATGTGCTGGCTGGCTCTAGATGTGGGAGTCAAGCTGTTACACTCGCACCCAAGCAGATGTTTAGATCTGAACAGAGCTTTGCCCAGATGCTGGCTTAGACAAAAGTTTTGTATCCAAAGGTGGAGGAAAGTGTCGACACCAGGCAAGTACCAGCACAAATCCAAGCTTGAAAGCAGGCAGGTGGTTTGGGAGTGGATTTTTGTGTTTATGGAACTAAGAGGGGTTTGTTGGCTGGCTTGCAGTGGTAGTGCGGAAGGGCTGTCCTTCAAAGGAAGGAACTTTTCAGCAGGATCAGTAAAGCCTTGCTGCCTGTCTCAGGAGGCTTATTTTACTTTTCTGTTTGCCTTCTGTGGCATAGTTTTTTTTAAAAATAACAGAACAAAAAGGAAGCAGCTGACTAGAACTCTGCCTTCAGTTAGGTGCGTACCAGTCCTTTCAGATAAATGCTGTAGCTGTATAGTGTGGTTCTGGGTGATGATGAACCAAATATGTTGTAAGGAAATTGCCTGTTGTATTGTGATTGATTAGGAAGGCTAATACTTCTGTCTCGTCCAGTACAAATTTGTAAGCAAATAAAATAATTGATCCTAGAAGGATCACCATGGGGTTTTGGGCATGTCCTTCCTAAAGACTGAAATGTTGGTTTTACTTAAAATGTTTGCTTTGCCGAATTCAATTTACTTCACTCTGTTTCAAACCAGACAAACTCACTGAAGTTTACTACAATGTCTGTAGGTACAGAATTTGCCAAAATACCAAGTACTTCCACAGTGAGAAAGATTGAGACTGAGGGAGAAGAGCAGAGTGTCTTGCTCAAGAAGTTTAAGGATATTATGCTGAAGCAAAGACCAGAAAGTGTCTCTCATCTGCTTCAGGATAACTTGCCAAAATGTAAGAATGTCTGACAAAACCCCCAGAGGCCTGGTCTGTTTTGATTATTCCCTGTGTGCTGAAGTCTGTCTCCTTTCAGCTGTATCCACCTTCCAGTATGATCAGTTCTTTGAGAAAAAGATAGATGAGAAGAAGAAGGATCACACCTACCGAGTGTTCAAGACCGTGAACCGGAAGGCGCAGATCTTCCCCATGGCAGACGACTACACTGATTCCCTGATCACCAAAAAGGAGGTGTCTGTCTGGTGCAGCAATGATTACCTTGGCATGAGCCGGCACCCTCGTGTCTGTGGAGCCGTTATGTGAGTAGTGCCATGTTCTTAAGAGGCATTTTCAAGCTGTATTTTGTGGGAAGGCTTCTGAAAATCTGATTTCTGTACTGTGATACATAAGTTGCTTCTGATGCGATTCTTGGTGTGCAGTTAAGATCACACTTGTTTCTTGAGCTGGGGTGGGTCACTTAGTGTTTAGATCCAGGGCTGCACTGTGTGTATTGGTCACTGATTGTGCTTCTTGGATCTTCCTTAGAAGCCCCCAAATGTTACCAGATAAACTGAATGGTATATTGCAGCTGTACTTGGTCACTGATTTCTGACCTTATGGGACTCATGAGTGTGCTGTCAAAGACCCAACAGCTGCTTTTTGCTGCCAGTTCTTTTTTAGAGCAGTCCTGATTATGTACCAGAATGTTTTCAGCAATGATCCTTTACTCTTGTGTGTGTCCCACAGCATTGCTAATGCCTCTCTTGGGCCCTCTCTAGGGAAACACTGAAACAACATGGTGCTGGAGCAGGAGGCACGAGAAACATATCAGGAACAAGTAAATTTCATGTCGACTTGGAAAAAGAACTAGCTGATCTACATGGAAAAGATGCAGCACTGTTGTTCTCATCTTGCTTTGTAGCCAATGACTCCACTCTCTTCACTCTAGCTAAAATGCTGCCAGGTAAGATCTCAAACTGCGGCAGGGAAACGGGCAACTGAATAATAGAACCAATATGATTTTCAACAGAAGCTGATGTATTGTTTACATTAAACCCCAGTTATAGTTTCTGGCACTACTGTCCATGCATACAGGTGTCTCTTGATTGGCTAAGCCACTTCCCCATGAGGCAGGCACGCATCCTTCAGGACACCTAGTTGGTCAAGCATCCATTATCACATCCTGTGTCTTCTGTCTAGGCTTTGCATTCTTTGTAAGCAAGTTCCCAGGCTTTCTGTTCTATTTTTCTGTCCTGTTGTCTCAGTAACCTTGATGAATTCCTGAGAACCCTGAAAACGAGACTGCAGGTGGCTTGTTATCTACAAACAGTTTGGCTGGTACACAGAATGGCCACAGTTGTACAGATACATTGCTACATCAAACTGCACCTCTGTTGCCACAAAAACACAGCCTTGCCCCAAGCTGTTGGGACTGTGTTTTGCAAATAGCTGTCCAAAGTGAGGATTCACCCTAATCCATCAGCAGAGTATGGTTTGCTGGTTTTAATACCGTATAAAGTTATGTTCAATACAAATGACAACACCAACCTAAGCTCGTTGAGATTAATGAGCTGTGAACTGCTATAGGAATTAGACAAGAAGAGTCTTCTCTTCTTGCGTTTAAATTCTGCCTGAAAATGAGGGAATTTAATGTCCTCCCACTGGAAGGGGTGAACTGCTCTCTCACTTCAGCAGTTAGGAGAGTTAGATAACTATTTCCTCAAGCTCTCATTTGTGTTAGTTTGAACACCTAAAATAAACCTCAGATATTACTCTTGCTTCATGATCTGTGACTTGGTCTTTTGATCAAGAGCATTACTTTCAACAACAGGCTACCCTTGTTTCCTGAACTCTTCCCATACATAATGCAATGCTAGGAATCAGTTAATGCTTTCTATACTTAAAGTGTAACTGGGCTGTTTCCTCAGGTTGTGAGATCTACTCTGATTCTGGAAACCATGCCTCCATGATCCAGGGGATCCGTAACAGCAGGGTGCCAAAACATATATTTCGCCATAATGATGTCAACCATCTTCGAGAACTATTGAAAAAGTCTGATCCATCCACTCCTAAAATTGTTGCATTTGAAACTGTTCACTCCATGGATGGTAAGTTGACTTCAGAGCCTCCTCTCTGTTTCCAGGGCAATTAGTCCTCAAATTATATGTCTTTTAGGTCTCAAAGTGTACAGGTCTACAGGGGTTGTGTAGGGGTACTTCTGGGGTTTATCCAGTCATACAGAAAGTCCTAAACTGCCAATCACTGCTTTGCTTCCTAGGTGCTGTTTGTCCTTTGGAAGAGCTGTGTGATGTGGCCCACGAGCATGGGGCCATCACGTTTGTGGATGAAGTGCATGCTGTGGGGCTGTATGGAGCCCGAGGAGGTGGGATAGGAGACCGGGATGGGATCATGCACAAGATGGACATCATCTCTGGAACGCTTGGTATGCACAGCCTGGCACTCCTGCAGGAGCTGAGGCAGCAAAGCTGCTGAGCAGCCAAATTAAGTGGGTTAGCTCAAAATCAGTCTAGTCAAATCAACCTTGTTAAGGGCTGCTGGGGCCTAGAATTTTTCAAAAAGCCCAAGGGATTTAAGCGTGCCCCACAGTTTGAAAAGCTTCTGTTAAGCTACTTACACTGCCTTAGAAATAATTATGGCAGCTTTATATTGGGTTTTCTTTTAAGCAAGCTAGCAAAAAGTCCTCCAGTGGCATGTTATACAACTCAAGAAGAAATTCAGGTGAGAATGCTAGTGGAGCAGTTCTCTATATTTAGTAGTACTTAGTTCCTTTATGTGAAATGGAGTGCTCCTAATCTAGAAACCTGAGATGGGGAGTTATGTAAAGAGATTTGGCAAGTACTGAAGCAACTGCTATTATCTGAGTAGAATACAGGCTCAGGAGTAAGTTTACTGCTGCAAATTGGAAGGCTGTTTAAACAGCTTTCAAAACATAAATAAAATTTACTAGCAAAGTTCATGCCCTTTGGAACTTAAAAGTGCTGGGTTACAGGCTAATAGGAACAGAAGTGTTCACTAGACACACCCTAGTTCTTTCTGTGGCTGTGTTCTGCACTCCGAGCATTTGGAAAGGAGGGCTGGTATCAGCTGCACAATCACAGTAACAGCCTTCTCTGCTCCTTAGGAGCACAGGCTATTTCTAGCATCTCTGAAACAGATTATTTTAAATCTGCTGAGAGACTTAGTGTTGATCACTTGGGGTAACTGTTGAAGTCCCTGCTTAATGATTTGGCTTGTAAGGTCTTCCCCAAAATCAAAACTTGTGTATTTGAGAGAGGCATGAACTGTCCTTGCTGTGCAGTAACTAGATCCACGTTATTAAGATTGGCTTAAAAACAAAGCTGTACCATGTGCTGAGTAAATACAAGATTACCAAGAGGGGCTGGAACATGCCATGACTACATTATGTGTGTGGTCAGAATAACCCATTCCTCCAAGAGAAAAGCTCCAATACTTCAAGCCATTCCAATAGGCGGAAAGAATAAGTCCAGTTACCTTTTTATTTATTTTTTTTTTCCTTCAGGCAAAGCATTTGGCTGTGTGGGAGGCTACATCTCCAGCACCAGTTCTCTGATAGACACGGTGCGCTCGTACGCCGCCGGGTTTATTTTCACCACGTCCCTGCCGCCCATGCTGCTGGCAGGGGCCCTGGAGTCCGTGCGGACGCTGAAGAGCGCCGAGGGGCAGGTGCTGAGGCGCCAGCACCAGCGCAACGTCAAGCTCATGAGGCAGATGCTGATGGACGTGGGGCTGCCCGTGGTGCACTGCCCCAGCCACATCATTCCCATAAGGGTGAGGACTTGGGGTGCTGTTAACACAGGGCTGTGGTGCCCGTTTTACTGTCCTGAGCATGTTATACCGTCAGGTATTAGCTACTGCCTTCACAAAGTTCACACTCACCCTGTTCCTCAGCAGTGATGTGTCAGGAGTCTGGCTTAAGCTTAAGCCTGGTGTAAATATAAAATAAGGGGAGAAAGACTGTAGGTTTCATATGCTAATAGTATACAGAAAATAAGGAAACTGCTAACAAGCTAGTAAAAAGATTTGGGTTATAAACAGCTACCTGCCTAGGCTGCAGTGGTGTTCTCGTGCCCAGAGTGCTCTGCAGCACGGACTTTTAGCCTTTTTTTCTTTCTTACATGTTACTTACCAGCCCTATTGGATTCTCACAGCTTGCTAAGTTGGGCTGACAGTTTTACCAACTCTCATCTTTTGGTTGATCTTCTAACTTAAAGTTTTGAACTTCAGGTTGCAGATGCTGCTAAAAATACAGAGATCTGTGACAAGCTGATGAGCCAGCACAGCATCTACGTCCAGGCCATCAACTACCCCACGGTTCCCCGTGGAGAGGAGCTGCTCCGAATTGCCCCTACACCTCACCACACCCCTCAGATGATGAGTTATTTTATCGGTGAGTGGACTCCTGCATCAGTGCAGTGAAAATCCTGCCTGTCTGTGCAGTCTTTGAACTAAAGATGAGACTGGGAAGCACTTAAGTTTTAGATGTCATGAGCTGGACAGTGTCTTTCCACTGCTGTAGCACATTCTGCACACTTTCTTGCTTGGGAGTGTGAGATGTGAAGGCCAGTGCACTGTGACTTGGAACAGAGGGTGCAAGGCCAGGGCAGACCTGTATCCACCAGGGCTCTGCTCATGCATTGTCCAAACCAATTTCTCATGTTATGCGGATCCCAAACTCAGCTGTCCTCAGCTGAGCTGTTAACTTGTCTTAAACGTGGATCTGTCTAGAGAAAGTAGATCCTTCTTGATCCTGTCAGGAGAGGTGATATGAGGATATCTGAGACTTGGTTGCAGCCCAGTTGTTTCGAGAGCTAGATTGTGTCAGAGTGAAATCCTATTATCCCTGCTCACTTGTTAGGAGAATAAATACGCTGACAGTTCTGCTGCTTCTCGAAAGCAATCCAGTCTTAAGTTTTGATCTTGATAAACTTTTCTTAACAGAAAAACTGCTGGATACGTGGAAGGATGTTGGTCTGGAGCTGAAACCACACTCCTCAGCTGAATGCAACTTCTGTAGACGACCCCTGCATTTTGAAGTGATGAGTGAAAGAGAACGAGCCTACTTCAGTGGCATGAGCAAACTAGTATCTGTCAGTGCATGAAAGTAACAGTATTAGTTGTTGTCCAGCTCTAGTATTGAGTCAGTAGCATTTTTTAATTGCTCAAGTATTTTAATTGTAGTTGAAGCACTATGCTCTGAAAATAAATTTCTAGAGCCATGATGTCCAGTTGTGTTTGTGTGCTTCTCTGTGTCCCTTCCGTAACTGGAACTGAAGTGTCAGGGGGTGGGGGGGCAATTGATGGAATAAAACAGTGCTCTACAGCTTAATCCCCCTGAGCTGAGCTACTGCCTGTCCAGTGACAATGCCCAAAGAACTTCAGTAGTGCTTCCTGCATGGGGTTTATTTGTTACAAAAAGAGAAAATAGCTTCTCTGGAGCATCTTCCTGAAAGCCTTTGAAAACATGCAGGTATAGTTCTACATGCCCACTAAAACTTAAGCACCTTGAAGTGCTGTTAAAGCAGTTTGCACCCATGTTTTGGGAGGCAGGCATTTAGAATGGGTTCTGCTAGATGCTGTCTCCCTTTGCTACCCTCTTTTTCCTTTGTAGTTTTGTGCACAAGCATTCCCCTTCTGGCATTCATTACACTGAGAGGAAAGGTGCTAGTGGAATTAAGTAGTATTTTCTGACTACTGGCCAGAAAACTAATCTTTTGGTGTGGCAGGGGTTGGAAAAGGAAGGTGTATTCACCCCTGCAGGTAGTCAGTGCAGGTTGGCTCTGGCTTCCTGTGTCTCTGCGGGTCTGCATGACAATGTACAGTCCACTGTTCAGTGCAGTCAGAGCTAGGCCAGTGTAAAAATGGTCAGCAAGCAATGTAACTGTTCAGGTCTCTCAGAGAAGTCATGTAGGACAACATCAGTACTGCCTTTGCAAACCTTCTGAAACCTATTTGCCATCTTATTTCATGCTTTGGTGAATAGCAAAGGCCTGCTTTGAACAGGGGCAAGTAATTCTCTGGGTGAGCACCTGTACTCAGAGGTCAGTATTGGCATGAAGTCACTGAACTGCTCCTTGGAGGTGCAGGCATGTCCAGCAACTGCTACCTGGCTTTCACAAGCCTCTGAACAGCCACTCTCTCCCACAGACTCTTGTTTTCTGGCTGTAAGGAGCCAACCTGGCACCTCGCCCTGCTGTCACACTCATGTGTGCTGTGAGGCTCCCTCCCCCTAAGGATCCATTATAATATCGCAAATAGCCATGTGTGGTGGAGATAGAATCCCAAATTAAAGCAAAATCATCAGCTCCATCAGCTGGAAGTCACCAGTTGTTTAAGCATTTACTGAAGCACCCTGGTATTCTCAGTAGACTTTTTATAAAACATTTGACTTTTCCAAGCAGTCAAGTTACTTTGAAAAAGCCCTTTGCCAGCCAGCCAAGGGGCTGCTGCTGCCTTTGCCACGTGCAGGTGTTCTGTAGAAGGGAGAATGTGATCCACTGGGTCTGGCCTTGCTGTGAACCATCTGTGGCCCAAGGCTCAATGTATATGCACGTGTTATAGAGCTCTTCCCATTATCTTAGGTTATATCACTGCATTCACTGGAGACATAAAATAACAAGCCACAGCTCCTCCATCAACCTCTCCCTAGGACCTTGTCCCCAGTACCATAACGTGCCAACAATGTCATTGCAAACACTGGCAACAATCAGGGAACAGCTGTAAGCAATCAGTGTGTGTGGGAGATAATATGTTGACTCACATATGGCCATATTCTGACAGTACCAGGTCACTTGCATTTCTAGTTTTTTTCACTGAAAGCTTTCAGAATTGGCCCAGTCCATTTTACAAACCACTTAACAGGCCCAGTTTTTCTTTCTAGTTTTTATAACAGCAACTCAACACTTTGTACTACCAAGGAAAAGAAATGACATAGAGAGGTACCAGCTATCAGAAATCTCCAAAGTTCCTCCAAATTAATCACAGGAGAGAACCAAACTCCAGGATTCAAAGCTGGCAACCTTTGAAATGACAGGAACATGAATAACCTCAGCACGTGGCAGCCAGTACCTCCACACCTCTTAACATCAGCTGTGACAAATTACCTTTAGCACTACTGTTGGCAAGCAAGAGTATGACAGCAGAACCAGGGCACAGCAAGAGGCCAGTAGATGTCCATCACTTAACTGTGAAAGAAAAACAAATCCAATGGCACATGGAAAGGATAAATTCTCTCCAATGAAAAAGACAAAGAAAGAAAAAAATAAACACATATTGTTTCCCAGCAAATAAAAGTTGAATGGGGGGTTGTATAAGTAGGGATAAGTTACGCAAACTTTAGTTTGGTTCCTGGAAAAAATAATAGAGGAAGTCATCAGTAAAATATGTTTAAAGTCAGACAATGGCAGTGGCAGAGTGGGAAGCAAGAATGCAGCCATAAAGCCACGGCTAACATTTGTCATGGGGCAAAATAACTCATCTAGTTAAATGTTGTGTAGCCCTAAACTCATACCCTCCTCCATTTCCCAACCTATTTACACAAACAAGAAATGCCAGGTGCTACAGGAGCAGCAAAACCATTCCAAGTGCAAGTAGGAGCATGTGTTCCCCATTGCTGGGAGGAGGCTGCAGGGGGTTCCCTTCCTACCATGGCCAGGGCCATTACTAATGCCACCAAATTCACATCTCTGGTATCCCTGATGGTTTGCACATGTTTATTTTGGGACACACCCCTTGCACTGCACCCTGGCCTGCTGCTAGCAGCCGGGATGGGAGTGTGAGCGTGGACTCACTACAACCACTGCTGCTGAGGCACACACTGGCACAAAGCACCAAAAGCCTAATGCAAGGTAACCCCTGGCCCAGAGCTGCTAGCCCAGCACCAGCACGGCTGGACTCCTGGTGATTTAGGATGTTCTATGCCCTAGCCACCCTCCAGCTTGATCCCAAACCCTCACCCAGGTTAGGTTAGGCACCCTCCTCTCCACCCAGACCCCCAATCTTCCACAGTCCCAGGGGGCTGATCCCAGATGTCCTTACCCCCACAGGTAAACAGCCTTTCACTCCCTGCTACTCCTACCTGCTTCCCGTCGTTATCCAAGGACTGTAGGGAGGGCACAGAGCTCTTGAGAGGTCAAGGGCTCATCTTCCCTGCCCGCGGGCACCTGAAGTTTCACAGCCCAGGTGCCCACTGACAATTCACACATTCAGCTTACAACCAGGTGTAACTCTTTTGCAGCCCCTCTGCTTCAGACCTCAGGGGAGTGGAAGCCAAAGGAGTTAGCTCCTCTGAGATTTGGACCTTTCCCACTTGGGAATCCCGTAAGGAAAAGCATCATAGTCCTATCATTTACTCGGCAGCTCATTTGTTGTGGAGTCCATGAATCTTTGTGAGTCTTAAAGACCCTGAGCTCATCCTCATCCTGACACAGCAGCAAAGACTTTTAGCTCAAACCTTAAAGAGAAGCTGGGACAAGAAAGGAAGGCATGAGATGGAAAGAGATGGGGGGACATGAGATAGGATGTGAGGGGACATGTGATAACAGAATAGGAAGGGATGGAAGATGGTGAATAGGCTGGAGGATAGGCTAGAACACGGAATAGGATGGGATGGGACAGGAGACAGGATGAGATAGGATGGAAAGGGTGCCCAGCCTTTGGGTTGCTCCTGGCCATCTGTCCCATGACCATGAGCCTTTGGCACAAGGGGGCTGTCACCTGGAATGGCTGCAGTGGCAGGGAGTGGGGCCAGTGAGTGGGACAGGTGAGAAAAGGGGCACAGCCCTCACTCCCCCTCAATATTTGGGCAAGTTAAAAATTACTGAGCACAGAAGGGGAGTAAGATCCATCCAAAGGAGAAGGGTGACTCAGCTTGTCAAATGACTCTGGTGTAGTCAGCCAGGCTTATTAGCATTTATATACAGAGGGACCTTTTCTGCACTGAGGCTGCTTCCTGCATAGCAGCATCTTCCCTCCTTCTCCTCCTCCATGTCAAAGGGAAACTGATTCAGGATTGGTGGTGGTTTTTTGTTTGGTTGGTTGGGGTTTTTTTTGGTTTTGTTGTTTTGGGGTGGGTTTTTTTTGCATTAAACCTTTTTTTTTAAATGTTTTACAGCTGGCTTTGCAAATCTTCCATCTCATCCTGGCCATGGAGACTAGAGCTGAGCCATGGCAATGCCCTGGCCTAGGTGAGGAGCAAGAGGATTTGGAACTTAGGATGCAGGCAGACGCTATTGCATTCCCAATTCCTTTCTTGGCTCTGCATCCTCCTGCTTTCCCTCCCCATGACCAGGCAGGAATTCACTCCAGGCAAAGGAACAACCCCAGGAGCATCTTCACAACCTTGCAAAATCACCAGGCACTAAAACAAGGAGAGCTGGGCTGAGCAGGCATGCTGCCTCTGGGCAGCCTGCTCGAGCTCTGGGTACTGCTGGAGTGATTCAGTGTAAAAATCTCTGCCAGGCATTGTGGTTGTGCCAGACCCCTGGATTGAAGTGGGGATGTCCCTCAGGGTGGTGAGGGCTGGACTCAGCCAGGGGCAGATGGGTTGTGAGAGTTGCTGGCTCCTGGCTCACCATGTCCAAGTGACTTGCTTTGCAGCTCTGGAGCCCACAGCTGCTAAATGTCCAGACATGGGAAACGCAGGAGATCTCCAAAGAGCATCAGACTGTTTTAAAAATACTTTATTCTTTAGAAAATACAGCGTTCAGTACAGTGTGCTCTGCTCCCCCCAGCTTCAACCCCCTGACTCTGCCGAAGCCAAGGCAACATTGGGACGTTCACCGCCACAGCTGGAAAGCAGAGGGCAGGTTTCACTGACCCCTTTTCCATCCTCTCAGGGAGGCAGGTGGCTCTCGAGCTCTTGCTGGTACCCAGCAGCAAGGTGCTCTCCCCCCAGGCCCCCAGTGCAGCCCAAATCACAGTGCCAAGCTCGGACCGTGGAGCCGATGATGGCTCTTGGTGGCTGGGGACATCCCCGGGGGCACAGAGGGGCTGTCATGCTCCCCCACACAAGGCTTTGAGGTAGCCCATGTGATTATTGAGACATGGGGCTGCCCCAGCCCAGTGACCCAGCTGAGAACCTGGGGGGTAAGTTAATGGTGGGGGCTGGGGAAGGAGACTAGAGGACCAGGGCTCAGGAACCCCTCAGCTCCCATCCTAAACAGGGATAGGGCTGAGTCAAGGCTGTAATAGCTCCTTCTGAGGGGGAAAACCTTACTGGGGCAGTTCAAAAAGTAGACGAAAACATCACCCAAAGGCAGAGTGACCTTTCTCCAGGTCCAGACTGAGCTCAGGACTCAGTGGGGAACTTCCACCTCCTGCTGCCTGGCTCTCTGCAGGGAGAAACTCCCATCCCACAGGAAGCAAAGCCCACCCCACGGGGGTCCTGCCCACACCCTGAGGGGGTGCGGGATCGCTCCAGGCCTGGGGCAGAGGGGCCATGCACACCAAGAGTGGGACAGGGGAACAAAGTCTGGAGGCTGGGGGGGCAGGGAAAGAAGCATTTTCTCTTTTCAAACGGGAATCCCCAACGCTACCCCCTCCCCTTTGCATAGAGCAGCTTTCAGGTGAGTGTGTCTTTCAGGGGACACAAAGATCAGTGGCTGTGATCCTGAGGGGGACAGGAGCAAGGCTGGGACATGGCTCTGCTGCTCCCATCCTGCCCCCGCAACCCCGGGGCTTGCACAAGGACACAAGGAAAAGAAACAGCGACAACCCTGAACCCTCCCCATCGCTCTGCCCTCAGGTGCAACAAGCCATCCAGATGTTTAAAAAAGGAATGAAACAGGAAAAAAAAAAAGGTAAGAAAACAAAAAAAGGCTGAGATGGAGGGAAAGATCCCCAGGTCAGCGGAGAGGAAGGCGGGAGGCACCGCCGGGATGGTGTCCGTTCACCGCTGGCCCTGCGGGATCTAACTGTCCTCGCCATTCTCGCCCGGCCCCTTGATCAGCCGCTTGTGTCCCCGCTTGCCCACGGGCCCTTTGGGCTTGGCGAAGGCCTGCTTGAAGGCGTGCTGCTTGGGGTGCACCTCCTCGTACAGGAACTCCGCCGTCAGCTCCGCTCCGTCGTCGATCTCGATCTGCCCAGCAACGGGAAACGGCGGCTTAGCAGCTCCCTTGGGATTTGACACCCACCTTTGGGACACCCAACTCCCCCCCAGGCCCATCAGAGGGGCTGGACCACGGCTGCAGCACAGTCCCTTGGCAGTGTCCAGCTCCATCATCTCTGGGGGGGCTCATACTCACCTTCTTGGCTATCTCCAGGCAAAACTCCTGCTCCACAGTGTCAAGCAACCGGCTCTTGCAGCTGGAGTAGAGCATGCGCTCCTTGATGCTGCACTTGTACCCAGGCATGGAGTAGATAAAGACTGCAAAAAGAGAGCAGGGCTTGTGGCACTGCCCGGGCCCATGGCCAGAGACCACCGGCTGCATCCCACCCTGCTCATGGCTTTTCCAGCCCAGAGTCCCAGGTAACATCCAGCAACAGAGGGTGAGCATCCCATCCATCACCCCTCCCAAATCTCCCCTGGTACTCCTGCAACACTGGAGGAAACTAAACCACCCACCACCAAATCCTCTGAGGCAGCACCCAGAGACCTGCACTGCACACGTAACCAAAGGCTTTGCCAGCCCTCCACCACAGGAGGGAACTGACTCAAGGCTCCCTGTTGTGCACCATCCCTATCCCCATCCCTGCTTGCTCCCCATGCAACCAATGGTCCAGGGAAAACAGGGATGGGCACAGGCTCAAACTGGCCTTTCCCAGGGCTGAGGCTCTCACCAACAGACTCCAGGTAATCTCCCTCGTGTGAGTGCTTGTACAGGAAGAAATGGTAGCGAGCAGAGTCTTGAGGGATCCTCTTGGGCAAGTCAGTGATCTCTGTGGGGTTTGTGTGCACCAGGTCGATGGTCTCCCGCTCCAGATCCAGCTTCTGATGGACAGAGGGGACAGGGAGCAGATGGAAGCGAGAGACAGCAGCAGGATGTAGGGAGCAGGGCACAGAGAAGCCATGTGAGGGACCTACCAGCTGGATGTAGTTGATCTTCTTCTGCTTGAGAGCCTGGATGGCTTGCTGCGCATCCAGCTGCAGGGGGAAGGCCAGGCCCTGCAGTGTCTGGTGCTTGCTCTCCACACTGATCTCCGTCTTCACCTGGGGATGGAGACCACCTCGAGCGTCAGGGCACAGTGGCAAAGGGTGGGAAAGGGAGAAACAGGAAAACCAGCTGGTTCTGCAGGTAAAGGCTTCTCGTCCAAGGAGCTGTTTGACACCTGCCCCGCAGGGATCATGGCATTAAACCACAGAGAGTCAGCCAGGCTCAGGATGGTAGTGCTTGTTACCATCCCACCTCTCCAGGACATCTCCTGGCCCCAGCCATGCACCCCACACCTCCTACTTCACTCTCAGCAAAGACCAGCTCAAAACCAATGCTTCCCAGTGAATCCCTGGCAGGGATGCTGTGACCAGCACTGGCATGTGTCCTCTCCAATCATCTGCGACTGCATCCTGTGGGTGACAGGGGAAGCCCTGAAATCACAGCACTCAGCTGGGCACGCCACCCTCCTCAGTGGGTTTGACTGCAGCAGACAAACATTCCCTCCAACACCGGAGCTGGGGATTGGAGATCCACAGCTCAGAAAGATCCCAGATGCTGTTTCCCCCACAACCCCTACAAGGCAGAGGCTGCCAGCCATATCCTGAGCAAACCCCCTAGTCCAGGAAGCCAAACCCCACTTCAAAGAGGGGAAAGAAAGAGATTGCAGAGACATCAAATAGCTCCAGGTGCCTCCATCCAGCCACAGCAGGGGTCCCTGATGGGGACTGAGGGAAAGGGCAGGACGCGTCAGGCACACCATACCTCCTCGGGGTCGGGGTACTCTACCAGCGATGGGCAGCAGCAACAGCCCCCCACCATCTGCCACAGAATACAGGGAGACCATGTCACCCCCATGGCAGACCCACCTCAAGACCCCCTCCCAGAGAAACACTCCAGCAACACTATCCCAGGTGCTCAGCAGTGAGCGTGGGTCCCTTTCTTTTGGGATTGGTTTTGGGGATTTTGGAAAGAGTCCAACCTTTATGGGTTTTTTTTCTTTCTTTCTTCATTTCCCTCCCCCTGACAGAGAAAAGGAAGAAAAGTCAAAGCATGCCAAGAGAAACACAAGAGTTTGAGGTGACATCTCAAAACCACTCAGCAGCACCAACATGGGTTTCTTTACAGGCTGCCCTTTGTTACAGCAGCCCCACGCAGTACCCACACTCTGGGGAGATGATGCCCGGAGCACAGCATGCAGGAAAGCACTGCCAGGAGGAGGAAAAACCGGGCATCAAGCGGGCAGAGCAGCCTACCATCTCAGTGCTCGAGTCTTGGGAACAGGAATCCTGCGAGCGTGGGGAGAGGAGACACACTGTCAATGGCACCCGGCGCAGGGAGGGGGTCTCGTGTGACAGGAGAAGGGGTGGGGGACACACGGATGTGCCAGGAGGAGGGAGCTGCACCACCTTTCTGCTGGAAGACAGGGAAGGCTGACCCTGGTGATGTGGGCAGGCAGAACAGCAAAAAATGACAGAGATGCCAGTGCTGGGGAGGAGCGGGAGAGAGCGCCTGGGCAGCCCCAAGCCTGGGCATGCAGCGTCTCCACCAACATCCCTGTGCAGAGCCCATCCCTGGCCCCATCTCCTCCTGGGTTGCCAGTCAGGGTGGCCCCAACCCAGGGTCTGGAGGAATTCCAGCACTTGCAGCAATAGCTTTTGGGCTATCCTCCACCAAGGAGCAAATATGGACAGTTTGTGAAGAAAAAAAATGCCCAAGCCTCTATATATGCCAGACATCCTGGAGGATGAGCAGGGTGTTGATGTGCAGCTCTCAGGAAAGGGAAATAATTGCTCAGGTGGGCACGAAGTCCAGCTAACCTCCAGCTCTGCTGTCCTACTATCCCCCTGGTGCCATGGCATCAGCAAGGGCCCGAGGGCAAGTGCCCAGGGATTCAGGACACACACAAGTTCACCTGGTCCCGCCCTGTGGAGAGGTGCAGCACAAGGACACTATCACTGACAACACCTCCAGAACCCCAGCTTTCTCTTCCATAAATGGAAGAAGACCGGGAGAGTTACAGTGGAACCGTAGAGACCTTAGCTCCAACAAAAAGCACACTGAAGACCAAAAACACCAAGAGATGGAAATTTATCCCAGCAGCATCAACTCCCCCACATATCTCTGTATTTTCTACTCCTTCCATTCTCAAAAACATTAAAAACTGGCTGCCTGAAACACTCCCCAGGGCACAGCCTGGGAGCAGTGCATGGGACAGCTGAGCATGTGCCACATCCCAGCCTCCCAACCTTGCCAGCAGCAGGTCTGCCTGGGAGGTTATTTTATCTCCTTTTCTTTAGGTCAGATTTTCTCCTCCTCTTTCATCCCTCCTGGCATGGTGCTGACCCTGCCTAAGGAGCGTTTCTCTGTCTTATACCAAAATCCTCATGGGAGGGTCCTGGCAAAGCACCACCAACACTGTGGGGCAGCTGTGAAGGACACTCCCTTACACATTGCAATGGCACCCCCATCTTTGTTTCTTCTCAATTCTCCCCCCTCTTCTCCCAGCTGCAAGGCTACCTTCCTCTGCCCCCCAGGCCCACCAATACAATATGCCCAGCTCCCCCTCCACCCATGTTTCTGAACCTGCAACTCTTCCACAAAGACTCCCCCATCGTGGGGGTGTTGAGCTCAATGCCAAATTCAAAGCTGTTTCTTAGCCCACGGTCTGCTGACAGCTATCAGCTCAGTAAAGCTGGCTTTTTTCAGCTATTAAAATATATATATATCAAGCAGGTGGCAAATTTCCATGAGCTCCCACCCAGCTATCAAAAAGGGGGTTAATTATGACATCACCTCTGTCTATCCAATCCCCAACCACAGCCTAAAATCTGCTTTTCCAAAGACCGGGCAGCTCCCTGGGGCTGTGCAAACCTGAGTCCTTCCTTGCTCAGTGTCAAAGGCTGCTGTGCTGCCCTGCAGCCCTCACCTGTCCCTTTGGGCTATCCTGCCCTTCTCTTCCCATCCCCTCTCTGCACTCATCTGGTGGCTGGGGAGGATCCCAGGCAGCTTCTGCCTGACCAGAAACACAGCCAGGTGTGGGATGAAGGCTGCAAGTCTGGCCAGTCTCTTGGAAGGTTGTGATAGCATGAGAGGGGAGGGGAGTGAGACCCAGCAGCAGCTCCAGGCAAGGGGCACAGCAAAGCACTTGTGGGCTGGCAGCTTTTAAAGAAACCATGTCCCTTGTGTCACTTCTGAAATCCTAATGGATTGGTTGAACACAAGGTGATGCACAGGGTCCTGGACCTTGCAGGGGCCTGGGCAGACACACAGAAGTGCTGAGGTCAGGGCTTGCCCCAGGGCCTTTTCCCATGTCAGTGCTGGCCCTCACCACTCATTCCCATGCAGTGGATCTGCTCCTCCAAACTCAACTGTCATATGCGAGCACACTCCAGGCCCCCACAGCCTGTGCACAAGGGATCCTGCAAGCTGCAGGCAAGGAACAAGGCTGGAGACATCACTGTACCGAGCAGGGTGCTCAGGTTGTGAGCTACTCCCATACACTCCCCCTTGATCACAGCCATCTGCTTTGTGGGGCTCCAGAAACTGCCTTAAAGCTGCATTTACTGGAAGTCCTGAGATTTCCCACCTTGGGGAGGCCAGAACAGCACCAAGCACCAAAATAATAGCTCCCACTGCCTTCTGCTCCATGTCCAAGGCTGAGCAGCTGCAACACCAACACACTGACCCCTTAGCACACCCAGCACTTTGCTGCTTCCCACCTTTAAATCCACAGGCAAAAATATATTCATCTTCATCTCTTTCTTAATGTCAGTGACTCCTCCCTGTGGCCCAGGCTGACACAGGGGACCATATACCCTTAAAATAACCCCCAACAAACCAGACAGCAGCAGCATCTCCATCCAGGAGCTGCATCTCACACAGGCAAGGGTAGAAGGGAAGGAGAATGAGGCAGATCAATGAGCATCACAAGCACCACTTACCTGGGCCATACAACCATGTAAGACACACCCCAACAGCCCTCCAAAACTACTTAATCCTGCAGCACAGGCCAGACAAAGTGATGGCAGATCACAGAATCAGCTGAGTCCAAAGGGACCCTCAAGGATCATCAAGTCCAGATGGTCCCAAGGTGCCAAACAAGCCACACAATCACCATCAGCACCTCTCTCTTCTCCAAACATGGGCATCTCCTTGGATCCTCCAGAACAAATTCTACCCAGGCCCTCCAGGCTGGGAGCTGGGATAACTCCCCTAAGACCCACCTGGTGGAGACCACCCTTGGGTGGCATCTCCCAAATGTCCCTCAACTTTGCCACCTGCAGACCTGCTTTGGCAGGTGGAAATCAGCCCCAGACCCGCTTCAACAGGTAGAAACTTCCTGCCTCATCTGTGCTATTAATTAATGCCATGAGGCTGATTGGCTTTACATCTCCCACACATGTCCTGATCCATCCATGAGTGCCGCAGCAACAGCACAGGCAGAAGAGAGGGATGCTCCTCTAGAGAGGAAAGCTTTCCATGCATAAGGGAAATTCCCACATCCCCCCAAAAAATACTGCTTCCAGGTGGTCTTCCCACACAGTGAGCACACCCCCTTTTCTACCTGAGTGTGCCACAGCACCAGAGAGGCTGTGAAAGGCCAGCAAGGAACAATGGTGACACAGCTTGTGTGCCCCCAGCCCTACTCTGCGCCATTTCCACATCCTTTCCAGCACATAGGCCCTCAAATACAGGCTAAGATCTGTATTTCTTGGGACAGGATCCCTCATATTTATAGACATAAAGGAAGCGTATGGGAGAGGATGCTGCTGCAGTCCAAAGATAAGCCTGAATTCTTCCCTATCTTCAAACTCAGCTCTTTTGTTCCAATACCCACACGTTAGAGACCTGCTTTCAGCTCCAAACCATCTTCTGACAGTCAGCAAAACACAGTCCTGAGCTCATGTCCAAGCAAAGGGAAAAAAAGAGTAGTGTAAATTCCTCTTTATGCTACCATTTGACTGTGAGGGTGCTCATCCACCTTGAGAAGGACAGGAATGGTTTAAACAGCAGAGAGCAAACTAAAAATGAGCCATCCCTTTTAGCTGAATGCTCACTCCCTGGATCCCTCATCCCTTCGTGCCCAGAGGGCCTCAGGCTCCTCTCCCAGGGCTGTTGGGCCCCCAGCTGTGCTGGACACCCACCTCGTTGATGCGGATCTGCTGGAGCTCCTGCTCGGCTGCGGTCAGCGGGGCTGGGGCCGAGCAGGAGGACACGTGCTTCTGGTACCCGCTCAGGGACACGTCCTCCTGCAGACAGAGGCACGGGGCAAGTGTCACGGGTGGTCATGGCTGCAGGGCTGGATGCACCCTCAGCCCTGAGGTGAGTCTGAGCAACCCAGTGAGTCTTAAGCTCCCTCCTGACCGGGAGAATCAACCTTAAGGCTCTTGGATTCCTCCATGCAAATCCCACACTCGATTTGTCTGTTCTGACCACTCTGCTGCTCCCCAGTCACCCACGGCTGTGGTAGTGGGCTCCTCTGGCTCTTTCATGAAGCTCATGAGCATGGGGGTGAGAGGGAAAGGCAGAGCCCATAACCCAAGAGCAGCAGAGGGACCTTGGAGAAGAGCAGGAATGCTCCCTGGCTTCCACTAGCACCAGAGGCCCCAGCAGGACTGATGTCCAGGAGGCCCTGGCTGTGCAGCTCTCTCTGCCCATGGAACAGAAGAAGAAACCTCCATGCAAGGCAGCAGATAACCCTGGTGTGGAGGCAGCTCTCGCTGCTGGAGTGACACTGCCACCACCTGGCACTTCTTCTCCCATTCAGCGTAAAGCACCACATCTTGCAGCTTTCCCCCCACCTCTTCCATGTGCTCTATCACAGACCACAGCCATGCAGTCAGGAGAAAGCAGCACTGGCCATGCAGGGAGCAGTGTGGAGGACCAACACCCTGCTGCTCCCTCACCCAACACCAGCATCCCACATCCCACCACCCACAAACTGAGCTCTGGACAGGCTGCTGAAGCTCAGTGTCAGATCCAAAAGGTTGCCCAGAACCCACCACCTTACCTTCACTGTGCCAAACATCTCATCCTTTATGTGTCCCCCGCCAAATTCCTTCTTCACGGTGGCTCTGGTGGCAGCGTACAGCATCTTCAGCCGGACCTGCCAGGACAGGGGTGGCAGTGCTGTCACACAGGGGCACCGGGGACCAGAGAGGTGCCCAGTGCTCACAGCCACCATCCCACCACAGGCTCCACACACCTCAGCCTCTCCTGGGAGCACCCACCGAGTTTCTAGCTCAGTCTGATTTTTAATGGCAGCATCCCTCAGTAGGGATCAGCTGGGAAAACCCACAAGCACTATTTCCGTGGCTGCAGCCTTGCCAAGCGCTGCCCACAATCCACCAGTTTACTCCATGCCTTGCTTTCTAGTCCCTGAGCTCCAGAGCACCATTTCTCACCAGCACCTGCGTTAGAGGAGGCACAAATACCACAGAGCTACTTAAAAGTGACTTTTGCCTTTGGCACTTCTATTGCATCGTTCTGCAGAATTCAGGGAAGAGCTTTGGCAAGTGCTCCTGGGCACACTGCTTCTGCAGTAAGAGCCTCTGAGGCTTGTTGAAACATATACTTATTTGAAATATATTATTATACATACACGTGTATATGTACATGTACACATGCACAAATATATACATGCATATAGAATTACATATATATCACTTGTATATATATTTTTATGTATGTGACCAGTGCATGTATTAAGGTGGCAGTAAATCCATCTAGCTTATGGATTATAAATATTAATATATAAATATAAGATATAAATATATAACAAATACACATAGGAATATATATACACACATATATATACACACACATAAATATGTAAATAAAAGACAAGCACACATCAGTAAATCTTAGACCCGTTACAGAGATGTGCTCCACAGGATGGCATTTTCCAAGCCGTACCACTGACATCTTCTAAACCTGCTTCCCATCCAAACAGCCCTTTTGTTGCCACTCTCCAACAGCTGATTTTGGAGCAAGGCCTGGAGTAGAGCTGGCAGACACTCTGCATAAGCCTCAAGCAGAGCAAGGCCAGGCTGGAGGCAAATCAGTGTCAGTGCCAGCTCTTCTCAGCAATGGCCAGAGCCATGGTGGGATGTCTCCATCCTGGCCTCATGGTCCACATCACTGCCCTCTCTACATCCCAGCTCCTCCACCTCCTCACCTAGCACTGAAATAGGACAGAGACACAGTCACAGTGTATCTCTTTGTGCCTTAAAAAATCCCCCATCCCCACAGCTGTCTCCATTTCTCAGCCCAGGCACCATGACCAGGGTGTAAATGCTCCGCCTCCACCCCAGGGCAAAGTCCCCTTGGCCAGCACATCCTCCCCACTGCACCTCCCCAGCACGTCCCTGTCCCAGACTGGGTGCCAGGGCCTGGAGCTCACCGGGGAGCTGTCAGGGGACCAGGAGATGAAGAGCCACTCATAGCCCTGGGCGTTCTGGCTGTCCAGGCGGTACAGGACGTAGCACGGCTGCTGCTCATCCAGCAAGGGCAGCACGAAGGCGTCATAGTCAGTGTCCCAGCGCCGGGACAGCTCTTTGTGGGCTCCCAGCATGAGCTGCTCTGGAAGGAGAAGACAGGAAAGGTGTTACATGAAAGCAAGGCTCATCTTGCAGGACAAAGTGTGGCTCATTAAGCGTTCACTGCAGCTCCGCCACCAACAATGATGCTGTACTGCAGAAGAAGAAATTACAACCTCGAGTCACATGCAGGAGTGTACATTCCCAGGGATGACCCCCCAGGAGAGACCATGGGGCTGCTGTGGAGGGCTGGTTTTCTGCCAGCCTCCTGTCAACCATCTCTTCCCCTCCTGTGTTTCTCACCAGTAAAGTGTCCTCTCTGGTGACCACCTGTGGATTCCTTCCATCCTGTTCCCACCAGCTCTACAGTCCCCAACCGTCCCTCCTTGCTCTCAGGGGAACACAAGACCTCCCTCATCCCACCCCAAGCCCTAGGGTCTCTACAACACCACACTAGGGACATGGAGAACCACCAAGATTTTGGGTGTTTTGAAAAGTAATGGTCTCAGCAAAATCCAGGATGATGAGCCAACTCTCACTGGATTCCCTGTAACCTCACAGGAGTCAAAATCAAAGCTGATACTCAAAGCCTGTGTCTGTGGGCAACAGGGATGTCCCACAGTCCCCAGCCTGGAGGGAGACCATGCTGCCAGGAGAGCCCCAGCCTCTGAAAGTAACCTGTGTATTTTACGCACATCTCAAGCTATTATTTTCAGCCGCTACACAAGTGGCAGTGGGACTGGGAGCCCTGTCAGCTAGGTACTGCTCAGCTGGGATTTAAAGACTGGTGCAGGCATCCTACAGACATGAATTCACATCCTTGCAAGGGTTAAGTCAAGCTTTGGGATGGCTGGGTGGAAAAGCAGTGGTGCTGGGGGTACCAGTGTAGGTTGCTGGAAAACAGCCTGTATTTTTACTCCATGTGTATGCCACAGCACAGCTGGTCTGAAGCTGGACAAATAAATCTGACCATAACAGAAACCCAATTGGGCTAACCCAGTGTGATATGGAAAAGAAGCGAACAAGACCCTGGGTGAGCTTGGATTGGTTAGATCCAAGGTTGGATTTGAACGCAAACAGGGACCCCAGCCAATCCCATTCTATCCTGAATGCAGACCTCTCATTGGCCAGGGAGCTGGGCGGTGCTCAGACCCCGACCAATCAGGTGTTCAGGCATGGGAATGCTGAACCCCCTACAAAAGGGGGCGGCCATGAGAAATCTGGGCTGTTTGGTCGCATGATCTTCATGAGTCCTGTTGTGTGTCTGTCTCCAACCAAGGACTATAATGTAATAAGTGGTGAATTCTTGACATGATCCACACAGCTGTTCTGCATGTAGAGCAGGGAACACAGATGGCAAGCAAGGAGAGCCGCCAAGCAGCAAAGAAGGTGCAAAAACAGAGGTGAGGAGAGTTTTACTACAGTGAAAAAGCTCTAAAAACAGAGGCAAGGAGGGCCTTACTACAGCAAAAAAGCTGAAAAAAACCCAGGCTTTAGAGGACTTGCTGACATGGGCTAAGAATTGAGGGTTGGACATGACTAAAGAAGCCAGTTTTGATATAAATATTTGGGCACAGACTGGGAGATTTATAATAGAATCAGCTTCCAAAGCCAATGAAAGCATCATAAAAGTTATAAAGCCCTGAAAACTTCTTTTGGACTTAGCGAGGCAGATAAAAACCGAGATGCGTGGTGAGGACTAGGTGCCAGACGAGGCAGTGGGAGGCATGGGCTCCCCTCCGAGTGCACAGAAGAAGCGACCAACGAAACGGCTGCCCCACACTGCCATGCTGCACTGAACAGACACCCTGTGCCGGCACTGAGCCCTGCCATGCCAGATTGGGAAATCCCAGTGGGCAGCAGAGACCCTCCACAAGGCGGTACCCAGGAGGCTGGCAGTGCCCAGGCAGGCGGCACAGCCCTATCGAGTGGCAAAATCCTGGCGGATGGCAGAGGCATGCCGGACCACCCCACGGCCGCGCCAAGAAATTGTGCTGTGCCAGGCCACCCCAAACTTTTGTGCTGCTCCAGACCACAGTTCCACATGGGGACAGCCACCCCGCCACCTGCACCGGGCACACCTTTGCCGTCAGCCAAGTCGCTGGAGCTGCACATGCCCTTCATTGCCATGGAAATGCTCAGACCGCCTCTACCTGAAGCTGACTGCCTTGGCTCCACAGCCGTGCCTGTTGTCCCATCTCTGTTGGTCAGGCCCACTTGCTGCTGCAATTCATGGCTGGGCCCCAAGGAGATGTCACTGCAGATGCCTGGGATGCTGAGGCAACGTCACACCCAGAAATACACCGGAACCAAGAAATGCCAGCACCACAATGCCAGACCCTGCTCCCAACGCCGCCACAGCCCTGCTGTGCCTGCAGCCGAGGCTTGAACAGCATGAGTGACCCACATGGATACACGAGACCCCCACAGAGAGAAACCCAGTCACCGCTCTACTGCCAGCCCTGGAGAGGGAGCTCTCGCAACACTGCGGGTACCAGCTCCAGCTCCATCGCTGTTCCGATCGGATGCCATCCCCACTCGTAACCCAGTGAGCTTTTAGAAAGAGGTAAAGCCAACAGCAGTTGCAAGTGCGGATATAGAGAGGGCTGAGCGAATTCCTGTGCTCATATCTTCACCATCATCAGAGGACAGGCAGCAGGGGGCTGAGACAGTTGCAGCAATCCCACTTCAGTGAGGTAATGGGAGTTGTCCTGATGAACATGTACCTTTTAATTGCCAAATCCTCTCTGAGCTACACCAATTAGCTGCTAAACACAGGCTGGGATCGCCTGCAGTTGCCAATACGCTTCGATTTATAATGGCCAGTGAATTAACCCCCCTGACATGAGGCAAATGGCAAAATTACTCTGTACTCCAGTGCATTGTATGATGTTTGAAGCCGCCTGGAGAAATTTTGCAGAGGAACAGGGACTACTAAACCCAGAAGCTTTGCACAGGACCCATGATTTGGGGCAGGGATTTCTCAGCTCATGGGATTGCCTCCCATGGAAAGTCCACAGATGCAAGCCCACCTGAACCCCTCAATATTAGCCCAGGCAACAGACTTAGGAATGCAGACTCTAATGAAAATTACAAACATATTTGTGCCTACCAAAAGATATTCAAGCATAAGACAAAGCTCCAACAAATTATATATGCAGATCATAAAACGTTTGCAGGACGCTACGGAAAAACAAGTAGTAAACAGCAAAGCAAGGAATCAATTATTACAATTAGCACAAGCTAATGCAAACAAAGACTGCAGAAAAGTTATAGATGCATTACCCAAAGAGAATCTATCCTTAGAGGAAATTATTAATGCATGTGCTAAGGTTGGAACTGGATCATATAACACGGAGATGTTAGCTAATTCTGTTACAGCTGTGGTAAAATTGACACTCCATTGCTACGATGTGGACAAGGCCACTTGAAGGTAAACTGTCCCCACAGGTCCACCCCACTGAGGACATCTCAAGGACAGAGAAGTGTAAATGCAAGCTGCAAACGATGTGGGAGGTTCAAACATGCAACCAAACTATGCAAGTCTAAATTTCATATCAATGAACAATTTTGCAAGGACCGGGGAAACGGGAGACTGAGTGCCAAAGGGAAACGCGTAACAATACAAGCATTTTCCCACCCTCCAGTGCAAGCCTGTGTGACCAGCTCACAGCAAGGACAAGAGGATCAGCTAGAATGGATGTTTCCACCTCAATTCCAATAACTATAAGCTCATTAAAGGTACATAAAGTCTCTTTTGAGGCCCAGGGGCCCATAGGGAAAGGACTGAGTACACTGCTTATAGGGAGATCCAGTGCCACTTCACAAGATATTTTTGTGCACCCAGGTGTTATCAACGCTGATTTTACAAGACAAATACATGCTATGGTATCAACCCCTACTCCACCCATAACTATCCCTGCTAAAACCCAAACTGCACAATGCATTTCTTTTAAGTCTTCTTTTCCCAAAGCAGATTCTAGGGTACAAGGAGACCGAAGCTTCAGGAAAGCCCCAGGTGTACTGAACTCAGGTCGTAGGTGATCAAAGACCTAATATGGTTTGTACTGTTATGATGCCTCAGGCGAGGCCCTCACAGATAAGTCAGTGAGATAACTGACACAGGGGGATATGTCACTATCATCTTTGGCAATATGTGGCCTACCAAATCTACAGGATCTGCCATTGCTGGCCTCAGAGGGACCACACAGAGCTGACTGAGTAGCAAACTTGTGTTGGTTAAAAATCCAGAAGGTCAAACAGCTAATATTGGACCATATATATCACTGCTGCACCACTTAACCTGTTGGGGAGGGATGTTCTGTCAGCATGGGAGTCCGGGTGGGGACGGATTTTTAATGGGGGCCAGTGTATTGAAGGGCGTGAAGTATCCCACATTAGCTCTAAAACAGTTCACTACTCAGTCTGTATGAGTACTACAGTAGTCCCTCGGGGAGGAGAAACTGGATGCCCTAAGAGCCCTGGTACAAGAACGACTAGTTCAGGGGCACATAGAACCATCTATGAGCCCTTGGAACACCCCAGTATTTGTCATAAAAAAGAAATCTGGTAAATGGAGGTTGATCCATGACTTGGGAAAAATGAATGCTGTAATAGAAAGCATGGGTGCTTTGCAACCTAGCACACCATCTCCTACCATGATACCTGCCACCTGAGACATTCTGATCATGGACTTGAAATATAATTTTTTCACTATTCCATTACACCCAGATAGTACCCCAAAGTTTACTTTCACAGCGCCATCCATTAATAATGCTGCATCAGTGGAACATTGTCAATGGAAAGTTTTACCACAGGGTATGAAAAATAGCCCCACAATTTGTCAGTGGTACATTGCACAGGCAGTCTCATCAGTGAGAGAACAATTTCCAGGGGCATACTGTTACTGCTACATAGATGATATCTTAATAGCAACTCCAACCATAAAAGAATTCTTACAGATTCAGCCAAGCCTGTTGCAAGCATTAAAAACATTTAGGTTGCAGGCAGCACCAGAAAAGGTACAGCAGCAGCACCCTGGAAATATCTAAGCCTCAAAATAATAGATCAGATCATTCAGCCACAAATGACTCAACTTTCAACCAAAATTCCAACTCTAAATGATACCACAAAGACTTTTGGGTAGCATAAACTGGCTCAGACAGTATCTAAGATTGACCTAACTCACTATTAGCACCATTATTTAACCTCCTAAAAGGTAATCCTGAGCTAACTTCCCCCAGAAAATTAACTCAAGGGGCAAAAGCCGCTCTCAAAACAGTATAGTAAGCCATAACAAACAGACAAGTCCACTGGATATGCCCAGATGTATGCATCACTGTATTTATTCTCATTGTTGATTTTCACCTTACTGGTATTATTAGACAGTAGGATACTCACTGGCCCAACCCTTTGCATATTACAGAGTGGATGTTTCTACCTCATCAACCAAAAAGGACGGCACCTTCGAGCTGATTGCACAATTAATTATCAAATGTCACCAGAGGTGTTTACAATTGAATGCCAGAGATCTTTCAAAAATTATTATACCTGTGATACAAGAACGATTTGAATGGTGTTTGGCCAACAGCACAGCTTAACAAAGTGCCTTGCAAAATTTCTCAGGACAAATTACTAACCACCTACCAAGCCATAAATTACTGCAGTTAAGTGGGGAAACTGCACTGTCTCTAAAACCTCTGAACAGCCACACACCCCTAAAACATGTTACAGTATTCACTGATGGTTCTAGGAAAACAGGAAAAGCCATTGTAACATGGAAAGAAGAAGGTGGGTGGCAAATGTTGGAAGATTGTGAGAGGAGATCACCTCAGTTAGTAGAGCTATGTGCTGTAGCTATGGCTTTCCAATGTTTCCCCCTTATTTCTCTAAATGTTATGACTGACTCTGCCTATGTAGCTGATATTAAAAAGAGATTGGATTGGCCTATTAAGGTAAATTGACAATGCACCACTATTTCACTTATTAAAAACTCTGTGCCATACTATCCAAAATAAAACTTGCCTTTATTACATCTTACATATCAGAAGTCATACAAATTTACCAGGTTTCACTGCAGAGGGCAATGCTCAAGCAGACTGGCTAGCTGGCCCTGCTTGGACAGCACCACAACCAGACACGCTTGCACGAGCAAAGGCATCACATGATTTTTTCCCCAAGGTGTTTGAGCTCTACAGCAACAATTCCAGCTGTGAAACACAGAGGCTTGTAATATAGTTAACACCTGTGCTGACTGCCCAGGCCACACTACAGCACTGGAGATGGGGGTAAACCCTCATGGACTGCATGCTTTGCAAATCTGGCAACCTGATGTCACACACATCCCTGAATTTAGCCATTTAACGTATGTACGTGTCTCGATACCTTGTCATCATCTATATGGCTTCAGCAGACACAAGAGGAAAAAGTCGGGATACCATCGCACATTGGCGATCAGCCTTTGCTGCTTTAGGTATCCCTCATACCATCAAAACAGACAATGGCCCTACATACATTTCACAAAATACAAGACAATTCCTACAGCTCTGGGGTGTGTCACCACACTAGTGTGACACTCCCTGCTCAGCAACAAGACAGGCCATTGTGGAATGTGCACGTGGCGCTTTAAAACATATACTTGACAAACAGAAAGAAGGAGCGTGTGGCAAGACTCTACAGAGTAGAATAGCTAAAGCTATCTATACACGAAATCATTTGATAGTATTAGAAAATTCCCAGAACACAGTCATTTTAAATCACTTTTTATCATTACAATCATCCAGTGATGCCCAGTCGCTCAAGCCCAAAGTAATGGTGCAAGACCTTATCATGGGAAGGTCTTTAGGACCTTATTATCTAGGGACAGAGACATGCTTGTGTCTCCACAGATACCAGAATGCAATAGATACCTGCCAGATGTGTGTGCCCTGCACTATGTCCTGCCCAGGACCACAAACAACACCCTCTTAACAGACCCTAAACAGACATCCTAGACCCATATGTGGAGCAATGATTGAAACAATTTGTGCACCTACCCCATGGAAAATCTGGGACTCTTGAAGTGACGGTTTATGTAAGGATTTTATTTGTTTACAAATTGCTTCTTCTGTTAATTAGTTCTTCTGACAGTTCTAAAAGTTGAATGGTTTCTTGTCTGCAGTGTTAAGGTGTAAGTTCTAAGCAGTTAGCCTGTGACATGCTATCCTGAAGGAATGAGTTATTGGTGATCTCAACTGACAGCTCCGGGATGTGAGTGCTGCAGCTCCAATAGTACATAAGATAAATTGCTGGCTAGGGAGAGCTAGGTTTGTCGAGTTGGGTAGAAGCCTCATTCAAACTACACTGATGCTGTCTTTGTCATCCTGTCTGCAAAGGGCCCTTGCAGGAAGGATAACAAAGAACACTTTGCATTATTTTAATAAAACAGAAAGGGGGAATTGTCACAGCACAGCTGGTCTGAAGCTAGACAGATAAATCTGGCCATAACAGAAACCCAATTGGGCTAACCCAGTGTGATATGGAAAAGAAGCGAACAAGACCCTGGGTGAGCAATGATAGGTTGGATTTGAACGCAAACAGGGACCCCAGCCAATCCCATTCTATCCTGAACGCAGACCCCTCATTGGCCAGGGAGCGGGGTGGTGCTCAGACCCTGACCAATCAGGTGTTCAGGCATGGGAATTTTGAATTTCCTACAAAAGGGGGCAGCCATGATAAATCTGGGCTGTTTGGTCACATGATTTTCATGAGTCCTGTTGTGTGTCTGTCTCCAACCTATGACCATAACTTTAATATTTAATATTAATATTTGTAGAGGCAGAAAGGTCTGGGAGGAGATTATGGGACTCAGAACGAGATGTAGGAAATTCCGGAGGTGCCAAAGCAAAATGTTTTGGGGTCTTGGACAATCAGCACTCATGGGCATGCTTGGCCGGGCACATGCCCTGCCAGAACCTCTGCCCATGGCCCCGCTGCCCACTGAGAGCCAGGGAGCCCCTTGGCTGGGGCACAACACTCTCCCTTCCCAATCCATTCATATCTCACGGCAGGAAAGCTTTTAAGAAAAATAGCTGAGAAATGAAGGGTTTGGGAGGAATTACTCACCCCTTCTTCCCTCCCAGGCAGGACATCCTCTGTGACAGCAGCGTAGCCCTCCCCTCTCCAGCACTGCCCTGGCATCTGCCACCACTACTGAATCCAGTTATTTGTGCATGGGTGGCACAACTCATTGGTTCAGTAACAAGGACAGCAGAGAACAAGGTGCTTGAAATACTTCACCTTTGGCAAAACCACCTGTCTCGAGAAAGGAAAGCATAAAAACCTGTGTTCTCCTAAAATAAACACAAAGCTCTGTGAATGGATTTGTGCATCATAAAGGCCTGAGAAGTTTCCTGAAGAAACTGCAGGAATTTTGCAGGGCCAAACCCACTGGCAGCTGGAGGGTATCTCTGTCTGCAAAATAAACCAACACCTTATGCACAAAGCAATCAGTGCTGAGTCACCCCAGGCTATTCCCGGGCTGTGACTCAGACAGACCCCTGCCGTGCTGCTGTAAGCTGGCAGCCTTCAACTTTCCCCTGAGCTCTTTGCAGTTCTGCTCAATCCATTCAGGGACAAATTTTCTTCCTTGCGAAGTGTCAGAAAGGGGAAACTCAGAGACACCCTTCAGCAAAGCTACACAGCACTGGCTATATCAGGCTCTGTTTGTACCAGGAGCTGCTGCTGGAAAAGAAGAGCTGGGAGTGTTTCTGGCCCTCGAGGTGCCCCCAGCACTCCCTGTCTTGCTCTGAAATGCCTCTACAAGGCAGCCCTGCCCACAGCTCTGGTGGGTGCCAATCTGCAAAACTCAGTATACACCATCATCTATGAGTAAAGAAATGCATCCAACAGGGAAGTCCACAAAGCCAATCTTGTCCCAAGTCCTGACACAGTGAGGAGCAGAGCATCATCTAAAAACACGTTGGAGCACAAGCTGCTTTCATGTCAGGAAACTGCTGCTGAGTCCTGGTGCACATCCTGCTCCCCTACTCCCTCCTCCGTCCAATCTCAGCTCTTCCCAGTAGCTCTCCAAAGGCAAAATGACCTCTCTAATTTCTCCCAAAGGGTCAGTCAGCCACAATGGTGTTGTTGGAGATGCCCAACCACAGAGCATCTGGCATAAGGCTCCTTGCACCATCTTCCTCCCCTTCTGCTCACTGTTGCCTGCTACAAAATGCCCCAAGACAAATTCTCCATAGGGCAAAAGGTGCTGCAAGCCATCCAGCAGAGAGGAATGCTCCTCTTCCACATCCCCTGTTCAGGCAGGGCAGCTGGCATGTCCTCCCCAGGAAGTTCTGGACGCCTCCATTCCAGGGTAGGCATCCATCTGTCTGGCTGTGACATCTGCCTGGCCACAGGTTAGTGCCCAAAGGTCCTTCACTGCTGGGTACCAGCAGGCTGATGTTCCCTGTGTGACAGAAGAGTGGTGGCCCTGCTGCTGACAACGGACAGATAAATAAATCCCATTCAGCCAGAGCAGAGATGGTGGGAAATGTTTCAGTGATAAAAAGTCTCCCTCGCTGGCATCAGCAGCCACAATCTAAAACCAGTGGCACAAGCCCTAAGCATCTCAAGTCCAGGCTTAGGGACAGGCATGACTTATCCTAACACAAACTTGATTCCCACTTTTTAAAAGCAAAAGAAGCTGAGAGTGCAAAATTATTGTCAAAGACACTCCAAAGAAACAATGTGGATGTTTCATCCCCCAACAATGGGGACCTTGCCAAGGACAAAGCCAACCCTACTGAGCCTTGCATCAGTTCCACTGATGTGTCCCATGCATTTCCAGTCACGCTGCTCTTCTGAACAGGACGTTGTGGCCTCTCCAAAGGTCAGGTGGGCTCCTTATGACCACAGGCTCCTTACAACCACATCCACCTTGGTGTTTGCACTGGTGGCCCACCCAGGGGAGGTGGTGACAGCAGCTTGGCAGGGCACTAATGTCCCCGCTGCCTGAGAAACAAGTCATTCATATGCAATTGTATGAGGCCGAGGTGATGGAAAACCTACACCAGGGCAGTTCCTCGCCCTCTGGGACATTCAATCAGTGCTTAGTTCTGCTCACTTGCTTGACAGATGCAGAGGACACCCAAAGGACGCATTCCATGGGACAAACACAGGCAAGGTTGGTGCCAACCCGTATCCTGGGCTAGGCGCAGCCCCATGGGATGGGGTCTTAGAGTGTGGCATTCCTCATGGGATGCCACTGTGGGCCTGTGCTGGACCTTGAGCCACAGAGCACCCCCCTGCCCTGAGCATCTCCTTGCCAGGTGTGGGATGACACATCTGAGGAAGAAGATGCCTGTGCATCACCCCCAACAAAGGTCCCAGGGTCCCTGCAGCAGCCTGTCACAGGGATCCCATAGTAAAATATGACACAGCAGCAGCAAAAGCCCCCACAGACAGCACTGATCCCAGGCTGGTATTGCTCTGCTGGCAAAGTCACAGCTCCCCACTGGAGCTGCCCTGGGGCTCCAAGAGCTGCTCACCAACACACCCAAAGTTTGGGCTTGTATTTCAGGTCTGGGTTGCCACATGCCCAGAAACCCCAGCAGCATTTTCCTTGAGGTTTCCAAAAACACAAGCTGGCACCGCAGCGGTGAAGAAGAAAGGAGGAGAGGAAACAGAGGATAGACAGAGTGTAAATCAAAGCACTTAAAAAGTGGGACTTACCGTCCTCAATGATGACCTTGATGAGCCGAACTGAACCATTTCGGGCTTTGGCAAAAAAGTCCCTTAATTCTGTGGTGGCTGAAAGAACCAAAAACATCGTGATCAGATTTAGCAATCAAAGCAGGTGCTGGGTTACTCAGTGACTGACCGGAAAGGGGACCAATTCGGCAGGACAGAAACTTAAAACTTTTAAAAAAAAAATTAAATCTCTGGTACCAAAAAAATTATAATAAAAAATAACAGTAATACAAATCACAAAAAGCTGGGAGAGAAAAGCTGCGTCTCCCTGAGGCGTCAGAGTTAAATAGCAGCTGGGAGCACATGTGATCCAGAGAACCTGATACTTGGCCTGGGTGAACATAATCACCCAAATTTAGATGATGGCTTGGCCAGTTCAGGCAGGGAGAGCTCAAGTGACAAGTTGATTCACTTTACAAAGTGGTGGAGTTGGCATAGTCGGGGTGGCTGGAGGATGTCCTGACAGACTGTAATGTCCTGGGCTTTGACACATGGCAGGATGCTGCTCCCGAGTGGCTGGGAACCAGCACAACTCCAAACTGGAGAAGTTGGTTTGAAGTGAGCCCGTGGGGAAGGGAAAGGCAAGAGCCCCAGGGTTTTGCTCTGGAGCTGGCAGGGCTTGGATTGCAGAAGGCTTTTGGGAAGCGTTTCAGGGAGCATTCCCCCTCACCCCGCTCCCTGAGCACCAGGCAACCCATCTTCAGCATCCTGCCAGGAGGCAGCTGGAGGCATTGGATATTGAAGGAGCAGCCCACAGCCAGCACTGGAGGCTTCATCTGCCCCCCCTGGAAGCATCACTGGCACAGAGCTCCCCGTGCCACCCGGGACACGCTCCGTGTGAAGGCAAAGCCCAGGAGATGTGGCTCCAAGAGGCCAACCCCACAACAAGGATCACCTCCTGGCCTGGCTCCCCCTAATGCCACCCAAGCCCTTTCCCGGATGCAGCAGAGCAGCAAAGGGTGCCCTGGGAGTTCAAAGGTGCTGTGCTTGCTAGAAATACTCAAGAAACTGGTGTTGTAATGATTAGAGATCTGGGCAGAGAGCCCTCAGCCCACACCAGGATCCATGCTTGGAATCTCCATCAGCAGCCCCTCCAGCAGCAGGAAGGAACCTGGAGCCCAAGACCATCCACTAAGGCTGAGGCACTTGGCAAAGGAAGCCATTCCTACAAGGGCCACATCCATTCCCTGCAGTCCCTCCAGCACTGGGTACCACCTTCTGCACAGTCCCAGGCGGAGTCTCGATGTTACCTGGCACCCACACAAGGGACATGGGCAGCCACTGACTGTCACTCCGTGGTGCCCTCAGTCCCCTGAAGGCAGACCCTGGGCTGGAGCACTGCCCGCAGCTCTCCCAGCCCCACAGGAATCCCCGGGGAGCTCCCAGGAAACTCCTGCCTATCCCCCCCAAGTGACACCTCTGCGATGCATCTGCTCCACGAGCCCAAAGCCTGCCCTGATCAGAGGTCTGGGTGGCTTCTCCTCCCACAGAGAGAGGAGGCACACATGAGGAAGAGCTCCCAGGCTGGCTCCCTGCAGGCAGCAGCTCACATACAAAACCAGAGACGCCATCCTGACAGGACCCTGCAGGAATGGGCACACAGACACCCCAGCAAAGGCACATCACTCCATAATGGCATTTTAGGGGACAAACAGAAGGTTTGCTGGTGTAATCCCACCACGAGACGCTCCCTCCAACAGCATCAAGGCATGTAGCTCTCCCAGTTCCCAGAGCAGCCATTCACCCTCTCCTAGTGCCAGCTGGGAGCTCAGCCCGCTCCTGCTGTGCCCAACCAAGGATACTGTGATATTTTTAGCCCCCTTCCCTGTTGAGAGCGGCTGTTTCCTTCTGGCAGCATCTGTGGTTATTGCACACATGCAAGGCGGAAGAGGAAGAGAAAAAGACATTTATACACCCAGGAAACCTCATGCTGGAGACAAAAGCTCTTAATAAGCATTAAGTTTCACCAATTCCTATTACCTATTCCTATTACGTGCAAAACTATGTGAGAATAACATTGCTCTTGGATGTTTCTATAGCATCAAGTTCAGGGAAGAAATAGGAAAGCTCTACAGCACTAACCAGCTTGCAAATCCCTTCAATCTGACCCCATCCTTCCTGGAACCCAAAGACAGGTGGGGGTTGGATTGCAGAAGGCTTTTGGGCTTTTCCAGCTCCTGGAAATCAGGAGTCTGGGCAAATGCAATCCTGTAGCCCACTTGGAAATGCTAGGAATGCCCTGAAGATCAACAGCTGGGATGACTGGCAGCTGAGTGGTTGACAAGTGACAGCAAAGCACTGGGGTCTGTGTAGGTACCAAGGGGTTGAAGGGGATAAGGAAAAGCCTGGATAGTGCCAGAGAAGCCAAGTGCACCACAGGAAACACCACAAGGTCTTCCAAGGAGGGAGACTATTTCCAGAGGAGACAGCAGCAAAGCTTTCAAAAAAACTTCAGAGGCAGCTTGCAAGATTTAATTCTATTGATTTTTTTTAAAGCAATTTTCCTTTAAATAAAAACACCAGAGTGTCTCCAATGTCCCCTTCTGCCTCTCACAATGCAGAGCCAAGAGTCAGTGAGGAGGGAGAGGAATAAACAGGGAAGGTTTGAGCACGAGCTCAGCAACTGCTTCATTATGGCATGATTACAACTTAATTGGCACAGCAGACTTGACGAGATGGCTTGTGTGCCTGAAATATTAATAAAGAAGTCCACAGTCAGCTCTGGAGGAAGAGCAAGAGGAGAACTCAGCCTGGAGATGGTGCCTCATGGCATCCCCTGCCAGGAAGTCTCCAGGATACAACTCAAGAACTGAAAAACCCATGCGTGAGGAAACCTTAAAAACCAAGGGAGAGGGAGGAGCAACCAGGCAGAGGACTGAAAGGAACCCACACATCCAACTCACCCTCTAGACATGGGTTCCTGGAAAATCCTGAAATAAATAATCCAGAAACAAATCTAAGCTGGGCTACAGCCAGTGTGGATCTACTGAGGCCAAGATGCATGAGATCCCTCATGCTTCCTCCAGCAGAGCCAGAGGCCTGTGGGCTTCAGGGGTCTCAGCTCAGCTTCTAAGTGTCTCCAAGTGTCAGATGCCAGCTTGGGAACATAGTGGTGGTGAACCTCCATGGCATGGACACACAACAGCATGGATAACTCACTCAGGGAGGTATCAGAGGTGGGATCGAGCAAGGTGTCCTGGGCACCTGTGGTGGGTCCAGGTTTATCCACATTTCCATGAACACTTCTGGCAGCTGCAACAGTGCCTCCTGCAGCTGTAAGGTGGGAAGCTAGAGGAGATGCAAGTGTGCACTGGAGAAAAATTCACCGTTCTCTCAGGAGACTGGAGAAATGGGCTGAGAAAAAAAGAAATAGGATGAAACTCAATAGGAAGCAATGTATCTCAACTGGGGAAAGGATCAGACAGGGCAGGGTCCAGCAGCTCCAGAGAAGAGAGGTGGGTCACAAGCCAAGTCCAGGTTAGTCACTTCACACTGCTGCAGGCAAAGTCATTTGAGAAGGCACGAACAAGAGCATGACCATGTTATCTGGTGCTGACAAGGCTGCAGGCACAGCACAAACAGCACACCCAGGCTCAGCATCGTGCAAGGAGCAAGGCACAGCACAGACAGCACCTGTGCCAAGGGCACAGCGTGCAGGAACCACCAAAAGAACTGCAGCTGGTCAGCCCAGGGAAGAGAAGAAAAATCATTAACAGCTTGTACTGGTTTTAACAGCCAGAAACATCAAGACTCACTTGGGAAATCTCATGCTGAGGTGACCAAACCCTGGGAAGGACACCATGTCTCTATCCCTGCCCTGAAAAATGGATGCTGCTGCTTTGAGGCAGCATGAGCTCAGTGGCATCTGAGGAACCTTCTGGCCTTTCTATAAGGCAGCCCTGCTGTCGACCGTTCTGGGAGACCTGGTGGGCACAGGCATCCGTGCCTCCTCAGTCACCCACCCAGCCCAAAATTGCCCTCAGCCACTGAGTCCTGCAGCACCACCCTCTCCCACTTGTTCATAGGCTGCAGATGAGTTGTCCCCTGTTCACAAGCAACCTGCATTTAGAAGCCTGTCCCAGGTCCCTTTGTCCCACACAGCCTCCCAGCCCAGTGGCATCTGCCACCCATTTGGGACAGAGGGCTGAGCAGAGCCAGCTGATGACACTGGGGCACCCAGGCTGGGCAGCTCACAGTGTGGCAGGGAGGTGACAGCTGGCCAGCAGTGGCCTTCAGGTGGCCCTGACCCTGCAGGCAAACAGCCAGAGGAGAACTGGAGCTGGTGTGGGGAGGGCAGGATGGTGCCTCCCCTCTGGCAGCACTGACCAAAAGGTGCAGACCAAAGCCTGAATTCCCCCAGCTGAGGGAGCAGCAGGGCAGCCAGCTCTTTGCACTGACTGACAGACATGCTGCTTGCAGCCAGAGGACTGCCCTGTGCTAGGATGTGCCCGTTTGGATCAGTCCCCAGGAGATTTCAGTGCCGGGCTTGAAGCATCGCTCTTGTTTAAACTGCTGAACGATGGTGCTTGCAGGTACCACCCTGCCAAACTGTTCCCAAACTGAGCCTTTTCCCACTGTTTACAGCCCCAATTAGCTTCTCTGAGCAGAGCCGGGCTGCAAGGAGCCCGGAGGGGGAGAGAGGCAGTGATGACAGCCGTAGCCACAGCAACGGCCACTCTCTCCCTGGGGATGCCAGGGTGCCAGCGGAGCCGCCCGCGCAATCCCCAGGGAAGCACCGTGGAATGGGGACGGAGGTGACAGCCGCAGCGCCTTCCCCGCGCGGCCCCTCCTCCAGCCTCTCGCCCACTTGTTGGGGCAGCAACAGGTTTTTGCTTGTTTGACCCTTCCCCATGGCCCCCACGCAGCGCCCAGCTCCCAGATCAATAATACATGCTCCCTGAAACATTGCCTCTCTCAATACAGCAAGTCACCTTGCCCTCCCGGCGGAAACCTGAGCCTCCGGCCATCAATCTTTCATTTGCTGGACATAATTTTCAACTCGATGCCACTGCAAAGCAGCTGCTTCCCTTTCACTGTCCGGAGCACAGCGTGCCTGGGATGCAACAGGGAAACTCACCCAAAAATCCAGCCACAAACACAGGCAAAGTTCCAGGGATGCTTGGCCAGACAGAAGTCAAGATGGTGATGAATAAAACATGGTTATACTTGCATTACCCACATTTTCCCTGTCCAGCTCCTGATCTGGGCATCCAGGAAAGGATACAACTGCAACAGGCACAAAACAGCTCTTGCTGCAGCTAAAATTCCTTCTTTTGAGTCTATCCCAGTGTAACTCCTTTATGCAGTGTCTGCTTAACTCACTGCAGAGAGCTTTTCTGACGATGGATACGGTTGGCCAGTTTAAGCAGTAAGAGGATTTTATTTCTCACCATGGAAAAAATAAATATGTCCTTGCAGGGAATCGCTTCGGAGGAAAAAAGCTACAGATGTCAGAAGAAAACAGAAAGAAGGGAGCGAGGAGGGGGGGAAAGGGACCAAGAAAAGAGACGAGCAAGGTTTTTCTCCCAGTTTTCTGTGGGGCTAGACTGTATTCCTGCAGGATTTCACACAGACATCTCCTGGTCCTCAGTGCAAATCCTGCCCAGAGACTTTCAGCCACCTGCCTGACACCAGATGTTTCCTTCTCAGCACCTGTTTTTCCACATGTGCCCAGGACACGTCTTGTCTGCACTCTGCCACCTTGGATTGGAGTTACTCGTCCATTCCCTTGCTCCAGGGTAGGAAGCACTCACAGGCAGCGTCAGTTGGATCCTGGGACAGAGTGGTGATGCAGCACACATGGTTGGTCCTTCCTTGCTGTTCCTTTTCTCCACCAGTAAAGCCACCAGCAGAGCACTGGTTTGTGCACAGGAGGGGGCAGGGACCCAGGGACAGACCCTAGCCACGATCTCACTGCATTTAGTATCTCACTGCACATTTTCCAAAGGATTTCCTCTATCCCACCACTTTAGGTGCTTGACTTCAAGGAATTTGACATCTCATAGAGTATTTATCTGGTCTTCCACCAGCACTGCCACTCTGGCCATCCTGACATGCCCTCCACTTGGACATGGGCCATACTCCCAGTGAGCATCAACATCCAAGGTGGCCCCAGAAAAGAGACTGGGTCTGGGTCCTCAAAAATATCCTTGCAGCAGTTCAGTGCCCTCTGTTCCCCATGAGTAAAAGGGGCCATGAACCAACCATCCCTTCTCCTCCTCCTTCGCTGATGGCCCCTTGTGACATGTCTCTGGTTAGGGAGTGCCTCCAGCATTCCAAAGCTGCCCTCCAAATTTGTGCATCCAGGTGCCTCAGGAGCCAGTGCTGCCTCCCAGCACAGCCAGAGGAAAGGGGCAAAGGATGTGGTGGATGGGCAGAGAAGGTCCTTCTTTCTTCTCACTTGAGTGCCAGGAAGCTGTCTACTTTCCATGAATACTTTGGTGGACCCAGCAGCTCCTGGGTCCCACCTCACTGCTCTTTTTTACCCATCTGACAGCATTCCTGCCCATGTGCACCATGGTTATGCTTCTCCTGAAGCAAACATCCCTTCCTACCAGATGTGCTCCCAAAGCAAGATCCAGACCTGGAGCAAAGTGGCAGCTCAGCTGTGGATGGGAGCAAAGGTCCTCCCCTATCCCCAGATCTTGCTGCCTCCCCCAGAAAGAACAGGTACCAAACTCTATTTTTGGGTTGAAGAAAGAAAGTGCATTTGATTTCTCTACTTTTTAGATGGAAAAAATACCCTCTAAGAGACTTTTTCTCTCTATCCAATGGTCTTGAAAGAGATCCCAGAAGCGACTGAAAGCAGATGACCTCCCACCAGCATCAAAGCCCTGGTTCAGCATCGCCTTCCCAAGGTTCTAAGCTCAGGCAGCAAATGCTGTTCCAATCTAATGCCACTCAGAGCAAAACAGGGACAGCAAGAACACTCAATGAATCCTCCAAGCTGTAGCTAAAAAGCAGGTTTCCAGCCCCAGGAAGCCCACAGCACCCTTTGATAGCTTTCAACCGCCTCCCTAGCCTGGCAGTCTCCATGGCAGCCTGGTTTTCTTCCCAGCACCTTCAAGAGAGCTGCCTGGGATACCCAAAAAAATAATAATTAGCCTCTTGCCCCTGCATGAAAGGCTCAGACCTATTGTGCTCCCTTACCCCTCAGCTCTCACTGCCATCGCTGCCCTTCCACCTGTTTCTCCCCAAAAGCCGGGATGAGGTGGGAATATGGCAGCAGGGGGCTGCTCCGGGGGTTCCCCACCACCACTTCACCCTGCCTCACACAGATCTAGCACAGTGTCAAGCAAAATCCCACGCCAGCTTGTCTGCAACCTCCCCTGAGCCACCCACAGAATCTGATCATAATTCCCCAGGGAGCAGATGTCTTCCTGAAAATATGGAAGAAATGGGAATGAAAAAAAAAAAGAAAATGCTGGGTGCACACAAAGATAACAAGGCCCCAGAAAACAGGAAAAGGTGAATAATCCCTCCTCAGCAAACAACAGACCTCAGCACCTCAGCAGAGGGGCTGAAAGCAGCAATGGGATTGCTGTTCCTCATTCAATACGGAATCTGCTCCTTGCTGAGCAAACAGAATAATTCAATCACCATGACCGAGAGGGGCAGACTGAAATATCCCAAACCCATCTCGGAGTGGTGGTGGGGGGGGTTCCCTTAAAGCCTGGAGCACCCCAGTTGTGCATCACAGGTGTTGGAGGGGCAGATTCGCATTCAGAGAGGAAACAGCAGCTTCGCGGAAGAGAGACAGTGCAACAGGGCATGGAGAGAGAACCCAGAGATGTCCAAGATGCTGCGACAGCACAACCACCCAACACAAGCCATTTTCCATAACCACAGGGAGGTTTTTACACCACCCTCAGCCCAGGAATCTGCTGCCAGGGCAGAGTCATCAGGTACATCCCCACCCTGCACCGCTGCAGCTCCTTGGAGGAAGTCGAGTCCCTTCCCCTTTCATGCGGACAGGGCACGTCACATCCTAAGGGCTACAGTGCCCCACAGAGACTCTCAGCACTGGGCACGGTTTGCCAAAGCAGTGGGCAACCAAGGTCAGAGAAGGTCAGTGCTCTCAGAGAGAGTCAAGCTGGCACGTCTCCCTCCCTGCCAGCTGCAGGGTACCAGGAAGGACAACACCAGCAGCACAGGAGCAGTCGGGCATGGCCGGTGAGCAACAAGGCAGCAGCCTCCGGGGACACAGTGCAACAGCCCCTGCCTGCCCAAACCCCATGGACAGCTCTGCAGAGCAGGGCCAGCACACCCAGAGCTCAGGTGGGTGCAGGGGTCCATCCTGCTGATTTTTAACTTTTTAAATTATTGTTACATTTTTACAAAACAAGGAAGATTTAATTAGAGCCTGAACTTCAAGATCTCAGCCTAAGCCAGAAGCAGTGAACCTGGACCCAAACACCATCAACAACCACCATCTCTCCTGAGCAAAAAAAAAGCAGGAGAAGCATCTAAGCACCATCGTTGGCCACTTTTCAGCTACAGCCCCTTCAGAAGCAACTGGAGGGGAAGGATGTTCTCGACCATGCTGAAGGAACAAGGATGCTCATGCCATGAAAGACCAACAGGCACAAATTTCCACCCCGGCACAAAGGTGCTCCCCAGAGGGAGCTGTGAGGGGAGCAATGTCCCAGCTCCCTCCCAGGATACGCTGCGGGCTGGATTCACACCCGACCGCAGAGAGCAGGGCTCCAGGGGCAGCCGCTCTCACATCCCTGCTCGCATATTGATTCGGTTACATAAATTATGCAGCACCTCTACTCCTGATTAATATTGCTAATTGAGCTGGCAAGGCGGGGGGCAGGAGGGAAATAGCGTGAGGACACAGTCAGTCATGCACCAAGCACACTCAGAAATGCAGAAGCCGTCGTGTCGGGGTGCTGGCTGGGTCCTGTGTGGAGCGGGCGGGGAAATCGAGAACCAGGAATTCACTCGGGCTCTCCGCAGCTCCCCTGGGCTGGGGAGCAATTGGGGCCGAGCACCCTCGTAGGCAAGGGAGCGGTGGCCGGGGCTGCGGCCAGGCAGATGTGCGTGACACATCTGTCCGAGCACGTCGCGGCGGGTGCTGAGCACCAGCCCAGACAAAGGATGCGGGAGAGCCCCGCACCGGCGGCACCCCGGGGCCAGACTCCCTCCCGCACGTCCTCCCGGTACCCAAACGCTCCGAGCCTGACTAGGTGTCTCCCGCCCCCGCTAATCGGAGGAAATCTGCCGGCTCCTTCGGGAAGCTTCATCTTATCGTCCCCATCGTCGCCGCTGTCGCAACACCACCCGCAGCCCGCCGCGGCGGGGCCGGGGATGCGCGGGGCGCGGCCCCGGG